>OZ038484.1:87337111-87354611 GCA_964036315.1 Acanthosepion esculentum
TAAGAGTGAAACCAAGGTAAGCGGATTCAACTGACCTTCTGATTTTGAAAGTGTGTGTGTATATATATATATATATATATATATATATATATATATATATATATATACACTCACTCTCAGTATATATATATATATATATATATATATATATATATATATATATATATATATATATATATATATATAAGTTTCGTTAAATTGGCAAAGCACTGCGATTAAGTTTTTTTATTTAATTTTTCTTGTGTCTGTACAAGTTATTTCTTTTCTGGAAACATAGTGTATAAAAACGGACCAAAGTTTCTGCATATCCTAGAGCTTTCGGCGATTCTTTTCGCCATTATCAAGGACGATTTGTTTTTATTTTTAACAGAATATGTGATTTTTTTATGTATGCGTCAGGAATGTTTTATTTTCAAAACACAGTCAGCACATTATGGCCGTGTTCATAGTTTCATGCTATTGAGTGTAATAATAAAATGGAATACTCAATTTGCACACTTTATAGACAAATAGTGATTGTTCAGAAGACAAAAACAAATGTTAAACCGTCCCGTCACTAAAAATCCTCAGGATTTGAATTTGGATGATTTAACAAGAACTAAACATTCTTCACTCTCAGTGGGCTTACCGGACACCAACCTAAGTAATTCTACGTCCACATACTTTATATATATATATATATATATATATATATATATATATATATATATATATATATATATATATATATATATATATATATATACATATATATATATATATATATATATATATATATATATAAAACCCTTAATGTAGCATACCATAAAACTATATTTTTTCATATATATATATATATATATATATATATATATATATATATATATATAAATATAAAAGTGGACATGGAAGTCAGCACTTAGAGGCGACAGTCTGTTTCATGCTAGTGCAATCGTCACGCTCTATCTCTGATATTGAGCACTTTACCCCATAAATATAGCACACTTTAAGACTATATTTCTGCATATATATATATATATATATATATATATATAATATATATATATATATATATATATATATATACTGCAGTTCAAAATTTTGAAGGGGCCCCAAGAATCAGTATGGGATGAACTTGACAGAAGAGTGAAAAAAAAATGTAAAAGAGCTCTTAAAGTCATTGAAAAAAGAATGAAATCAATTAACAAACTTATACTTTGACAAACATTTTTCAACGAATGCCAAAAAAATGTGTTGCGGTAATCAAGGCTATAGGAGGATATTTTGGCGAGAGTAAAATTTAATTATAGAATGCTTGTTAATATATCTCTTTTTAAGTATAATTTGAATTTTTTGAGTAGGAACCTAATTTATATATATATATATATATATATATATATATATATATATATATATATATATATAAAACTCCCTTTTTGGCTCTCTTTTAGTTTCAAATTAACAACTCATTCTTCATATAACCCCAATTTAATGGTATACTGTTAATATCTAGGTTAATTTTATAAAACCTCTCCCCTTGAAGGCTAATATCTTCAAACTTCCCCTTACCACCAACTCGAGCATTTTCGTCTGATTGAAACATCGAAATAAATAAAATTCTGTATCAATTTTTCGATGACTGTCAAAGTTAAATTTCTAATTCCGACACGAACACAGTCTATACACCGGGGTTAAATAAGACCGACGTAATTTTGCATTTTATTGTGTAATATATATATATATATATATATATATATATATATATATATATATATATATATATATATATATATATATATATATACATACAATGTAAATCTATTCAAACTCGGTGGGTGACAAAACCTGGTTGGCACAATTTTCAAGCAATTATCTGGTACACAGAAAAAAAGCAGCGAGTAATAAGTTAAAACGAGAGTCTTCAATAATCTAAGTAGAGCAAAATTAAAATAAATAAATCCTAATGAGCCAGGTACTACCCGCCTAGGTTTCACCACATCAGTTCACCCATGTGGTAAAACATCGGTAGGTAGTACCTGGCTCATTAGGATATATATATATATATATATATATATATATATATATATATATATATATATATATATATACTAGGTTTGCTCTATGTTTGTATCGAGATCTTTAGTTAGTTGTTTACTCATATCGGGTTTTTTTTCTTTGGGCCTTGAACCTGTATCTGTGCGATTATTTTCGACAGACTTTCATGTTCCTGGCTCTTTCTTTTTAAAACCTTTTTTTCCCCTTCGAGATTGATTTGGCTATTGTTAAATCAAGAATTCGAAGGTTTTTCGACACGAGTATAGTTACATATATATATATATATATATATATATATATATATATATATATATATATATATATATATATATATGTGTGTGTGTGTGTGTGTGTGTGAAGTAGGTGTGCATGTGCATTTCATTCTATTTCACTTGACCTATCATTTCAAGGAGAGATATAAAATCAAGTATAAGAAAAAATATTTAAAGAGAATACATTATTGAAAGTTTTTTTTTATATAGAGAGAATCCGCTAAAGGATAAGTAACATATGTTATGGTTATTGTCTAAGCGTAGCTTAGATGTGGCACGGGGCACAAAGCATGGGGCGCCCGGCGAGGATATAACTCACTTTTCAGTTGTAATTGATTCAGCGAGACAAGTTCGATAAGCATTACATCATGGCGCAGTGCCCCCTAGTGGCACATGTTATGAATATTACTTGTGACACTGACAGTTACCATGCAGTGTTAAATCTTATTTCCAGACACACACAAGCACTCTCTCTCTGTCACTCTCTCTCGCATTCCTTCTCTCTCTCGCTATATATATATATATATATATATATATTCGCACGATCCTTAAAAGTTATCTACCTGACATAAAATTCAAATAAACAAACAACAGATTTTATGGGGAAGATTTTTTTTGTAAGACGTATGTTATGGTACTTGGTCATTCTTGTTGTCCGGCCCCGAGAACATTTTAACACACACACACACACACACACACACACACACACACACACACACACACACACACACACACACACACAAACACACACACACACAAACACACACACACACACACACACACACACACACACAAACACACACACACATATATGTATGTGTATATATACATATATTGGCTCCTGAAAAATTAATTTCGGTTGAGCTCTTTGGTTTGAGGTGTGTTTGTAAACAGTGACTATTTAAGCTAATATAGCATGACTCTTCGGCAGAATTGAGTCGCTGTCAGTCACTGTGTGTTTATCTAAATCTAAAAATAAACACGCTAAAAATTCACCTTCATCCCTGCCGTGAGTGGACGGCTTAGTGGTAGAAGTTCCAATTCAGTCGGGTTTCGATCCTAGATAGAGGCCACCGGACGTCTAGCTACACTGATGAGCTGTGATATGCGAAACAGTCTGTCTGTGGATGACAAATATATATATATATATATATATATATATATATATATATATATGTATACACACACAAAAACACACACATACACATTAATATTAAGGGAAGGTTTCTTTAATATATTTTAGGGGAAATTTCTTTAACGGCAAAAAAGAGATCTAGCAGATATATTAATGGCACTTTGTCATTATTGTCTTGCAGGCCGATAAATATTTTCAGAAAATGAATATATATATGAATATATATATATATATATATATATATATATATGTATATATATATATATATATATATATATATATATATATATATATATATATATATATATATATATATATATATATATATATATATATATATCGATTTGTCTAGGTAGGCGATCCAGTTGGAAAGTGCCTGAAAAGCATATCCCGGGCTGATTCAAGTCATGTAAATGAAAGTGGGCAAACAGAAGTATTCATAAGCCGTAAATGGTCACTGGTCATCATGACGGTTTCAACTAATTGGCGTTGTTTTAACTGCTGATCGCTACAGATTATGTGTTCTCTCCCAGAAAGGAAATCGTTGCAGTATACACGGCATATTGGCTCCGTGTGTGTTTAAGAAAACAAAAACAAATATGCCTGATCAAATGTACTTGACAGAGATTGGCTAGCCGTCGTAGCAGATGGGTGTTCCCGCAAAACGAGAATAGCCGGTTATTTTATCTATATAGTAGATTAGTAGATAGCGGCTCCAATTGAGGAATGGGAGAGTCGAATTCCAGTCGAATCCATTACATTCACTTCTTCACCCTCCAGCTATGGGTAAATAGCAGGACAGACTGGGTTCTATAGCCTTGGATGGCAACTGGTCTAGAAGAACAACTTTGAATTCAAAACCTGTGGAGGGTCGTTTGGGGACCTTGTGGTACGTAGTGCACCAGGTCCCTGCATTCAGCCCTTCAAAAAGTGTCGTTAGTTCTGCACAAAGCCTTCACCACTATAAACAAATCATATGTGCTGGTGTCTGGCTGTCGGTTTCTAGGAACTGAGTTGCTTGATCATCATACGTCGAATACGACGGGGGTGTCCATCATATATATATATATATATATATATATATATATATATAATCGAATGGATAATTATAGGTAAATATACGAGCAAGTGTTGGTATACAAATGCATACATATTTACTCTATAGTGTAAGAAAAACAGTGCTCAATGTTACATAACAGAGCTATATAATATATTAAAAATATACATAATGCTAGATTGATTGGACAACTTGCAGTTTCATACCGTCTGCAATCTTCAGGTGCGGATTTTTGCGGGGTAACAACGGTTTTTAATATTTATGGCTAACGTGAGATAGTTTATTGCTATGATGGATTATTATTGCTGTTAATTATTTAAATGAATTGTAGCTTAATTTGGGATTTGAATTTAAGCCCAGATTAACTTTTAAGATTGGAAATAAGATTGGAAATAAGAATTATAAATTCTAATTTAAAAACAAGCGCAGTTATGTAAAGGAAAAAACGTTTGAATTCCAAACTTATTTTCAATCTTAAATGTTAATACATCCACTTATGTGCTCATACCCCTGGGAAAAGTATTAATCCCCTTCTTTACCCTCCGGCTAATAGCAGGACAGACTGGGTTCTATAGTCTTCGATGGTAACTGGTCTAGGAGAAGGACAACTCTAAATTCAAAACCTGCCGAGGGTCGTTTGGGGACCTTGTGGTACGTAGGTCTCTGTATTCGACTCTTCAAAATGTTTGGTTGGTTCTGCACAAAGCCTTCACCACTATAATCAAATCATATGTGCTGGTGTCTGGTTCCTAGGAACTGAGACCCTCATACGTCGAATACGATGTGAGAGTCCACCATATATATATATATATATATATATATATATATATATATATATATATATATATATATATATATATATGGGATAACGATATATAAATTTTTATATATCAAGAATGATGCATGCCAAAGTGGAAGAAGTTTTCGTTTGACGTATTTCCTCCTTTAGGACTTCATCAGACGAGGTTTGTTTACGTTGATGCGATTACACATTCCACACAAACGAGAGGGACTGGGAATTTTAAACTTTTTTTTTTAATTAATATGTTTTGGGTATATAAGTCAATATCTATGCGTAGAAAAGGACCATTCTCAATCACTCTCTTCTTTTACTCTGGCTTGAACACTGACTTTCTTAACCCGGCAAGAAATACATCACAGACACAAGGCACCCGCTCCATGCATATATCATATCTATACAGGAGAAAAGAGAGAGAATAGAAGAAAGAAATAGGGAGAGAAAGAGAGAGTGAGAGTTGGGTAAAAGCTTGGTAGAGAATAAAAGGGAGGAGAAAAGTCGGAAGCTTTACAAAGATCCATTTTGTTTTTACAACTTTAACCGCAACAGTAAACCGACAAACAGGCTGACAGACAGACAGACTGGACAAAGATTTTAGCAAATGAATTTTCTTTGATTGAATTTGTTTGATTGAATTGCTCTCGATTGGAAACGGCACAACGCTTCCAGCCTTAACACAATCGATTAGTGACCATAACTTTATTTGTCGAACGTAAACTGCATTTCGATTATAAAATGGCAAAAAGTAACACTTAAAAAATTACCCCACCATCTCTAGTTTCCATTTTCTATCTATCTCAGTCGTTTCGTTTCTTTATGTTTTTTTTGTTTATTTCATTTCATGTCGCTCCTTCTGATTTCATTTTTTTTCCTTTTCTACCCGACTCTCTATGCTTTTCAATGATTTTCCCTTTCATCTTTTCTGCCGTCCCTACTTTTGCTTATTCTAGTTATCGAAGCTGTAAGCACCACCATTGGGATATCGTAACAGTTATTTACACGGGAAGTGAAATCGGCGAGTCGAGTTCAAATTCTGGCCTAGTCTGTTGCGTTCACTTTCGCACTAGTGACCTTCCGAAGGACACAAATCTAATTTTTCTCCCCAGCTATGGGTTAAATAGCAAGGTAGACTGGGATCTCTGCAGTCACCCCCTACATGAATCTATCATATCTATCATGCTATGCGTATACAGGAGATAATAGGAGAGAGAGAGAGAGAGAGAGAGAGAGAGAGAGAGAGAGAGAGAGAGAGAGAGAGAGAGAGAGAGAGAGAGCGCGTGCGTGAGAAGGGTGAGTCTAGGAGGAATATACTGATTTTAAAACCGTGGAGAAGGCAACAAGAAACTGCTCCACTCTATTTCCTAAGAAGTTATGTTAACAGATAATAAAGAAAATGAATCTGAATGATTGCCTAGATTTTGAAAGGACATAGCATAAAAAAAAACGCCGAGATAATTTCGGCTTCTTTAGTCAAATTTAGTGTCCGCAAGTGGGTCTTAAACTACCAATATGCTAGTGTTATGAGTTCGAGTAAATGTCAAATATCATCAATTGTAAGAGAGTGCGTGTATAGTGGTATTGTGATCACTCGGTGACATTGTTGAAATATTTATCTCTTGCCACAGATGCAACGTCTCGCTATTTCCATGGCAAATGTTCAGATGAGCTCCATTCTTTAATTCTACCAGTTCAGACCTTTACAACTCAGACACGATATGCTTCTTCCACGGAGACGAATCATCCTCATTTCCTCTGTGTTTCAAATGAAAGAAGGAAGTTTTAGTCAGGCATCATTCTTTCCAAAGGACTGCTACTTTGTAGAACGGTCTCCATCAGTAATGTTTCCCTGGACACTGCAATCTTTACTTCTTCAAATCAATACCTAAGTGGGCGACTGCTTGGGAATACCAGGTGCTGTAAGCTTGGATTTGAATGTGGTGCAATGGATAATGGCTCGGAATTATTAATCGGAGTTCCTAGTTCCAATTCCAGTTAGGTTCGTTATATTCCCTTACCAGAAAATACCCTTGGGAAAGTAATGAATCCACTTCTTCCACTCCCAGCTATGGGTTAAATAGTAAGACGTGTATCACTAAACCATTATTATCTCCAAAACATTCTTACAATCCAAAGATATTTTTCGGCTTTAAAAAAACCCAAAAAAGGTTGATAAACCGTAAAAACCAATCAATCTAAATTGGGGAAAAAGATTGTGTTTCACTAATACGAGTGAAAATAATCGACCTAATTTGAAAAGAAGCTTTTAGAATGCTAGGTATTTTTTTAAAAACCTGAAATCGAATACAGACCCAATACAATATAAAACCCACATATCACCGCCTCTAGTAAGGATGCCCACACAAACATGTATAAGCGAAAAAGATGAGTATTATTTACCATGTATTCAATTGTGAAAACAGAATAACATATCATATGTTTATTACTTCAAAACCCCAAAGAAAATTAAGTTTCGGCATTAAATGACCCATAGACGTTGATATGCCGCTAAAAAAAATCAACCAATTAACTTCTTCAAGCCATGGTTCAATAGTTATTTATCTTCATAATTTTCTCTACCTACCACCTCATCTTTCATCAATATCAAACACCTCATTCATCATAAACATTTTAACAGTAACCCTTTAAGTTGCTCTCGAGGCTTGCGTTGAATTAATTTTATTATAAAAATAGTTCAGCGAAGGAATAGCGAATGTTGTTTTCCAGAGGCTACTACACAGTGTTAAATCGTAGAAAACATTCATTAAGAACATAGAAAAAAGTGCTGGGCTACTATGCAATATGAATCCGCCTGTATAGCATTGAATGCTGGACATTTTTCTCAGGGATGAAGTGGAGACTTAAAACGACTGAGATGTAGTTCTACAGAAGGATACTGAGAATACCATGGATTGTACGTGTGAGCAATGAGAAAGTTTTAAAGAAAATGATAACTAACAAGACACTTATAAATAAAAGCAGAATGAGTTGGAATTTCTGAGACATAATGAGGAAGGAAGGCTTGGTCATTTTGACACTCACAGGACATATTAAAGACATGAGGAAACAGTAAATAACCTACATAACGAGGTTATGTCAATGGATGGCAGAGTAGTGTATGGTAAGGGAACAAATGTTACTTCGAGCTGCGAAGAACAGGAAGTTGAGGAGAGTAATGATCGTTCACACCCCGAAAGAACACATTACATAAAAGAATAATAATATCGTTGTTCTTGCAGACCATTGTGTAAAACTAAAATTTAGGCTACAGCAGAAATACCACCCGCATAATGGTAAGACGTTAGTGGCAATGGTGTCTTTATTTAACTAATGTAGTACCATTACGTGGAAGATGTTTCAAGGGGAGGATGTGCATGGGGGGCACTTCTACCGCATCCTGTATTAAACACAGCGAATTTAAAAAAATATTTTGTGGAATTTGTTTAAAATCGAACCCACATTTTTGTCAAGTGTTTCTAAGTTATTTTTAAGTATTTTTTAGATACTTATAATATTTAACTTATTTTATTTTATGAAAAATGTTCTTCTTTTTAAACCAAAACATGAGAAAATAAAAAAGTACACGCTATCTCCGCCTGCGCCAGATTGTGCAACTCACATGCCTTTAGAATTTCAGTCATTGTACGTTTCGACACATCTCCATGAGTGGGCGATTTTATCTAATCACCGTCTCTAGACTTGTTCACGATCAAAATTAGACAGACCAATCTGCCCTACGGGAATTTTGCCCCATACATCCATGTTACCCTGTATGATTTCCCCAAATATTTTATAAGGAACTGAGGTCAGGTGACATGGAAGACAACTTTCATTACAGCTGTAAATCATCATTGAAGTACGAGGTAGTTGTGTTTTGCAGAATGTCAATTTATTAAAAGATGACCTTTTCCTTTTCGCCTCTATATATTCGTAGCTTTGAGAATGAGTTTTGTTCTAGTATTTCCTGGTAAGTGAATGCAATAAAACATCCGAAAAATATACGATTAACTCTTTTCGGCGCTTCTCGCGATAGATCATCAAAATAAATGAATTCAAAAAAGAAAATGCTGTATTCGTCAAATCTATCAGGACTGAAACACATTTTGTCTTTATTTATTCTTTTTTTAAAGTAAGGTTCACCCTTGTACAAGGCCCGAGAGATATTCGAGATTATGTTAAGGAGTAGTTTATATGGATAGGAGGGAATAACGGTTAACTCTAGACTTGAACAAGTTAAGATTGTAGTGATCGAGGAAACATCCTCTTGGGAGTCTATTCCACAGAGCAGTGTTTCGCGGGAAGAAGCTGTTTGAATGGAACACGGAGGGAATGTGGGTGGTCTGCTACTATGTAGTGATTTTCCAAGCGTAGCTTAGATGTGGCACAAGGCCGAAAGTAGGGGCCACCCAATGAGAATCGAACTCACTACTCAGTCGTGATTGTCTAGCGAGACAAGCTTGCTAACCATTACGCCACGTCGAAGTGGTCTGCTACTATGTAAGTGGCATGGCGGGTCCCAGCCGTGAAGGCTAGACTTGGTGTAACCAGAAGATGTAGTTCGTCCGAGCACTTTCCCTGGTAGCAGCGATAGAGCAGCGAAAGGGTTGCCACATCCCGCCTGGGAGAAAGACGTTGAACTGTGGGAAATAATTCTTCTCCCACAAAGACTTGGAGACGATTTTGAACTATCAAGGCTGGAAAGTGAGGGCTGGGCAGCTTCTGTCCAAATATGGCAACAGTACTCCATTTACAGCTTGATCTGGCTCTTATAAAGGTAGAGGATAGCAAGAGGAGTCAGGTACTTACTGGAGCGGTACATGGAGCCGATAATTCTACCTGCATCTTTAGCGAAGGATCATATATGCAAATTCCGCTTGAGGTCGAGTTTGAGGCCCAATATTTTCTCGAGTCACGGGGACTCCGTTTATCGAGACTGGCAGTATTTTGGGGTCTAATCTGTGGTGATGCAAAGTAACCAGTTTGGTTTTAGAGGCATTGAATGTAACTAGCCATTTTTCTCCACTGGAAAGTTTTCTTTTCAGCTGCAAGCGCGGAAACTGGTTACTTTTTCAGATAACTTTTTAGGGATCTTTTCAGTGTTAGAATTACAGAAAAGCATCAAATTCCCGACATAAAGAAAACTACCCTACACGCAAGCCGCTAGTGGCCCGCTGTCGGTCCTCTGGTGGCAGGCACCGACAGGCCACCAGAGGTAACATTGCCAGTGGTCCGCCAGTGGTAACATTGCCGAAACGACGGTCCGACAGCGAGCCACCAGCGGTAAACGCTAGTGGTATGCCACTCAATGGCAAATTGGTGTCTTGCGTGTAGAGACAGAAACTTCTGGACAGAGTAGTAAAGGAAAGCGAGAAAAAGGACTAACTTCCAATAGCAAGAAGACAGAAAGTATGGTCATCAGCAATTGGAAAAATACAAGATTCGAGTTACAAATTGGAAATGTCAACATGAAGCAAGTAAAGTAGTTTAAATATCTGGAAGTGTTTTAACAGAGGATGGAAAATGCGACACTGAAATCCGAACACACATTGGACTAGCGAAAGATGCCTTCCAGAGACTAAGCAATGTGTTCAGGAACAGAAAAGTTGCTTCATAATCAAAGAAGAATGGTGTATTGAAATATGGCAGTGAATGCTGGAAAATCTCCACACGGATTAGGAGAAAACTGAAGCCAACAGAAATGAGGTTCTACAGAAGGTTGCTGAGAATTGTATGGACGGAGCGAGTAAGCAACAAGAAAGTCTTAAAGAAAATGGCAACAAAAAGAACACTTATGCTCAGAATCAGAAAGAGGCTGCAGAACTGCATTGGAAACATGATGAAGGAAGATTTGGAAAATTTAAAACACACAGGGCATATCGAGGGCGAGAGAGATAGGGGAAGGCCAACCTGACGGATTTGCGTGAATGGATAGGGGACCGGGAGAAAAAGCCAATATAGAAAAAGTGCTAAAGTTAGTGTCCTCTCATATATATATATATATATATATATATATATATATATATATATATATGCATGTATGTATATATATATATATATATATATATATGCATGTATGTATATGTGTGTGTGTTGTTATTTATCTTTCTATAGACAGATATAGACAGATTGATGTATATGTGTTTGTTTTTTTAATAAAAATAACGACTGAAACACACACACACACACACAAACACACACACACACGTGCTTGCGCAGATACACACTCACATATATTGTATTAAATTTTTCTGCCTTTTATCCAACGGAATGAATGAACATTTTAGTAATTTTCCGCGAGACATAATAATAGAAAACTTTAATTATTTTAAGTATTTGATAAAATTTGCTTCCCACTAACCTTGTTTAGAGACGCCTGCAGCGAGCAAACAACGTTACTTACTTCATTAACTGAAGAGAACTAAGAGGAAAATTTAAAGAGATTCCTTTCTGGAAATCCTTAGATTCCACCTTTTGCTTTTTTCACTTAATCCGACTTGTGCTTCGCTTTTTCTTTATTTTCCATTGTCTTTCATCAATCACGTCTACCCATTTTTCTTGATTTACATCCATTCCACAGCGTGAAGAGGTTGACGTTTTAACAATACTACAGAAGCATTCATTCGTTATTTTTTCTTATAGTTCATTTGTTTTCATATTTACATATGTATAATTTATATATTCCTTTTCTTATGTGTATAAGAATGCTCTATATTAAATACATTTTAATGTCCAACGCAGGGAAATCGCAGAGAGGAAAGGAAAATGTGTTATATAAGGCGAAAGTGACAACAAAGGGAAACCAAGGGAAGGGGAGGAGTTATATCGAAGAAACTGAGAAAGAATTTAAAGAAAGATGTGCAAACAATTTACTAACTCTCAAATATGAAAGGTATAGAAATAACCTCATGTTCTCAAAACACATATGGGAACTAAAACTGAAAGGGAAAACACCTGTAGTGAAATGGGATCTAATAGGAAAGATGAATAATGCCAAAGGGAGAAATTGCAGTCTATGTGTGGAGAAACTGAAAATATTAGAATACAGGAAGGTGAATGGGTTAATGAACAAAAGAAATGAAATTATTTCGAACTGTCGGCACGCTGACATGTTCCTTTTGGAAAATGTGAAAAAGAAATGCAGACCTCGGATATCAAACGAGCATTTAGAAAATTACACTGAAATGTGTGAAACAATCTGTTAATGGGTAAATAATAACAAAAATATGTTATTTTCAGACACACACACACGCACACACACACACACACACACACACACACACACACACACACACACACACACACACACATATGTTGTTGACGATATTAACTGACGATATTAATGCACTGTGGGGAGAAAAGCGTGAATTTGTAAACAGTCATTATTACTGCTGATAATGCAAGAATCTCCAAACTAGATTATGTTCTCTAGGTCACTGGCGTGTTTATGAAAAAATAAATACGTAAAAATTCGCCTTCCTCTATGGCGTTCGTCGATAGCCTGGGGGTTAGAATCTTCGACTAGAGCCAAATTGGTCGGGTTTCGTTCCCGGCTTGGAGCGATCGGATGTCTACATTTACTGGCCTGATTCCCCGAGAAATTTCATAGAAAATATGCGTCCTCCGACAGGAGTCGAGCCTGTATCCTACGCGAACCGTCATATAGCCTGAGATGTTATACCATTTAGATACAGAAGAAGCGTCTGGTTAGCTAAATGGTATAGCACCTCGGGCTATATGACTGTTCCGTGTAGGATACAAGTAAATATATCGTATAAACAGTATATATATATATATATATATGTTTGGAGGAAAGGTTAAAGTTTGAATGTAAAGAGAATAAAACGAAGCAAAGGACAAATAACCACGATATTCTACACATACGCGCAGACGAGCACACGCGCGTGAACGCACACACATACTATGAAAAAACTTACACCGATAAAAAGTGCATATGAAAAATAAATCGAGAAGTATAAGCAGTCAATTGCTGATACCTCCTGACGAGTGGACGGAATGATTCATGGAGGATCTGTCGACGAAAATCTGGCATCAATCATCTAAATGACAAACCTTTTATTTGTGTTAATTTATTTTTTGTATTTTCTATTTCTTCTTATCTTAGGATGATTGCTAAAAGCAATATTATTTAGGGAGTGTAAGTAGATGAAACGCTTGTTTAAAGAGAGAAGTCGCAAGTAAAAGCAATAAATTAACTAGCCTTTTTAGTAGGGAGCATGAGAGACAGAAAATAATTGAGTGGATGAAAGAGTGACAGTCACCGAAAAGCAGAAATTCTTTTGCTTGCGTTAGAAAAGGCCGTGACTTTATTTTAATTGTTTTATTATTCCCTTCAAGCTGAATGCATGAAAAAGAGAGACATAATATTAAATTGTGGATCCACAGAGAGAAAGCCACCGAAAAGCAGAAATTCTTTCGCTTACTTTCCAGTCGTACTGAGCCAGCAGACATTCTCTACTGAAGTGATGATGTCTTTATTGCGTGCGGCTGAAATCAAAGACTTGCTTATTCAAAGGATTTATAGTCGGACAGATTTAGACGAAAAATTTGTATTATTTGGTTCTGAAGAGTATATAGGGAACGTCTGACGATATTAGTGTCACATCAAAAGTTATTTTTTTACTGCCTTATAAAATGTTTTAATCCATGTAGAGTAATCTTGACCCATTCTTAAGACCCGGATTCAGTCATGTAATCATTACCCAGAAAGTTTTTGACCAGTTCGTACGTGGAGCAAAAAGAAGAAACCAGCGAACTCTATTTTTTGTGATTAAAAGGTAAGTTTTCATTCGTTTCAATGTCTCAAGATTTAATTTTAAATGTTCAAAATTATTTTTTAGATATATGTAAAACAAATTTCTTGATTATATTATTTTATCAAACATGTTGAATTTTGTTAAACGGTTTTTTTAAAAGAAAAATCACTGCAATTCCTAATTTTAAAATTAAATTAAAAGTATTTAAATTCAAATTTCATGTATTAATGTTGGTATTATTTTAAAGAATAAAGGTTGAACTTAATTTTAAAAGAACATTTGAATAATTAGTGTCTACGTTACGTTAAAACAGAAACTGTTAATTTAATGAATTGTTAACAGGATTAAACCAAGATAAGCGGGCCCTATTGGTAGAAGTGTATTTTCTCACATTAAAATTAGTTCACATCACATTCACAGGTGGTTGGGGGAAGACAATTTTCTGGGGACGCAGAGTGAGGTTCTCCTTGTCCCTCTTCACGTTGGCGATTCGCCTGCATAATGGAATGCATACCCCGGTCCCCAAGTCACACTTTGCCACTAATATATATATATATATATATATATATATATATATATATATATATATATATATATATATATATAAAAGGTGTTCCAATAACTTGGACCGATTTTAAATGTGAATTAAGTTTGATCGTCTAATGATTTTTTTCATTTTCTTTCAGATTTAACAACTTAAGTCTTTCGTAATTTCAACCATGAAAAGATTAACAATCAAACAACGTGTTAAAGTTTCAATAGTGAAATTGGAAAAAATATTCGTAAACTCAACCAAACTGGGTCAGTGGCAGATCTGAAAACACCATTGCGTCTCGCTAATGCCGTTCAGCTGAAAACATTGCTGCAGCGCAGGAGAATGTGACCGAAAATCCAGACACCTCTATTCGTCATCGCACGCAGGAACTGAACAACAACGTTACATCGTTTCCAATTGCACTGTCGTTTGGTCGATTATGTTGACCAAAAAAAATCGCGAAGTACGCGAAATGCATTTCTGTTTGAACGTCCATTTTCGTAATAAGCTTTGATAACTTTAACACGTTGTTTGATTGTTAATCATTTCGTGGTTGAAATTGCCAAAGATTTAAGTTGTTAAATCTGAAAGAAAAACAAAAAATAATTAGACGCTTAAACTTAATTCACATTTAAATTCAGTTCAAGTTGTTGGAATATCCTTTATATATGTAGTGGTGCCTTGACGTAGAGTTTAATTCGTTCCGCGACGGAGCTCGTAACTCAGATTACTCGTATCAATTTTTCCCATTGAAGTGAATTGAAATGACATTAATCCATTTCGGACCCCTAAAAACACTGCATTTTTATTACATGTTTTTAAATAAGAAAAATCTATTTATAAATAAAGAATATTGTATAAAAACACAATACAATAGAATGTACTGCAATAAACTGGTTTTATTAAGTATAATGTACAGAATTTACCTTGGAGATCAGACAACTTGAAGATGCTGACGGAGGTAGAGGAGAAAGGCTGAACAGAATAACTGAATCTTATTCGCTTATTTTGACCCTTTTTTGCCATGCTTTCCTCACTTTCATCTGCAGGGGTTTTTGATAAAAAGCAGTCCAATGAGGTCTGTTTCATCTGCTCTTTCAGAATGTTTCTGAAATGAGTTAGGTAAGTGTTATTAAATAGTTGCCATCACACACATAATCGCAACTTTTTCTGGCGGTTTCTTTTGAATAAAGTCTGAAGGTTTCTTTCACATTCTCAGTATTTCCTTTATCTCAATTGGAGAGATAACCTTCTTCGCCTCCTCTGTGTAACTTATTTCCTGCGAAACCTTCATGTGCTGCTCCTTTAGCTCCTCCGTTTTCTGTTCCTCGGAATGCTCCTCGATGAGTTCGTTGATGTCACCTTCATCCATGTCCATGGACTTGTCGAGGGGTACAATATCCTCCTCCACTGCTGCTTCGGGTACGAGTCTTTCAAAGTCCGTTTCAGACACAACCTTAGGGCGCAACTTCTTCCACGCAGAGGTCGAGGTCCCCTTTGTAACACCCTGCCAGGTCGTGTCGATAAATCTTATCACGATGTTATAGTCGTCCTTCCAGAACTCTTGAAGGTTTATGCTCTCCGTCACCTTAAAGCAACGGTGGGAGAGATACTTGGTGTAGAGCTTCTTGAAATTAGAAATTACCTGCTGGTCCATGGACTGCAGGATAGGGATGGTGTTCGACGGAAGGGAAAGAACCTTTATAAACTTGAAATGTTTGAGGATGCCATCTTCAAGGTTAGTGGGGTGACCAGGTGAACTATCCAGGACAAGAAGGGCTTGCAAAGGTAGGTTGTTTTCCTGTAGATATTTCTTAACGTCAGGAACAAAGGCCATATTCATCCACTCCATAAAGAACTTGCCTGGGGACTCATGCTCTCGGGTTTGCCCTCCACATAACCTGCAGGTTTTCTTTCAGGATCTTATGTGACTTAAAGACTTTGGGGTTTTCCGAATGATAAACGAGCAGCGGCTTAATCTTACAGTCGCCGCTCGCATTGGCGCACAGTGCTAGAGTTAGCCTATCATTCATGGGTTTGGGGTCTGGCACCCTCTTCTCCTGCGCTTATATATAAGTCCTCCTTGGCATATTCTTCCAAAAATTACTGTCTCATCACTGTTGAAAACT
Source organism: Acanthosepion esculentum (assembly GCA_964036315.1). Taxonomy (NCBI): domain Eukaryota; kingdom Metazoa; phylum Mollusca; class Cephalopoda; order Sepiida; family Sepiidae; genus Acanthosepion; species Acanthosepion esculentum. The sequence goes on from OZ038484.1 coordinate 87,353,844, forward strand.
TGCTGGGAGATTTACCCTTCAACTGCTATAATTTCGGCAAAAAGTTTGAGGTGATCATCAGCTGCCTTCATATCCACGCTCATTGTCTAACCATGCCTGACAACGGAGTGAATGTCGGTCCTCTTCTTAAAATTCTCGAACCAGCCACGACTGGCTCTAAACGGTTTGCCCGATAACTCGTCTGTCAAAGTACCTGGGGTCTGCTGCAGCAAATCAGCGTAAATAGTTCGTGCCTTATCGCAGATTATAGCCCCCGTCACGGTATCTTCCGTGAGCTGCTTCTCCGTCAACCACACCATCAGCGGCTTCTCCATATTTTCATGTATAGATGTCCGCTGTTTAGAATTATTTGAACGGCTGGTGTTATAGCCTTTATCGACTCCTTTTGCAGATCGTAGAAGTGCTACGCTCCTACTGCTACACGTACACCTTGTCATGTTTTTCGATAATTTATTTCTTTAATTCAATGCAAATAATCCATTTCTTCTTCTCGGCACTGTCCTTCGCAGTCACTTTCTTCACACCCATAATTTGGGAATGCAAAATGTATATATATATATATATATATATATATATATATATATATATATATATATATATGGACTAAATCCGATATATTGTTATTTTTAAATTATTTTATTTAAGCGTTATTTTTGATGGCTACTCATATTCGTGTAGAATCGGAAATCCAAATTTCAATTCCAACAGGGTTCGTTATACACACGTACGCGGAAATAAATTTGGGAAGGATATAAACCCACCTTTTCT
>OZ038484.1:87357111-87359611 GCA_964036315.1 Acanthosepion esculentum
TGTTTTCTTTTGCATTTTCCCTACGCGCGTGAACGCACACGCACCAGCCCTTTCAAAAGTAGTTCTTTCCTCTTGAAAGCAGGCATGTACCCACAGAAACGAAAGTACTCATTCAAGCAGTCAGGCATACATATACATACATACGCATATACATAAGTTCACCCCTCATAAAATCTTTCATTCCTTACCAAACACACACACGGTTTATATGCCTCCATTTTGTCACCTCCCCCAATCCAACGCATACACGATCACTCACTCACTCACTCACTTACTTACTCACTCACTTACTCACTCATATCTATTCACACTCTTTATGTCTCTCTCCCGGTGTTATTCGCCATTTTTCTTCACGTACACAGAGAAAATGGATTACAATAAATTGCTGACTCCCTGATACGATCAAATCCAATGATTAAAAAATCCTTTCGAAAACCAAGAAAAAGTCTAAAAATCTAAGAGACGAAACAAAAATAAAAATACTAAAAGAAACCCATAAATAAACAAACACTGCTGATAATAATAAACAAAAAAACAAAGTCTTTAAGTTAAGACAGACAAATTTTGGTTTGTGACAGTGAAATGTAGGGAGGACATTTTGAGGGAGTCAAATCTTCTTTCAATTTATTTCTCAATTAAGTGAAATCCTTATCTCCTTCTTCTTCATAAATTCTCATTTCCTGTCATTTCCCTCCCAACCCCACGAAATCCTGCGCAACCTCCCAATTTTTCTAATGACCAACGCCCCACGCTACCCACAAAATTACTACCTCAAGGGCACTGATTGTCTCCTCACTCCCGCCCAAATCCTGCACACCTTCTTATCTACACAATCGATGCCGGAGTAGGATGCGCCATCTTTGATTTTTCGAGATGAACTGCGCCGAAAATCAAAATGGCGCCAATAAATATCGACGTACTTATGTATCTCCTTTCTCTGTAGGATATTAAGAGGGGAAAAAGCCAAAAATAACAAAAAATGTTTAGAAAGAGTGAACGCAAGGAAAAAGAAAATCGGAAAAGTGATACAGTGAGAAAATATGTAAGAATTACTGAAAAATAGAAAATTCGGAAGTACCAAAAATAATTTACACACACACACACACACACACACACACACACACACACACACACACACACACACATCTCATAGGAAACTAAAAATAGGGATATATATATATATATATATATATATATATATATATATATATATATATATATATATTTAAGCAGCAATCCCGCAACAAAATAGTAGAAATACAAGTATTCAGATGTAAAGAAATATTGAAAAAATGAAAGCATTAATAATTAAAAAGGAAAAAAACAACATTCAATAACATTAAAAATGAACATGGCCACAATGTGCTGACCGTGTTTGAAAAATAAAAAATTCCAATAACTTCAGACGCATACATAAAAAAAAAATACACATGCAGTTAAAAATAAAAATTGTCCCTGATAATGGCTAAAAGAATAGCCGAAAGCGCTCGGATATTCAGAACTTTTGGACAGCTTTTACTCACTTTGTATCCAGAAAAGAAAAACCTTTTTCGAACACAAGAAAAATGAATTAAAAATCTTAATCGCAGTACATTGTCTGTCGTCTTTAATGAAACTTATATATATATAAACAAACACTAATCAACGAAGGCTTCCCTAACCACCTTATAGACCACCAAATAAGACTATTTCTCCCTAAAGTAAGTAATAACGATAGTGAACACACAGTCAACAATCACATACACATTTATTACAAAAACCAAATGCATAGGAATTACAAACAAGATGAATCCTCACTAAAACACTTTATAAAGAAATACACTACTCCAATTGACCCGAATAAAAAAATGAAATTAATTATCTACTATAAAAAATTTAAGACAGCTAACCTTATCCTCAAAAATAACAACAAACTAGATAAGTCAAAATTACAAAGAATGAACATTATCTATGAGTTCAAATGCCCATTAAGGAACTGTGTTCCTGATCAAACAGGACTCATGAATAATTACATCGGTTACACAACTACATGCTTATCCAGACGTCTTACGTTACACCTATCTGACTACAGCTCCATTAGAACGCATTTAAACACGCACACAAATTTACCGGACTCCATTAGAAACATACTCGTAGAAAACACAAATATATTAACTGCATCCACCTGCAAAAAAAGATTAAAAATAATGCGGCTTTAATAATAAGAAAGAAAAAAAAACAACTCTTAACAATATTAACTACGAACAAAGCCACAATGTACTCACCGTATTCGGAAATTAAAAACATCCCTACTACACACTAAGACATACACATAATGCACACACTCAATTAAGCTGAAAAATCGAATCATCCTTGATAATGGCTAAAGGTATAGCCGAAAGCGCTCGGAAAAATAAAACATTTGGAGAGGTTCTTACACACCCTTTGTCCTGTAAAGTAAGCTCATGTTCGAACACAAGAAAAATTAAATAAAAAGCTCAATCGTAGTACCTTGTCTGTC
>OZ038484.1:87367111-87494611 GCA_964036315.1 Acanthosepion esculentum
ACACACATATATATGTATATACACAAATATATATGTGTATATGTATATACACAAAAAACCTCAGTGAAAAAGGTTCGTTTTTCTCTCAAAGTTTACTCAAAAAAGAAAGAAAGTTTTGCAATAAAGGGATTCCTGATGCATTTATCTATTCCTGAAGGTTTCTTCACTGATGGCCATTAATATATATTAGACATCCCATGAATTATTCTAATAACTTTCTGCGTCTATTTGGGGGGGGGGTATTTCCAAGCATTAAGAGTTCATTAAGTTTACTGTCAGACATTGCTCTTTTTGTTCTCATGAGCAAAAACAGTGATTTCAAAACATTGACTTTGAAACTGTTGTCTCGTGAAGTTATTCATGAGAACACTTTTACAATCGATTTTAATAACACTTATAACAACTCGTATTATATGCACTCATTCACATTCAAGAAATTTAATATTAACTTCGTTTATAAAATTGAGCCCTGTATAAAGTAGAGTCCTTTGCCTGTCGGATTTAACGAGAGCTCCCTCTGCTCAGACGTACGCAAGTTCGAATCACGCCAGAGAGCATAATTTTTAAAAAATAAGATTTCTCGAATATTCGAATATATGCCGAAAATAAATAAATACGCCGAAAATAAATAAATACGCCGAAAATAAATAAATACATTGTTTAATAAATAAACAGAACGTCTACTCAAATACGAGTATCCACTAAAAATAACGTTTAAAGTGATAAAAATATGTCGGAGTTCAATTCCAGCTCGGTTCTGTTTCGTCCCCTTCGCGCTAATTGTTTATAAAGGACTCAATTTTATATAGGGTTAGACTTTTAAAAGGCTCACCCTTCTAGAGGATTCGACTTTATAAAGAAATCGATTTTATTAAATAGGACTCAATATCAAATTGAAAAGATATGCATCTTTCTCTCCCAGCTATGGGTTAAATAGCAGGGAGTACTGGATTGATTTTCTTAGAGCAACCAGTCTAGAAAGAAAACTCTGAATTCAAAACTAGCCTAAAGAGGGTTGGACTCCGTTAGGCTATCTTGCCCTAGACACGCCATTGCTCTTATGAAAATGTGATGCCTTTACGGCCCTAATGGATTACGGGACACACGTCTTTATAAAGTCGAGTTATTTATAAGTTTGAGTTTTTTGGTCTTTAATAAATTCGGGCCTTTTATAAAATAGAGTCTTCTAGACATTTGTATCCTTTATAAAAAGACCAAAATTCCATTTTTCATTTACTTTTTCGAGCCTCGTTTGGGTAGGCATTATTCTGCTTGAACCGAACATCCCCTTCCTGTCGTAAGAATGGCAGTAGCACAGACTGAACAACATTCTGAGCATACATGGTGTTGGCCTATGTTCCACGCACAAACACCAAAGATGAGTGAGAATTGTAACTTATGAGACGATGGTATCAGGGGTTGGGTTTCATTCTCTAGGTCTACGTCGCACACGCAAAATGCCATCACTTGCATGAAAGGCATAACCTGTTCTCATCACTGAACACTACAGAACTGAATTCGATACACAAATTGACCGATAGAGACGTACAAAATGTAAGCGGATGTCTGGATCGAGTCACACGCGCGCATCGTCCTGCTGCTATTGATCGATTCGTTTTCTACGGCTTATCAACCCTTTGCATTTAATTTAAAGCCAGAGAATATTTTTAGATTGTAAGAATATTTTTGGAGATAATAATGGTTTAGTGATACAGGTCTTACCAATTAACCCATAGCTGGGGGAGAAGAGGTGGATTCATACCTTTCCCAAGGGCATTTGCGCGTAAGTGAATATAACCGACACTACGGAAATTGGAACTTACAGCACCTTAGAAGCGGTCATCCATCCACTTACTGACCACGCTTGACGTTGCTTAACTTCGCTCGTGAGCCGGTGTTTCAACGTGTTATGGCCGTAAGTGCCCTGCTGCTAGCAAGCGATTCTCAATGGTCCTTGTTGATACTCTTGTGGTTACATTTGCTCAGATCAGTGTTGTGTGATCCGTGAGGTCTGTCAAAACTGTCATTATAATTCATTAATCTTGGCAAGCGCCTGCACAGAATGGCTGTCCAGAACCTGGTTTACGGGTGGTGGAATGATTATTACAACACTATAGCCAACATTGAGACCCCACCTGTGCGTCACGTTAACATGCGTTTCGTCAGAAAAGACTCTGATTGGGCACTGGTATAAGTGCTGCTGTCACGAGATGGCTGATATTTTTGAGAATTTAATCAGAATATATACTAACCACTAGCATACAGATGCTGTAACCAGGTGGATATCAGCTCCGTCCATCAGCGTGTTTTAACACGTTGGCTCACAGGCCTCATTTTTCCTTGTTGTCCCAGATTCCCAACACTATATCTTAATTAATTTTGGTCCAAGCGACTTTGCTTTTAACGTCATTTATGAAGCAAGGATACCATAGGTATTATTAATCACCTACGATCTACCAGTGTGTCGTTTGGTATCCGAGTCCATTTTACAACCCAGAGTCCAACACGATCCACCCGTGGGTCGTTGGAAAATTTCCAATACAAAAGTATTACACTGACACTAACTCTCTTTTTCTATATTAAAAAAAATATTTAAATGTCTTTAGACAAAAAATGTGGTTCTGGTGTATCATGACCGCATAAGCAATCATAGCATCCAACTCCCAATAATCTTCATAGAAAAGAAACTGGAAAACGACCCACCGTAGGGTAGTGTGGACCTTGCAGTCATACAACCACGACCCTCCGACATGGTAATCTTGGAACATCCTACCCAGCGATACATCGTTATCATCTAACTAGCTGCATACATGGCTATAGGAACCCAGTCTATTCCCAACGTGTTAATGTTGTTTTTAGTCACTGCATAATAGCTGATATTTTTTTACCTTGTTAAAACTTTTCAAAAATCTCTCCTAATTAAATCTCCAGATTTTCATAATTCTGCAGAATATAATACGATCTTGTAAAAAAATTACATCTAGTAAAGAATTTCACAGAAATCTGAAGTAAATCAGTTGATTTGATCTTTTTATGGTCGGATACTGTCGTCTTGCTACTACTGACTGTGCAGCTAAGGCAATTATGAGACAATGATTGTCTCTTTATTTCACCCGTCCATTCTATTCTCCAACCATTGTGGCATACCAGTGACACGACGTTATTCCAGAAACCTGATGTTGGCAGAAAGCGCAGGGAGAATTAGATTCATGCCTTTTCCAATTTCGAAATTCGGTTGATGGTGTTAATCACTTCATCATCCTTAGTTCCGGGTGTGCCCGTAGGTGTCACTGCGCAGCTGATCACCTGACAGGTGTTCTATATATATCTGGGTCCAAAACCGGAGAGCTATTCATGCATAAGTTGACTTGGACAAATTGACCTGGCGGAGTCCATTCCTCTCCAGGTAAAACCCGAGCTAATGTCCTCCAACTGGAAGGCTCGCCTTGGTCACGGACACATAGCCATTGATTCCTTTGGGGGGAAACCCTCCGACATCGTAATCTAGGAACATCTCACCCAGCGATGCCGCGTCATCACCCCGCTAGCTGCGTACATGACTAAGGAACCCAGTTTATTCCTATTGTGCAAGACGGCCGTTGGTCCTACAATAATGTTCCTTCTCCGCTTGAATGGTTTTATTTTTTAATCCTGACGGGTGCCTGTCCATGCTTCCTCACCATAAAAGGTCCAGTTGTCCATGACTCTCCCACATGGTTGGTAGTACTGAGTGGCATGGTGCCAGTGTCACTCTTAGAGGGACAAGACGAAATTCTGTCAGGTATCCGTACTAGTGCTCTATTCATAAATCGAATTCCATTAACAAAAACCAGGAATGGCTGTAGAATAACGAAAGTGGAAAACTTTATAGACCGTTCTTCTCTACCCCACCAAACAAACGAAACCCAAAACAAACAACAATGCTGCAGGAATATACAAGCCATAAGTAAGAAGATATTTTAAGAATGGGCACTCGAATGACAACTAAGCTTACTTGGATAGAGAAGAAAAGAATAATTCTTTGTTATTGTAAATTTGCACTTTTTTTTTTAGTAGACAGCTACAAAAATATGTCCAGTCTGCATTAAAAGAAGAGATTTAGTCATTTAATTTGATGTGCCTATTTGTACACGTGTATGGTTCGCGATTATATATGTACAGGCCTATTAGTAACGCCGGAAACAGTATGCCTCTGAGCGCAATACAATGGACACGAATAAACGAATCCTTAGAAAAGAGATTCTGTATGTGTATGCGTGTGTGCTTGAAAGAGAGAGAGAGAGAGAGAGAGAGAGAGAGAGAGAGAGAGAGGGGGACATAAATTGTGAAGGAGTGCATAGATGTGTGTGAAAAAAAAAAGTAGAAAAAGAAACAAGCAATAATTAGAAAATGTGAACTAAGCAGTTGGGTACAAGGACACGATAATGTGGCGCTAAAGGAAGAACAAATTTACTCGTAATGATCTTTTCTAAAGTTAGCATTTAAGAATAGACAGTATCTGTTCATATTTTTCATCTTTATCTGCCGTATCCCCTCAGGACGTAGACGATCATGGCTCTCCACAATTTCTTATTCTTTGTAGTTCTTAATAAATTTAGTCATTTCTTTATTTCTCCTAAAACCTGTTCCGCCATCCATTTACTTAAACTCAAGTATGTTATGCGTTGTTTTCCTCTGTCCCTCTTACCCTCAATCTGTCCTGTGAGTATCAGATTTTCCAAGCCCTCTTTAAGTACGTAATTGTATGTGAGAAAGGCATGTATTTTTTAAATGTCCTGTCCCTTCACGAATGCAGGCAAGCATGGCTTTCCATTAACTTCTTTTTCTTTATTATTGCCATCATTTCTTGGGCAAGATAGTGGTGAGGTTTCCGGTCGCATTCCCTAAGGTTTTAAATTAAGTCCTTATCATAGACTGGGTGATAGCCAAAACTAGAGCTCCCAGTCTTCTCAGGTATTTAACTTATATCTATAGGCGTGGAAAAAGTTGGATTCATGCCTTCTCCTAGGGTATTAGGGAGAAGTGAACATAACTGACCTGATCAGAATTTGAACTCGGCTCGCCGATTCCACACCGATATACGTCACGCGATGCAACATGAAGACGATGCGTGCTGTTTCAGCAGGATAATGCCCACCCACATGACACTACATTATTCTACATCCAAGATTTTCGTCAATTTCTCTGACTACCACGGTCGCAACACATCCCCGGATGAAACATGGTGGGACGGCAGCAAACATTTAGAGCGACTCTTGCTGAATTGCATCAACAGGTGCAAGGTGTGTTGCAGGATGCTATTTGCTGCCTGTGCGATCGCATGCACGCGAGAGTACAGATTCTGTACTCTCGCAGGTACAGAATACATGCGAGAGTACAGAAAGTGCGGTACGTTTATATTAATAATATATCTAGAGTTAACATCTGTTTTTTTTTTACTTTTTTTTCTTAAACAGTGAATTAGCAGTCGGCAGAGATCGAGAGGTCCTGATAAGGAAAAATGTACCTCTCGAGAAGAATCGAACCTTGTATCCATCAGTGGAAACCAATCATATAACCTAATGATCGTGGAGTTCACAATGATCCCGATTAGGGTCGATATGATATTGATAAGTATGTGATACGGTAATGATTTTATTTTATTTGTTGTTTAACGATATATCAACAATTTATGGGTCATTTAATGTTGAAATTTAATTTTCTTTGGAGCTTGGAAGTAATAAAAATATTATATGTTATTCTGCTTTCACAATTGAATACATGGTAGATGATACTCAGATTTTGTGCATATACATTTTTTTGTGTGTATAATTACTAGAGGTGGTGATGTGTGCATTATGTTGCTGTTTTGTTGAAGTTATTTTGGAATACAGTTTGATTTTAGAAATTGTAGGTTTTTTTTTTAATCATTTCATCCCAATCAAGGCGGAAGTGCCATTAGAACGCAGAGGGTTACAGAGAGTGAAAGTGAGACTGGGTATGGGCGGGGATTGAGGGCAGGTTAAAAGAGATCGAGAAGAGAAGCGTGTCCGTCAAGGTTACTAGGGAAACGCGCGGGGAAGTCAACCACTTGAGTAGGAGATTGAGTGTTTGAGAAGTTAAGAGTTTGGATGACAGCGAAGTCAGTAACACTGTATTTAAGTCACCTGGTATACTGGGCATTAAAGTCACCAATATGTTTGCAAACAGATGTAGGGAAATGACCTTTATATTATCGGAAATACTATCTAGCATGCAACACTATTGAGAAGAAGGGGAACGGCAGAGCAAGAAGAGATAACTGACCGAGTTAGGTAGAGAGAGACGGAGACACGAATGTACGAATGGTCTGGAGATTCAAGAGAGAGTTCTCTATCCTGCGGGAGATGTTCGCGGGTATAAACTCCCAGGACATGCATGTGAACTTTAAAGTCCTTTCTAAGGAGAGGAAGGTAACCAGGAATCAGATGAGGAGATTGAAGTGTTAAGATTAGTTTCACATAGCGCTAGGATGTCTGGAGACTTCTCGGAGAGTAACGATTCAGCACTGAAGAAGTTGGTATGAATACCACGAATGCTGGAGAAGAAAAGGTTAAGGGCTTTAGGTATTTTTTGCTGAACTGGTTTAGGTTTATATCTTTGGTTGTTTATAGTCATGATGTGTTATACTGGTAAAGAAAAGGCCTAGAGTAGTAGTAGCGGTCGGTCATCTAATGTAACATGTGCAGGAAGGGAACTGGCGTAGACTGCAACATAGTGTGGCCTCGGGGTTTCCCACTGGAGATGCTTGCAGGGACTCGTTCCATACCCGACTTGGCACTGCAATAACGCCAATATTATGTATCTGTTGATAAGAGCAGCCTCTCAAGACGCTACGTAACAACAACAAGAAAACTGTCAACCCGGTATACTCAGTATGAAGAAACGTTGCTCCCATCCATGCATATATAGGAAATAATGCAATTTCCCGTCAAGGAAAGTTCGAGAAAAATCAGATCAACTTTGGTGCAATTCTTAATATATAAAAAACGCCTATGCACGTTTCTAAAAAAAATAAAACACTCAAGCACATTTTTTAAGCAATCGGGTCACTTCGTAAGAAATTTTTGGAGGTAAGTGTGTGCGTGATCCCACCAGAACATTTAAATAATGATAATATTTTCAAAATGATTCAGAACAGTCTACTTGTCCGCCAAGATGAAATACATCTGTCTCTCACCGCAAGCTCGCTCTTTTGACCACTGAATGAACAGTATCAAATTACAATTCTCAAATTGGCAATAATGCTTTTAACGCCACGCCGCTGCTGATATTTCTTTATGACTCTCAGAGACTTAAAAAAAAAACAAAAAAAAAAAACACAAACAATTAATTTTTGTTCTCAGATATTTCTACATTTGTTGTGTTGTAAAAATAAAATAAAATAAAATAAAAACTTCTCTATTTTGTAGCACTCATGTTAATCATTTTCAATTAACATTAGTTCCACTACACATATCACAAAAAAATAATGACAGCAACGCTATTAAGGCCTGAGAAAAGTATAAATCCGAATTCAAATTCTTTCAAACTCCGTTGGCAAGTCTCCAGTCAGTAACTATCAAAACGAGAAAGCTTCATTAAATGCTGCGAATCAAATTAATATTAGATTAACACGATTTAGTGCGGAAGTATATATAAATATTTTATAAAAATAAATAAACATTCAAGCAAAGGTAAGATGCAAAGTTAGGCATTGCAGAGAATCAAGGGAAAAATATTAAATTAAGACAAAAAACATACATTACAATTCAGAGGGATTGAAATTCGCCCATTTAAGACTGGCAAGCGTTTCTCTCTTATCGGCGGCTTTTGACAAAAGTGAGAATTCTGGGATAGCCACTGCCAGCTGGTGTTAGGAATTGGGGAGGAGGAAGTAGGCAACACCGTCTAACAACCCCTTCCTTTTTGGGGGCTCGGACCCAATTTTACAACATATTCTTTCTTAAAAAAAAAAAAAGAAAACAAAAAAAAAGAAAAAGACAAAAACTCTTTCAAACTGCGTTGGCAAGTCCCCCAATCAGTAACTACCAAAACGAGAAAGCTTCGTTAAATTTAGTTATAGGTGCTGAAAAATATTTTTTATAATCTGAAATAGAAAGGTATATATCACTTATTGCGACATTCTTTAACTATAAAGAGAAGCACACATTTCATAAATACTATCTAAAACTTTCTTCTCAAAAATCGGGCATTTTTGCACCAACCTGATATCTATATATATATATATATATATATATATATATATATATATATATATATATAGGGAGAGAGAGAGAGAGAGAGAGAGAGAGAGAGAGAGAGAGAGAGAGAGAGAGAGAAAAAGAGAGTTGTAGAGTGGATAAATGAAAGGGCCAGATATAAGCAGGCGTGACGTGTGTGCTGGTGTGCATACGCAGGCAAGGAAATAAATAATCGTTAAATTTATGCATGAGGTGCAAACGTAATAGTGCTCAATGCGGTTATACAGGGCATAGACGCCGGGCCTGACGCACTGGGAACACCGCTCAACGAAACTATAGTCACACTTCAAAAACGTAGGTACGCGTATATGTACTAATTAATATATATATATATATATATATATATATATATATATATATATATATATATATATATATATATATATATATATATGTATGTATGTATATATATATATATATGTATGTATATATATATATATATATATATATATATATAAATATAAAAGTGGACATGGAAGTCAGCACTTAGAGGCGACAGTCTGTTTCATGCTAGTGCAATCCCCTGACGATTGCACTAGCATGAAACAGACTGTCGCCTCTAAGTGTTCATGTTCATTCTACCTCCTCCCACTTTATTGTCATTACAACTTCCTTCTTTTCCTTTCCCTTTTCATCTGTATTTCTTTTGTTTTATATATTCCATTTTGTCCCATCCTATTGCGTTGTCTTTAAAGATTCCTTCTCTTTCCCCTTCCTCTCTCACGTCTTCATACATCTTTGTCTTTTCTTTCTCCTCCAAATTTTGTCTTTAAACCTTCCTTCTTTTACTCTTGCCTTTCTCTTTTCCTCTCACTTGCTTTCAGAATTTTCAGTCTCTTTCTTATATATGAAGATGAGGGTGCCACTTCAGCGTGTTATCTATATGCCGAATGTGATCTGAGAAAATGAACTACATTAATATTTATATATATATATATATATATATATATATATATATATATATATATATATATATATATATATATATATATATATGCAGAAATATAGTCTTAAAGTGTGCTATATTTATGGGGTAAAGTGCTCAATATCAGAGATAGAGCGTGTGTAAATATAAAAGTGGCTACTTGGTAGTAATCGCCAAATAGTATAAAGATCAGAAGAGAATCGTAATCCGTATAGTAGTAGAGTAGAGAGAGTGAACGTATAGCTACAGTGGATAGACAAGAAGTGTGAACAGTTAACCGTATAGTCAACTGGAGAAAGAGTAAGATATTCACTAAACGCCCCACGCGTTCGGATGCGACACAAGGCCAAGTTTATTGTGCGGTATCCGAGCCCGTAAGTTTGGCCAAAAATTCCACGTTGACCCCGTAAAAAAAGGGGTTGAGTAGCTGTCTCCCGAGACGAGACACTGCCCTTCGACATAGCATCGTCTGGGGATCCTCTCTGCCCGGAGGCGGAGAGTTTGACCAGCACACTTCCGAAGTAAACCGGAGAGTGAGATATTCACTAACCGCCCCACGCAGTCGGATGCGGCACAAGGCCAAGTTTATTGTGGAGTAGGAGAAAGAGTGATCAGTGAACATTACGCTACTTCACATTTATTCACTTCCTTTATGATCACTTAATAATAGAATCGCCCGTTGTTGCTCACTGGCGATCTAGTTTCAAACCACGGTGTCGGCAACACATACAACATAAAGACAACAATATAGGAGGACACAAATGTATAATAAAGACGAAAGACAAGAAGAGAGAGATAAAAAGGGAAAGAGAGAGAAAGAAAGAGAGAGAGAAAGAGTGATAGAGATGGGAAGTGAAAGAGAAAGAAAAGGCGAAAGTCGCAAGAAAAAGCCGCAAGAAGCAAGCAATAATCTCTGATGTTATTCAAAGAATGAGCATAAAATGAAAACTAAGTAAACGAACCATTTCCAAAAACAAACTTAATATTCTCCATCTTTTACGGCAACTTGCCATTTTTTTGTTCTCGCTGATTACCATTTGTTCCTCCATTATTTAATAAAATATTCAACAATGGGAAACTTGGATCATTTATAAGCATGAAGAAAGGCATATAATGACTTTGTTTATATATATATATATATATATATATATATATATATATATATATATATATATATATATATATATATATATATTATATATATATATATATATATATATATATATATATATGTATATCTATATGTATATATATATATATATATATGTATGTATATATATATATATACAGTGGGTAGCAAAAGTATTTAACACATTGGTTTTTCTTACATATCTCAAAAGATAACAGATCAATTTCAACGAAACTTATAGGAAATATTTAAACGAACATTGTCGATCAAAAGATAGAAGGAAAATTTAAAACCACTGTTTTGAGAAACATTTATTAACACTATATATATATATATATATATATATATATATATATATATATATATATCGAGAGAGAGAGAGAGAGAGAGAGAGAGAGATAATACTAGTGGTGAATATATATATATTTCCAAGAGGATATAATCCAGGTAGAGGTCTATGCCATTGACAGACCAAGAATATAATATAAAAGGCTCAAACACTAATATTAATGTTTGAACCTTAGTGTTTAAGCATTTTATTATATTCTTACTCTGTCCTGGACATTGAGTTCTATCTGGATTCTATCCTCTTGGAAGTTTTTTTATATATATTTGTATATGTATGTATGTATATGTATATATTTATATAATTTATATATATATATGTATATATATCTATATATGTGTATATTAACCACTGATATTATATATTGAGTCACTGTGTGTTTATCTAATTCTAAAAATAAACACGCTAAAATTCACCTTCATCCCGCCGTGCGCCGACGGCTTAGTGGGAGAAGTTCCGACTGACGCAAATTCTGTCGGGTTTCGATCCTAGCTAGAGGCAACCGGACGTCTAGCCACATTGATGAGCTGTGAAACAGCGAAACAGTGTCTGTGGATGACATATATACATATATATATATATATATATATATATGTTTGTGTGTGGGCAATTTCTCATGTGATCTTATACTTTTTTTCTTTTCAGAGGATAAATTATATAAAAACTGTCCAGTTGTTCATGCTTTCTGAGCGCTTTCGGCTATACATTTAGCTATTTTATATTAACTGTTAACAACAAAGTTTCATCTTCAAAATACGGTCAAGGTATTGTGTCCATGTTCATAGTTGATATTATTGAGTGTTTTTTTTTGGGGGGGGGTGTATTGTTTTTATAGGCGTGACGCTGTGAAGCGTTTTTGGTCTGTTTTAATAACCTAGACATAAATTACTGTTGGTTACTTTTTAGGAAAGTGTCGGTCTTTTTTCTTTTTTCTTAGTATATTTTCTTTCCCCGCCTCTTCTATAAGTTTGTTGTTTTTTGATACATTCATTGTTAGTAGGTTTTATTTTGTTTTTTTCTTCTGTGAGTTTACTTTTGGTTTCCTGGCCGGCTTTCTGTTGGTTGTACTAACATTTTGGATTTGCGTATACATATATATATATATATATATATATATATATATATATATATATATATATATATATATATATATATAAATTTCAGTTTTAAAACATGGGGATTCCGGTGTTGCGATGATTATATGTTAAAAAAACAATTAAAATATTATACTCTATCGAGAACAGTTTTTAAAAAATAAAAATAAATGCTAAGTACTCTGAATTACAAATCACATTGTTCTTTTCTATTAGTTTAATATATATATATATATATATATATATATTAAACTAATATAAAATATATAAACTATTATATATAAATTAGATAAAAAGCTTTATTGCACTATCTTGTCTGTCGTCTTTAATGAAACATGTATAAATGAGCGATTGCTGCCTAAATACACAATATATACATATATATATATATGTCTGTGTCTCTGTGTGTGTGTGTGTGTGTGTGTGTGTATCTGTGTGTTTGTTTTAAAGTATGCTGTATTCATGGGTAAATGTACTCACTATCATGGATAGAATGTATGTAAATATAAAAGTTGAGACTGAGGATAACACCGAGTGGCGACTGTCTGCAACGTGCTTGAACTCAATTTTCAGGCCATGTAGATTGTGTCTAAGCAAAAAACAGGCTGTCGCTGCTTGACCTTGTCTTCAGTGTTCACTTTCATCTATTTAACTTTCACTCTCAAAGTCTCTCTATTAGTCCTGGGTATGACGATAAACTATCTCCAGCAGCATGGCCACTGATTGTGAGTTTGGAGGTTTTAAGGAGCGTGGAACAACCTCTTAATTGCTGTTGTTCCCAGGTTCATCCCAGCCAGAGGTGGTAGCACCTGTTAGGGTCCCAGCTCTGGGCAAATAGTGAACGCCCAAACAAAAACAAAATGAAAGTATAAAAGTACATTTTTTATATTAAAAATACCAGCAACACATTTTTATATAAAAAATTACAAACAATACATAACTATAGTAAAATTACCAACGACATATATTTAAAGCAAATGACCAGCAATATATTTCATCTGCAATTGAAGATTGCAATTATATATATATATATATATATATATATATATATATATATATATATATATATATATATATATATATATATATATTACTTAAGCGTGGATAGCCGTATTTGAGAAGACGTTGCGTTTATTTTAAATAGTATTATATTTCGTCTATCGGTAAGCACATTCGAGAAAACTTGCGAAAAACGAAATAAAATTCCGTTTAAAATAAATGGAGCTTCTATTCAATTACGGGTATCCACCAGAAATAATGTGTAAAATAATTAAAATATCTCGGATAAAAAAATATAATCCATTAAATTATATATATATATATATATATATATATATATATATATATATATATATATATATATATATATATATGCATGTGTGTGTGCACGTACATATATGTAAATATATGATATAAATGAGAATGGATATTATTAAATATACAGTATGATGGCAAATGGATATTATTCTATTGATAATATTGTTTTGTATATAATGGCTACAAATACGTGAAATATATGGGCAACATCAACATGTCTCCTATTTGTTCGGACTATTGAACACCTTTTTTTCTGTTTGAATGAAAACATTCTTTTAAAATTTTTAGACATTTTATGTCATCACCTTGTATCTTATCAAATATTGATTATTTAAAAACAAGTTTTTTTCTGAATTATTTCTTGCTTTACGTTTAAAATTGCCTAATGGACAAGTTACATTTGCACGCATATGTTATATACACACCCAAACGTATATATATATATATATATATATATATATATATATATATATATATATATATATATATATATATATGTTTCTCGATAACACCGAATATATATATATATATATGTATATATATATATATATATATATATAGAGAGAGAGAGAGAGAGAGAGAGAAAGAGAAAGAGAGAGACCGACAGAGACAGAGATTCTCATGTCTCAAAAATCTATTCCAATATATATACAGTGTTCATGTCGTCTGAAGAAGTGTGCGCGTGAAACTCGGGCCATCGTTTCATAGGAATTAACGTTGTCAAGCGTTTTTGCTGTGTCAATATAATCTATCCATTGAGCACTGTACTGCGTAGGTAGATGTTTCCCTTTTGGTCCTTTTTCTTTTTTCTTATTGGTGTCCTTGTTCGAGATTTGATCTTGTTTAAGGATATTTATGTCTTTTGACAAGTTGTCCGTTGATTCCACCGACAGTTTTCCATTTTCTTTATATATATATATATATATATATATATATATATATATATATACACACCCTTGGTCAAAATCTTAAGGCCAGATACAAAAGGGTTAAAAAATATAAAATACTGTTGCTTTAATCAAATTATATTTGCGAAACATTTACATTTAAATTTAGTTTATCAACATTGAACATTTTAAGCTTTAATTGATTAATTTAAACAAACATTGAAAATTTGTTTCCTCATATTTAGTCCTCTTCTAGTGCATGGTCTTGACAAACGTTCCATTTATTTAAAAATACTTTGGATAAGTAAAAATAGTCAATCGTTGGTTAACTAAATTAGTCACTATAATGCTATTTGCTATTGGTCCTATAAAATGCTGGTTGTTTTTCCTACCAGAAGTGTCGTCCTTTTCCTGTCAGAATGACAAATTTCGCTCCTTTTCGAATAGCTCTGTAGTGTACTATTTTAAATGCCGTTACAGACTATTTGGAATGAACCTGCTTACAAGATCTAACCTACATATTTCAGCTTATATAAGACGGTGGTAGGTTCATAGTGCAACATAAGTGAGGCAGTCGGCTTTAGATTCTGCTATTGGCCAGCATTTGGTTGACAATTCTGTATGTGCAGGTGAATATCCGGTAAATTGGTTTGATATTTTGCACAGGGTACGTTCACGGCAAATTCTCAGAATTATTGAAGCAGTTACAATAAAAGTCAGTGTGCGGACAAAAGGAGAGCTTCGGTCGTTATCTCCATTTTGGGAGAACGCTAATCATTTTTTCGTCCATCTCTGGTGTTTCTTCAAGTTTGTAATCAATTTTATTCGTTTTTAATTTTACAAATGAAATTGGTTTTTAAATTTGATTGAAATCGGTGTTTATATTTTAATCATGCAACTCGACCCTTCAACCCCTCAACCTCCGGCGTCTTCCTCTTTGGGTTGAGGCGCCCACTCGGTCTGAACCGAACTCAGGGGTAGCTGACCGCACGCCACCTACCTGAGTCCCGTAGATTGTTCGACCGGTCACTGGCCAAGTTCCACCTGCTGTCCACGTTGTGTTAGTTTTTAGATCCAGTAAGCGGGGTGTTGTCCATACGTTCACGGTCGATTGGGGATGTAGGCACGGCTGTGAGGGTGGGCGGCAGGAAAGTTAGAATGCGGCAAAACAAGGAAACAACATCTGCAGAAGCCGAACAACAATGGGTAAAATATTGATGTTTTTATATAAGAAAACAAAAACAGTAGAAAAAGTTTACAGCAATTAACATAAGAACAGAGGACTACTCCTTTACCAATTTTCCAACAGCGAGAGGTGTGTGTGTGTGATTAACTCGTTCCGAATCAACTTGGGAGGATATGTGACTCGTAATTCCAGCCCTACGTGGAGTGTAGCCTTTCAGTTGGTTGTTGTAAGTGACAAACGTTAAGTTTCAGCGACTTTTCAATTCGACTGCTACAACGACGATGATGTTTCTTGAAGTCCTTATCTCTGACTCGGCACTGGACCGACTCACTGCAACGACAGTCTCTCTCTCCCAACGTCACTCTCAACGTCACACTCCAACGTCTCTCACGTCCAACGCCCAAGTCTCTCTCCAGAGTCTCTCTCTAGAGTCTCTCTCCAACCTGACCCTGCTTCACCGACGTCCAACGCCCAAGTCTCTTTCGTCTCTTCGAGAATTCTCTCCCGACTCTCTCGACGACTGTCTCTCTCGTCTGGCCTCTTCTGTCTGTCTTTCTCGTCAGCCTTTCTCATCTGTCTGTAGCATCGCAACCCGTAATGGTCGCTGTGGGTGCCCACGCACGTGACGTCACGCAGTGACAACGATGTGCCGACCGATAGCGGTCTCTCCCGTCTCTGCTTCACCGACTGCCTTATTAGCAAAATCTCGAGTTAATATAGCAACCGAAGGTTATAAGCCAGGTTGTTCACGCGCTTAACACGAGTGTCGTCATAATCACGTGTATTTGCAAAGTTTAAATTCAGATCTATTTCAAATCTCTTAGTAGATAAAATTAATTAGTTCAATGTTCATTTCAATTGTCTTTTCGATGACAAAATTCAGCGGATACAACTTATGTTTAGATCAGATTTCGCTAGCGGTAAACATACACTGAACGTACCTCCTCGGTCCAATTTACTTCAATATGTTTTTATCAAAAATATTATTTTCGTCTATTTTTTTAATGACCCAAATTAAACATCGCCTCCTGTCCTCTTGCATTTGTTTATAAACAAGACCTCGCCAACCCGATTTGAAATCCATCAGCCGTCTTAAGTTTCGTATATCATTGTTCTAGATTCTTTTCTATTAATAGCGCTGACGCAGCTTGTAACCTCGTGTTTTCCATTTTCAATCAATAAACGTTATATTTGCGTGTGTGCATACATGTGAGTGTGTGCGTCAACCGCTCTCTGTTACATCCCTCCCCTACCCATCTGTCATTTACTAGTAAATGACACACGAGTTTCATATCGTTGGGTGTGAGAAACCCTACCCCAACATGCTCTTACGACGAGCCACCTGGGACATGCTCCAAGTCGCACATCCCAACCCGAACTCCAAAAAAAAAAAAAAAAAAAAAAAATTTCCAGCATGCAAAGGTACAGTTTTCATTTCTCCATAGGGTTCATCAGGCCACTTTTAAGTAAAAGTTCACGGGTCTGGCAACCTCATGTCATGGAACCTTTTCCTCTAGTTCATTCGTTCGTGGGTTCCCCCCTTTTTTTTTCTTTTTTTTTTGTTCAGTTCAAAGATAGTCACAAAGGTAATCACAATCGTCCTCTTTTTTCCCCAAAAATAATCACAAGGTAATCACAATAATCACAATCATTATTTCTCTTTTTCATTTTTTTTCCATCTATTGGAGTTCGCAACACTCCTTACCAATTATTTTAGTCTCATCACAAAAAAAAAAAAAAATAAAAAAAATTCGATTTATTTCGTAAATCTGTCCCTCCGATTTTGTCTCGCTTCACAACAGGCTTTGTCGAATCTTTTGTTGGTTCCGGTCCTTCTACGACAATCGCGGATTCTGTTCCAATATCTGTTAGGGGTTCTGATGCACTCTGGTCGGACCTATCTTGGTAGAGTGCACTAACTGGAATCTGTTCCTCACCTCTGCACTGCCCTGCCAGTTTTTTCTGCCCGGTCAACGATATCGTACGTCTCTTCATCCACCGCCAAACTAGCAAGGCTACGGCCATTAGTAATATAATTGCACCAACGGTTGGCTATGTTATTGTATCAACCAAGTTCTCTCTCCAGCCCGAATTTGGTATACCCCACTTATCTAACTGTGACTTCAATCTTCCAAGATCAATCTTATCGATTGGTTTTAACAACGCTGCCATCTTTTCTAGGGACATCTTAGGAATCTCTCTTATAATGGGCTCCCACAATTCCGTCCATCCACTGGCATTCGTTCCTACTAGCCCTAATAAGGCCTCATTCTCTTCAAATGTCTCTTCTTCCCGGTAGTAGGGGGGTAAGGAGATAGATGGACCATGAGCTCCACAACCGAGGGGTAGCTCTACAAAAACAAGAGGGGTAACCCTTATTGTAGTAGTGGGCTTCCCCGCACACACCTTAGATAATTCAATCCCTTCTTGTGTTGCCACCGCCCAAACCCCGTCGGAGACACTGATGGCCTTCGGCAACATCAACTTGGCTAATACCTATACCTGACAATGATCCCTAATTCCCTTCTTATTTTTCTTAAACAAATCTAGTACGCATAGATCGTGGCTACCTGTCACATAGATTGGACTCACAGACCTACAGGTATTTAAGGCGCCATTCTTGCATCTTTGTGCTTCTCCCTTTGTTAAGAGCATAAACTTTGTCCTGGCCAGATCGATTTTGTCCACCTCGACCCTCAACTGTCCCAGCGACTGCTCATACGGTCGTAGGTCTATTACCAACGTTATCAACCACTTTGATCTAGTTATAACCACTTCGATCGTTTTCTTAAATATAAAATTCTCACTGTGTTCCCAGGTATAAGCTACCAGAACCTGCATCATCAGTACCGTGAGCCTCCTCTCGTTCATGTCTGCAACATATGGAGAGAAGTATTCGTCTTACTCAACCATCCTGTTTTTGGGCTTCGATTGGGTGGTTATATCTTAGAGCAACTCAACAAGTACCGACCCACACCACCACCAGTGCCGCGCATGCATGGGGGCCCTTCCACACAATCCACAACACCGAGGATAATGCCCGGTCAACCCCAGATTGTTGCTCATTCGACACAACCATTGTACTGGTTTCACTTAACCTTGGAGCTAGGGCAGCACCGCCCCCCCCCATAATCGCAATTTCAGTGGTAATTCCCCATTAACACTCGGCGCTTCTCCAGCCTGCAATTTACTCTGCAATTGTGCTAACGGAATTTCATCCTCTTCTTCCCATTCACTCAGTTCCTCTTCTTCTCTAAGGTTAGGGTCAATTACTGCCTCCTCAGAAGGTCCCGCTGGGGTCCCGCTGGGGTCCCGCTGGGGTCCCGCTGGGGTCCCGCTGGGGTCCCGCTGGGGTCCGCTTTGCCTTCCTCAGCCTTCGAAGGGTAGTTGGGCTAATTTCAATCTCTTCACTCCCTTCGCTTTCACTCTCCGTCTCCAGGTCTTCGGGTTCTACTAACGTAGTTCTCCTCAGGCTTTTCTGTTTACTTCTTGTTTCGGCTCCTTCCCATTCCCCTATTTCCGCTAGTTTTATATCATTCGCATGCATTCTCTTTACCTTCCCGGTAACTTGGTCCCATATCACAAAGGGAACCGGACCCGTCTGCTCTACTATTCTATAATATGGGCTCCAGCTCTGGCCCAATTTACCTTCTCTCACATGCATTCTATAATATACTGGATCCCCGATCTGGAAGGAGACTTCTCTTCTGCCCTTGTTTATCCTATCGTTTCGCCTCTTCTGGGCTCTCCGAATCCTTCTCCTCACCTGCGTAAACATTTTGTGCTGTTGTTCTAGAACTATTCGATGATGATCCTCCCCTAAATACTTCCTCCTAGGTCGCAATAGATTGTCTATAGGTAAGACTACAACCCGGCCATATACTAAATAATAGGGGGAAAATTTTGTCGTCTCGTTTATGGAGAACCTCAGGGCCGCCAATGCTTGGGTTACGAATAATTCCCAATTCTCCCTATTATCCTCAGCTAGTTTAGCTAACACATCAGCGAGGGTTTTATGAAATCTTTCCACTTTCGCATTACTTTGGGGATGATATGGGGAGGTGGTTATGTGATGTATGTTCAATTCCCTCAACGTCTCCCTCATAATTTGATTTACGTTCTCTGGTCCATTATCGGTAACCAATTGTTCAGGGGCCCTATATCTGGGGAATATTTCGTTCAGCACTATCTCTGACATCGTCTGTGTCGTCTTATCCGGTATGGAAATTGCCTCAGGCCAATTCGTTAGCCAGTCCACAAAACTCACTATGTAAAGATTACCTCTAGGAGTTTCTCCATAGGGCCCGGAAATGTCCATGCTTACTTTCTGAAATGGGTAATTCGGGACATCCGTTTCTAATACGGGGGCCTCCCTACTTCTTCGACTCTGCACTTGGCAGGTTACGTATTTTTCTAAATGGTTCACAACATCATTAAACAACCTAGGCCAATAATAATTCCTCATTATTAATCCATATGTCTTATCAATTCCCATGTGTCCCAACTTCCTATGACACTGGTCCAGAACTTCGGCTCTCAACTTCTCAGGTATCACTATTTTTGGACTTACTTCCTCATCTCTACCTGCAAAGTAATGCAACACTCCATCGTGCACCATATATTTGGAGGTACGTCCTGTCTCTACCTTGGATCTGATAGCTGCTATCTCTCTATCCTCTTGGCTTTGCTTAATAATGTCTCTCCAGTGGGGGTCGGAAATAATCTCCGTCTCCCTTGTTTCCTGATCCTCCCAATCAAGTCCTTCCCTCGGTGCCTGTGATTTGATCACATTAATTTGGAATGCCTTATCATCCACACCCGGCTCTAACTTGACAGATTCCGTCTCTAGTTGCTTCGGAATCCTCGATAACAGGTCAGCACAGGTATTATCCTTCCCTGCCAAGTATTCTATCTTGCAGTTATATCCACTTAGTTTCAACGCCCATTACTGTATCTTCTTATTTGTCCACTCCGCCTCTAATAAATATTTGAGGGGTTTGTGGTCTGTTTTAACGGTAAACACTGCCCCACTCAAATAATAGTCCAACTTTTGCACAGCATACAGGATAGCGAACGCCTCTTTCTCTATTACTGGCCATCTTTGCTGAGTATCGGAGAGTCGATGAGACAGAAAATAAATCGGCACTTCCTCAGGCACACCTGGTACTGGTCCATCCTTATCGGGACATGGTTGTGTAAGAACCGCCCCGATGCACTTATCACTAGCATCCGTGTATAGCACCATAGGTTTAGTCAGGTCTGGGTAGGCCAACAGGGGTATAGCTGTCAGCTGGTCCTCTAGAGCCTCGAACGCACGCCGACAATCCTCGATCCACTTAAACCTAGCATGCTTCTTAGTTAACGCTATTAGAGGGCCTGCCAGTCGACTAAAGGTTGGTATGAACCTCCGATAATATCCGATGGCTCCAATAAATCACCTGATCTCTCTTACTGTTTTAGGTGCAGGCATGGCCCTTATAACCTCTACTTTGTCTAGATCCGTCTTTATCCCTTCTTTATTTATGATGAACCCTAAGTATTTCGTCTCTTCTTTCATAAACTGGCACTTTGATAATTTCAGCTTTAGTCCATGTTCTTTTAACCTGTTGAACACCTCCTGCAGATGTTCAAAATGTTCCTCCAGGGATTTTGAAAAGACCATAATGTCATCCAGATATGCCATGGCAAAGGCCTCCGTGCCATTTGAGCACAATGGACATCAACTGACTAAATACGCCCGGGGCGTTCGCCAATCCAAACGGCATAACTCTGAAATTGAAGAGACCTATGTGACAGGTAAAGGCGGTCTTTTCCTGATCCTTTCGGCCAAGGGCCACCTGATAATACCCGATCTCAAATCTAAGGTGGAAAAACATTTCGACTTCCCCAAAAGAGCTAGAATATCATCAATCAAGGGAAGGGGCATTGCCAGCGGTCTCGTAATGGCGTTTAATTGACGAAAGTCCACGCAAAACCTATGCCCTCCATCTTTCTTTCCACAATGACTATGGGAAAACACCAGGGAGATTTGGACCTCTCGATTATCCCTGATTCCATCATTTCATTTACTGCGTCCTCTACTAATTTTCTTTTGTGGATTGGGGTTCTATACGGCTCCAACTTAATAGGTGGGTGGTCACCCGTGTCTAGCTTCATTTCTACTATCTCTGTCTGTCCCAGTTCTTTGTCAGTAATGGCTATTACTTCTCGATTACTGTTCAGCAACCCGCTCAATTTTCTCCTATAATATTCGGGGGCTATTATAGTCTCCGCCTTTATTTCCTCGCTACCTATCTTCTCTCCAGGCCTATTCTTATTCCATACTCTCACCTGTTCGACTTCTCTCACTGGGCACGCTTGTGCCAGCTCCTCTCCCTGCTTTATTTTAATAGTTTTATTGGCAGTATTGGTTAACCGTAAGGGAACGGTCCTTGACCTCTTCACTAACGAATCGCATACGGTTACCTCTCCTTCGCTACCAGTAGGGACCACTTGATACAGGTCGTTGTTCAGAACTCCTCTGTTACAATTTGGCCTTTCCCAGATACAGTGGTCCTAGGGGGAGCTTTATATCTGTTTGGGCCACCACTGACAATTGTTCATAATTATCCTCTCCCAACGGTATCTCTACTCCATCTACTGTTAAGGTGGCGGGTCAAAACTGATCTGTGCCTTATTCTGCTTAAGCCAGTCGCCCCCCAAAATTAGTTCACCACACAAATCTGGTGCCACATAAGCCTTAAGCTTACCTCTGATTCTTGCCAACTGGAAAGGTAGCCACGTCATCCTCTCTATTCTCATCCTGCTACTGTCAGCCTGACTTATTAGTAGATCGACAGGACTAAGCTTTGTCTTCAGTCCTAACTGCCTAAAACACCTGGAGCTAACCAGCGACACTGAAGCTCCCGTATCGACAAGGGCCTTCAGCTTTTTGTTTCCCAACAACACATCACAGGTGAAGTCTGACCCTTCCTTCAGCAAACGGTATACATGTGCCTTTCTCCTTCCCGTATGTTCTCCACTTTTTCCTTGTCTTCTCGTCAACCGAGACATGGGAGCCGACAACAGGAGTTCGCTTTTTTCTGGGGGTTTTGATTTCTGTCTAGGAGCCCTCCTGGGTGGGGTGGAGCTCAGATGACTCTCTTTTCTCGAACTAGCAGCCTATTTCTCCCCTCCATTCGAGGTAGTGTTATTCCGTTCTGCGTATTCCATCTTCTTCCTGCGAGGACAGGTACGTCTCAGGTGACCCGCTCCTCCACAGTACCAGCAATGCCGGAAAGTGTCCGACCATGCCACATGTCCAGCACCTCAGAGGTCTTAGTCGCACTGTGGCCATCCTGCCTCTTACTTTTTCACAGGCGACCCATTGGCGTTTCCCGGACCCCTTTCCTTTTTGGGAGGAGGCACCAGCGTATTAACTCGCTTTATCCCTAGTTTGCGGTCCCCTACCATCGTACACGATTGAGCCTTATGCCCGAACTCGCCACAAGTCGTACAGTTCGGCCCCAGAGATCTCGGGTCGCCTCCATAGTTTATCGGACAGTCGTGGGCCCGATGCCCACTGTTTTTTCAAGTCCAACACACCAGCCCATATCGGCCCGGTGTGGGCTTGAAAAACTCATAACGCAAATCCCATGCCTTCCTATTGAGGTCAGCCTCCGCCTCCCAGTCCTCTTCTACCTCCTCCTTCGGTTCCCTTATCCGGATCCGCTCCCGATCATTCTTTTTTATTATTACTTTGCCCCCCCCCCCCAGTGGCTCCTTCCTATACCGCTTCTTATCCTAGCCCAGAGCCTCTCGCTGGCCCGAGTACCTTCTATAGCTGCGGTCAGGGTGGTCGGTCCTCCCTTCAGAACATCGCCCCTCAAGTCCCTGTCGCTTAGTGCATCTACATATACATCGGCCAACAAGGACTGAATAGGGCCGCTGTTCCGAGTCGCCAAATCCGGAAAGGCTAATGCTGCTAGTCCTGCGATCCTTTCTCCCAATTCTTCATTAGTCTCTCCTTCTTGTTGCTGCAGCCGGAATAGTTTTCTGACTGCCTCAATGGCTGTACGCTCACTTGCGTACTGCCGCACCAGAGCGGATTTAAGCTCTGTCCATGTCGAGGCTGGGTTTTCTTTGTACCATGTCGAGGCTGGGTTTTCTTTGTACCCTATAAACTTAGACACGTGCCCCGCTGCGGCGTCGTAAGCCAAGAGCACCATCTCCTGATCTGATAAGCCATAAATCACCGGCTTCTTTTGGATGGAGAGAATCCATTCATGCAGGTCTGCCGGGTTACCTTTATAAGTGGGTAGCTTCATACTACCTATCAGCCTTCTGAAACCTATCGTTCTTTCGGGGACCCCCTCGTCCCCAAGGTCGGTTGTGGCGTCTGATCCTGCTACACTCATCCTACCACTTTCCCACGAGACGAGAGATTAACGACAAACAAGGAAACTACTTAACACAGCGGTGCGCTTCAACTGCGTACAGAGTCGACAAAAATCAACAACATTACTGGCAGATCTAAGTGCAATGAGTGAGTAGCGGAAAACCGAAAAGTGACTTACCTGAGGTCCGCTGCTCCGTGTTTTGTTTCCTTCTTCCTTCTTATGTTCCTTTTTGAATAATATCGTCCGCAGACTAGAGTTCTTTCTGGTCTTAGTCGGTCTTGACTGGATAACAATGCAACCTTCTTTTCAACTGTACTTCGACAACAAAGTCTGTTTGGCTAGTGTTTCTTTTTTTTTCCTGAGTACAACTTAAGCCTTGCTTTTCTTCAAAGCTGTTCCTGGCCTTATTTTCCGTGGTAACTCAAGGTCAATCCTGGGCAATGGCAACCAAATCTACCACTCGACCCTTCAACCCCTCAACCTCCGGCGTCTTCCTCTTTGGGTTGAGGTGCCCACTCGGTCTGAACCGAACTCAGGGGTAGCTGACCGCACGCCACCTGAGTACCCGTAGATTGTTCGACCGGTCACTGGCCAAGTTCCGCCTGCTGCCCACGTTGTGTTAGTTTTTAGATCCAGTAAGCGGGGTGTTGTCCATACGTTCACGGTCAATTGGGGATGTAGGCACGGCTGTGAGGGTGGGCGGCGGTAAAGTTAGAATGTGTCAAAACAAGGAAACAACATCTGCAGAAGCCGAACAACAATGGGTAAAATATTGATGTCTTTTATATAAGAAAACAAAAACAGTAGAAAAAGTTTACAGCAATTAACATAAGAACAGAGGACTACTCCTCTACCAATTTTCCAACAGAGAGAGGTGTGTGTGTGATTAATTCGTTCCGAATCAACTTGGGAGGATATGTGACTCGTAATTCCAGCCCTACGTGGAGTGTAGCCTTTCAGTTGGTTGTTGTAAGTGACAAACGTTAAGTTTCAGCGACTTTTCAATTCGACTGCTACAACGACGATGTTTCTTGAAGTCCTTATCTCTGACTCGCCACTGGATCAACTCACTGCAACGACAGTCTCTCTCTCCCAACGTCACTCTCAACGTCACACTCCAACGTCTCTCACGTCCAACGCCCAAGTCTCTCTCCAGAGTCTTTCTCCAACCTGACCCTGCTTCACCGACGTCCAACGCCCAAGTCTCTTTCGTCTCTTCGAGAATTCTCTCCCAACTCTCTCGACTATATATATATATATATATATATATATATATATATATATATATATATATATATATATATATATATATTAAAAAAGGCTTTTCGATTTATTAAGCAAAATATAAGACATTTTAGAGTTTAAATTTATTGAACCACTTATTTACAGTCTGGTTCGTTATCTTTTGTCATCCTTCATCTAACATTATAATTTATCTTTCCAGAATGTTCTGGCTTTCTCAGCAAAGACTTTTCTATGTGTCTTTTGAAAGATTTCCAGAGAGTGAAATTTAGATAATAAAAATTCATAAAATAATTAATGTGTAAAAGAATGTAATGTGCTTAAAACCAGAATGTGATTTAGAAGTTAAAAAAATAATAATCATGAAATTATCTGTGAATTTCAGTCTAACTGACAACCCAATTCAAGCCAGAAGACCGGGATCTATGGGATAGGTGATTTCGATGCTACAAAAATATTTAAGAGATTGTTTACTACTACTACTACTACTACCACCACCACCACCACCACTACTACTACTACTACTACTACTACTACTACTACTACTACTACTACTACTACTACTAATAATAATAATAATAATAATAATTGAACAAGAGACTTTCATGGCTTCCGGTCTTGATTTATTGTATGTATTAACGTGTACATTTTTGTTTTGGTGAATTAAGGTGGAATGCTATAAATATTGTGTCCAGTACCACAGATTTACTTGTCGGTGTCCTGATCTTAAACACTTGGCCATGTTTCCTTGTGACTAGCGCGTTGTGCATCTCAGCGATTGTGGCGCGAGTGTATCATGGTCGATTGTCGAGAGTGTGTTTTTTTTAAGCTTGAAAGAAGAGACAGTCAAAGCAACATTGGAGTCACATCTAGATATTTGGAAACATCCTCAATCGGGAATTTCTCACTGGGATCCACCTACAGGATAATATACTGCTTTTACCAAAAATCTGTCACCATATCGCGCACATTTGGCTGTGATGCTTGTCCATGGTATACAATTATCACACTGTGCGCCATTATGGGTATATTGGGTTTCGTATATTTGTACTCTAGCGTTACTTTGTTTACACGCCAAAATAGTAAGATAAAATAAATTATTATTATTATTATTATTATTAATAATAATAATAATAATAATAATAATAATAATGATAATCATAAAATTTGTACACTGATTGACATGAGAGTACAAAGTAAGAAAAACAGCTCTGCGAAGTTTTTGAAAAAACTAAGTAAATACAAAGACTTGGAGATGGAATTAGAAGAAATGTGATACTTAAAAAACTGTTCCTGGTGTGGTTGGAGCTTTGAGAGTGATAAGGAAAGGAACTCAATGACAAGTCAACAAAATTCCTGGTACACCACTCTAGGAAATGAAAAAAATAGTTTGTTCATTAAAGTTCTTTGTTAATAGGCGTCTTTAGTTTAATTAAGTAGAAACAAAAAAATCACATCCCACGCTTGCCCTAAGTCATTGGATATGACCTGGTATCTGATTATAAAATGAAAGCAGGCCAAAAAGAACATTTTAAAAGAATAATAATAAGAAATAAATATTGGAAAAACACAGGGAGATTGTTCGGGAAATTATTGAACTTTAGTTTAATGTTGAATAAATTTAGCGCTGTGCCCATAACATTTGGAACATTGGGAACTGTGAAAACAATAAAATCGAGAGGGTGTTATTTAGAAATTTGAATAAGAACTGATCAATACGTTATTGATCCCACAAATGTTGGAATCTACGATGATACCGAGGAAGGTGCTGGATTTGGTGTTAACCAAAGAAAAAGTCAATATAATAAAATGAACACTTCAGTATCTGTCTATATTTCTGAGATGAGGTATTATGTACACTATTTACATTATTCGCACTATTGTCCTCATCTTTGTTGACATATTTATCACAACGTTTCGGCCGTTGTACGCCCTGGCCTTCTTCATCTGGTTCGAATGTCGAACTGAACCCTTTATTTCGCTCGCTGGGGTAGACTGTTCTAGTTCCACGTGCCATGTCTAATGGATGTCAGTTATCAGTTATCTCCTGTTATTTCACCTCTCCAAGCTCTCCATTGCCTTAACCAGGTATTGAGCTCCTAACTCTTTGGGTCCTGTCACTTGATCTAAGGACACATGCCAGAGTGGATAAAGGCGTTGATTAGATCAACACAAGTCCAGAATTATAATGTTGAGGAGACGAAGATAATTTAGAGAAGTCAAAACAAGAGTAAAACGTGACTTAAAAACAAATGGTAGAGGAAACACAAGATATAACGGATGTGTAAAACAAAATAATTGAAATTACAAAAGAAAACATCGTTGAAACAGTTCAAGAAAATAATTTCAAACAAAAGTGAAGTATTATATAAAGAATGGCTCCGAAAATTTTAAATCAAGAAAAAACAAACAAATCCATTTAACAAAGTAACGCATCAAAATAAGGAATAAATAAAGAAAAAAATAGATTCGGAAAAATAAAACTTTGAAAAACAATAAAAATAAATAAAGACAGAAAAGAAAATTAAACAAGCCAATAAAAACACAAGAATAACTACAGACGGCAAAACAACTGAAAAAAAAACGCCATTAAATATCAATGCATTTCTCTTTTCTTTTTCACTTAAAGTTATAAACATCATTGCTTTCTTCTTTATTCACTCAATGTTTTTCTTTTGTCGGCCGTCGAATAAATAAATAAACACGTGAAGTAAAATTTATCAAATGGAAGCCAAAACGAAACGAACTTCTTACTAGAATGTATGTCGTTTCCTACATTTGCTCCTGATGTTGTCAAAGAGAGGAAAAAAATAGACAGGCGGGCTACTTTTATGGATTTTCAGATTTCAAATGTGTATGGTTAGCACGTGGAAAAAATACGGATATACAAAATTGTAATTAGCCGCTGTCGTTTCCTTATAAGGAAACATTCAATATTCATTGGCCTAGCAGCCAATGCGGCTTTCGTATGAAATTTGTAAAATCTTTCTATTAAATCATTTTTTCAGGAAAATAGCTTTCTCTAATCTAGTAGCTGTTATTGCTCTTTCCAGTATTGATAGGATTTATTTCCTAACTTTTGTTTGAAATAGTGGGGAACATAAACATCTTGATTATATCATAATTTTCTCATCGGCTTACATATGCTACGCAGTAGACAGGAAGACTTCCAGCTGGTAGTGTACTTAATAAATTATCTATGTTATATAGCAGGAAAACAGATCAGAGTCCTCTACGTACATAGGACACAGGTGAAAATGGTGAAAATGGTAGATGCTTGGCACGCCTGGTTAAACGAAGTACGTATTTTGCTGTTGGTAGTTATCGTGTCGTTTATAGAAAATATCAGTAATAAATAATTTCTCTTATGGGTTATTATATATTAAAATTGAATTTTGTTGAAAAATAAATATATTCAAACATACGCTACACGTCGCTATAGTCATCCAAAACACTTGCATATATTAATAATGGTCCACATAACATCTAACTCAAGGCCGCGAGTTCAAATCCAAACAGAGGTTGCATTTATCTATCATGAAATTAGTAGCAAATCCTAATTAAATTATACTTTTGTTGGAATTCTATCTCAGTCTATCTATCTATCTATCCATCTATCTATCTATCTATCTATCTATCTATCTATCTATCTATCTATCTATCTAAATTTGTTCACATTCCTTACCTAATTTATTGCTCGAGAAATTTGCCTCCGGCGTCAATAATCAATGTTTGAATTTAGATAAAATCCTTGAACAAGGGAGAGAAGTCCATGATGATGTTTATTTTCTCTACGATCTGTTCAGTTGTCAGCCGTTCCGCTATTAAGTACGACATGGAAGATAATAGAGAGATTAGATCCATGGACAAAATCCCTTTTCATCGAAGTATTCGACCATATAATATCAGAAGTATGACTTTTTATATGACAATACCGGTCAAGTCAGACACAATTTCGCATTAAATAAAAAACAAACAAAAACATTTTAATGAAAGAATTATATAGTTTATGTGACGTCTGTAAAAAAAAAAAGATATATCTTTTGGAGATGTATCGAAATTGCTGGTTTTCACCCGACGCAAAGCTATTTCTTCCAATCAGGTGAGGTTCATCTACTTCTTTTTTTTCTATTTTATTGACATTCTCTCCTAACATTTCTCTTATGTTAGTGTTATCTTTCCCACAGACACAACGTCGTAAGCCTATCACTATGTTCATAGCTAATGTTCAATTCAACTCCATTCTTATGTCAGGTTCAGACTTTTACTGCTAGGACACGACATGCTACTTCCTCGGAGTTGAATCACCCTCATTTCCCACGAATTCCAAATACAAGGAGAACATTTAACTTATAGAGATTTTCCCAATAACTGTTATTTTATGAAACAGACATCTGCTGAGGTGCTTCCCCGAAAAATATATAGTATTGACCTCTTCAACAGAGTTATCTATTTTCCTGAGCTCATACTCTTCACTTCATTTTTTTTCATTTTTCTCTAATTTTCCTACTTCACCGTGTCTCCTCATATATATATATATATATATATATATATATATATATATATATATATATATATATATATATATATATATATATATATATATATATATATATATATATATATATATATATATATATATATATATATATATATAGGAGCAGTGGGTAGCGGCTCGGATTGAGGAATCGGAGAGCCGAGTTCGAAATATGCTAAGACCCTTTGGAAAAGTATTAATCTTCTTCTTCTCTCTTCAGCTATGGGTAATTGGCAGGGCAGACTGGGTTCTATAGCCTTGGATGGCAACTAGTCTAGAAGGACAATTCTGAATTCCAAACCCGCGGAGGGTCGTTTAATGGTTGTTTGCACATAGTGCACCATCTCTCTCTATTCAGACCTTCAAAAAGTGTGGTTCGTTCTGCACAAAGCCTTCCCCGCTATAATCAATTCATATGTGCTGGTGTCTGGGCTGTCGGTTGCTAGGGTATGACGGGAGAGTCCTCATATATATATATATATATATATATATATATATATATATATATATATATATATATATATATATATATATATATATATATATATATATATATATTGTGTGTGTGTGTATATCTGTAAGTAAGATTTTTTTCAAAAATTATATTGATTCTAGGCAGGGGTACCTAGAAGCGGTGTAATGGTTAGACTACTTGTCTCACTAGAATAATTACGACTGAGTATTGAGTTCGATCCTCGATGGGTGCCCCCTACTTTCGGCCTTGGTCTACATTTAAGCTACGCTTGGAAAATCACTATTGATTCTAGGCACACATAATCTGATAATCTGATCGAAGCAGAAATTCCAATATTATGTAAATAATAGCATCATTTATCTACGTAAAATATTTTTACAACTACTTTCTTGGTCAATTTAAAAAATGACCATGGGTGGTCTCAAACTTTTGAACTGCAGTGTGTGTGTGTGTATATATATATATATATATATATATATATATATATATATATATATATATATATATATATATATATATATATATATATATATATATATATATATATATAAATTTACCTTAAAGAAGGTAGGAATTCCACTAGTGTGCAGGGCTTTACAGACAGTGAAAGTGAAAGAGAAAACAGGGAGTGGGTAGGATTGAAGAAAGGACAAAAGCTGAACGGGATTCATGAAGGCAGAAGATGGCGATTCACGTTGCATTTACAATTTTGAAGATTGTTGCTATCAGGGAAGCAAGTAAACGGAAAGGAGTTCCACAGGTGGGAAGTGCAAGTAAAGAAACTTTTGGTGCGGAAGTAGTGGTTGCATTTAGCTATTTCAACAGTAAAACGGTGGCACCTAGATGCCAATGTAGTAGCAGGCTCTAATTCATGTATTTGGAGCACCAGGAAATAATCGTCAGAGCAGTTGCCATAAAAATATTTGTAGAAAAGGCAAAGGGGAGCCATGTCATGTCAGTGACAAAGTGACTGTAGTCGAGATGCCTGGTCAGGATCGATTACATTACAGATTCTTCTTTGGATTTTGTCAAGAATCTCGAGATGTCTAGCAGGAGCACCAGACCAGGTTTGGCAACAGTATTCAATGCACGGACGAATGATAGATTTGTAAATGTGCAAGAAGGATTCTGTCGAGTAAAATTTTTGGAGTAAGACACAGTGATCTAACTTTAGTTGCAGTGGATGCAGCTATTGATTCCACACACACACACACACACACACACACACACACACACACACACACACACACACACACATATATATATATATAATCCGTTGGTATATAATCCAAGTGAATCCTATTAATACGATATAAAATATTAAAACTGATTCACACAGAGAGCAGGTTTTTAATTTAAACAGAGCAACATATATTATACAATAGGAATTAAAATTACATTAGGTTAATGATCATTTTCACTTTGTCAGTTAAAATAAAAATCCTTGTAAATTTTATTTCAATTGACAAGGTGAAAATGATCACTAACCCAATGTAATCTTAATTCCTATTGTATATATGCATAGACTGAGATAGATTCATAGACACATATAAACAAAATTAGATAGATAGATAGATAGATAGATAGATAGATAGATAGATAGATTACCAATGAACTTTATTATGTATATCCATTTGGGTATGTGAACTGGTAAATCGTGAAGAAATCCCTATTTAAAAGTTATAAAAATGAAAATTTGTGGGTCTATTCATGAAAGTCAAATCACAACCCAGTTTGGTTTTCGCACTTTTTTGGGGCAGAGGTGTAATAAACTTATATGACATATATGTGATGGGATATATATCATTAAACAACCCCAGGAGATTCTATACCTTTCCAATAGAAAATTGTATACCTGTCGACCTCACTGCAGAATAGAGAATTCCTCTTCTAATCCTTTAGAAACCGTTTTCTATGCTCTAACTCCACTGAATGCATCGATCCATTAAAATCCCGCATGTCTGGCGAGGACCCCAATACGGAAACGTTCCAAACCTCATCAGTAATACAAGGAGGAAATGAAAGCTCCTATTCATTTAACCTTTTCCATGACTATGCTCTGCACGTTTACAAACACAGACGTGGAGAGATGGGCACTGACAATTTAAGAATTCCATACCACACCCCAAATTAATCTACTAATAGAAGATAGCGTTCCTGCTTCCCCTTCCGGGGCGAAACAAGTTGGATCTTGAACAAAAAATCAACATTCTCTACAAAGAATTCCAAGAAATAGGGTTCACGATAAACCTTTCCCACACAGAAATTACAATCTGGAACTGGAATGAAAGCAGTGATGGCACTGACCCTAAATCCATCATAAAAATTTAGGATGTGGATTTAGTAAATACCAAACACTTCAAATACCTCGGTGTATGGTTCAGTTATGACAAATTTAGTATAGGAGATAAGGAAATTGAACAGACTGTGATAGGGGAAGTATCACGCAACACCGCAAACCACAACACTAACCTAAAAACTCGAGTTATATTGTTAAGTAGCCTCATCAGATCGAGACTTTCATATTGACGTCATTCATGGTACTTAACTCGTTCAGAAATATCTAAACTTTCAGCCATATCCAGCCGTTTTCTTAGAAAATTGACTTTGTGTGAATGAAACTTGTTGGTCTTCGTGAGGACCATCTTTCTTCGAACCTAATAGTAGACTGGCTCTAGAGAATCGCAAACAACTGTACAAAATAACAGAAATAACATCACTTGAGGATTTTCAACAATAACAACAAGTAAAATGGATAATGACATCATAATCAAGATGTGGACGCACCACATTACTTAAAAAAAAAGGTTAGGAAGGAAACTCCCATTGTACTGAAAAGAGCGATAACAGCTACTGGACCTGAGAAACTGATTTTCCTGAAAAATTGTTTTAAGAGAAAGATTTTATAAATTTCAAGCGTCATTGTAACAGGCTGCTCGGTCAATGAATATCAAATGCTTCTTTCAAAAGGAAACGGTCAATATTATCATTATTATAGTTGTAATACAAAATTTCGTTGCAGAATTTTGTTTTCTTGTTTTGGCGAAATTGAAATTGAATTTTAGTTTAGAGTTATCGGCTTTCCGTAATAACAAAAAAAGAAAAAAGAAAGCCCACGGAAAACTGCGATGGATAAGATACATAAGATACATTTTGTTTTTTTAATTCGAAAATAGATAAAATAACAATTACGGAAGACAAAATGTACGATTGCATAAGTTACTGACATTTTTCTTTTTTTCGTAAATAACTATACATACTCATTTGTGGTGTAGTAATATCAGAATATACTTTGCCCGCGTTGAAGCTAGTTGCAGATTTGACATGTGTTGACCTTCCAGTCGTGACGGACCAGCTGCACCTGGGTTTGCAAGCGTGGAAACGAATTGCATGACAGAGATAGATATAGAAACACTCACCACAGCGGTAAGGAGCAGAGTCTCTCAGACATCGCAGAGAATGCAAGCTGCACGTTTCGGACGAGAGGAACGGGGGTCGCGCGCATACCCACACACACACATTCTTGTCGAGCATAATTGACGTCAGGAGTTGAATAAAAGGTAATATTAAATTATAAGTGATTTGTAGTCACGTGTTATTAATCGGCACCACGATTTGGATTACTATCGGCCCTACGTCTGGCTGTGTGGGTGGGTACTGAATAGCGGTACAGAACGAGAAATCGGTGAGAAGTGTTTGAATCCTAGTCCATATTCATTATATTTATTTTCGCACAAATAACCCTGGGAAAAGTATGAATCCATCTCCCCCCCCCACAACACACTCTGGATTAAAGATTAGATCAGTCTGGACTATTCAGCCTTGGTTATTAAGCAGTCTATCAGAAGGGAAACTCTGAGTTCAAAACCCTATGTAACTCTGGTGAAGCACATCCTATACAGCGAACTAGAAGATCATGGAGTTGACAGTAACTCTGTGACCTTAGACGCGGTCGATCAGATGGATAGATGATTTCATTACAGTAGGGACACTGCTGTCTCTCTCACTGTTAAAACCTAAGAGAGGTTACTGAATAGAATAAACAAACGAAGGTTGGTAATGATCGATAATACTTAGGACAAGAACAACACATATAAGATTCGCCAGCGGCGCGTAGAAGTAGTCAACTGTTAGAAGTGAGTCATGTGAATTCCACAATGAATCTCCGACTGCAGGATATCTACCAACAGCCCTACACGGTCAGATGGGGCACAAAGCCGAATTTAATGTGGGATATTCGAGCCCGTAGGCTCGACCAAAAATTCCCTGTAGACCCCGCATAATACGGGGTCGGGTAGCTGTTTCCCGAAACATGACTCTGCCCTTCGACATAGCCTCGTCTAGGGATCCTCTCTGCCCGGAGGCAGAGAGTTTGACCAGCACAGCTGGAGACGAATCACCAACTGCAGACCAACATACAGTATTTATTACTGTATTTATGTGAATGTGGATATACCCATTATCGTCCCCAGGTATGCTGCAACACTTACATTACTGATTGGTTGATTTATTGAGTGAGTTGTTTCTTTACGGCTTATCAACCTTCTACAGATTAATTAAAACCAGAAAATAGTTTTGGATTTTAAGAAAGTTTTAGGGATAATAATCATTTACTGAAACAAGTACTACTAATTAAACTATCGCTGGGAGAGAGAAGAGGTGGAATCTTACATTTTCCAATGATATTTGCGCGGAAGTGAATATAACGAACCCGACTGAAATTGGAACTCCGCTCACTGATCTCCAATTTCGAGCCATTATCCACTTACGCATCGAAGCTTACAGCACCTGGTATTCCTAGTGGTCAACCATCTAAGTACTGATCGGTGATCGTACGAGAACCGGTGTTTCCGTAAGCCTCACATTACTGAGTTGAGATGAAGACGACGAATAATTAATACCGACACCTTCCAGACCAACTCATTGCTCAAACGGAGTTTTATGTTCAATAGATTTCTTTGTTTTGTCACGACATCTAAATAGTTTCTTTGGTAACTACAACAATGGCGAGTTATTCATTGGAATATCACTAATCTGGCGCAAAAGATACGCATAGGAAAAGACAGAAAAGATATGACAAAAATAACGAAAGATAAAGAAAAGAAAAACAAAATTGCTGGCGTAAGACAGTAATAGTAGAGAACTGTTATGTAATATAAATGCTTCTATATGGCAGTGAATACTGTACAATCTCCTCGAGGCAAAATAAATGTGGTTCTACAGTAGGTTCTAAATAAGTGCAACAATTTAAATATCTACGAAGTGTTTTAACAGAGGACTTAAAGTGCGACACTGAAAGTCGAAGGCGCATCGAGATAGCGAAAGGTGCCTTCCAAAAGATAAGCAAAGAATTTCTTTAGAAACAAAGAAAAGAGTGCTGAATTGTTACGTAATATCCGTCCTCCTATATGACAATGAACGCTGGATAATCTCCTCATATATGAAGAAGAGACTTGAGGCAAAATAAATGTGGCTCTACAGAAGGATGCTGAGAATACCATGGACCGTGCATGTGAGCAACGACGAAGTTTTAAGGAAAATGTAAACAAAAAGGATATTTATACTTAACATCAGAAAGAGACAGTTGAAATTTCTAGGGCGCTTAATGAGGAAAGAGGGATTGGAACATTTGATACTCGCAGGGCAGATTGAAGGAAAGATGTATAGAAAACAACTCAGCTAGCAATCTCGAGTAAATGGATGGCGGCGCATAGTTTAGAGATAACAAAAAACATTTATTAAAAGCTACAAAGGACAAGAAATTGTGGAGAGCCATGATCGCCAACGTCCTGAAGGGACACATAGAAAAAGAAGAAGAAGAACAAATCTGTCTGATTCTATATTGTATGATAAAGAAATTCAAAGAAATTTGAGAGTTACTTCTCAGCATCTTTGTGTTCAAACTCCTTTGCTTGCTATCTGAACGAGAGTTACCATCAAACTCTGCGACATCAATATTGCCCTCATTATCCTTTAAAAAACTGGACCTTAGGACTACTGGTTCTTATCCTAGCTTTTATTGTCAACCTGGAATACCTTTGTCAACTATTAAAGCAATTACTGTTTTATTTCCACAATTACAGTTATTATCAACGCCTTATACCTCTGTAATCATCCTTATTTCTATAATTCTCTAGTTGCGATTATCTTATAATCATAATTCTTCCGGTTACCTCCCTTAAAAGGCCTAACGCAGTTTTATTTCACTGCTTTATTATTACAGCCAGGTTTTATCACATATATGTTCTTTCTTGTCAATCTCCTTTCCTTTAATATCAATGTATATCGTTTCTTTCTCCAGTAAATTCATTGTTATCACGTTTATTTTTTTTTTTTTAATTCTCCCCATTCTAGCCTCTTCGCCATTCGTCTTTCATGCTGATTCTGACTTTTGACTCTGGTCATCCGGGCTTTAATCGAAATCTGTCTTTGATGATTTTCAACATTTCTCACTTTTCCACCGCCACAAATTTTTTGGCTGGAAATCACAGCTCCCAGCCCCTGCCTTCCATATCAGTACTTAATTAACAGCTGACTTGATTCGGCTTCAGGCTTCAATCTCGACGTTTCCTCTTTTCACTCATCTTCAAGGAGTATTTTTATCCACACCTTTTCTTTATCCTTCATCTCCCGCAATCCTTTTGTCTTCCGGTGCCCTCCGTCTTTCACTGTTCCTATTATCATGTGCCACTGCTTGTCTCTACTTTCTCTTTTAGAACCAGGGGAGACAGTCATCAGAGTTATAAAACGTTCGTCCTAACTCTGATCTTCTCCGTCACGACAGCACCCTCAGACACACCATTTTTGCCCCACGCCCCATGTTTTACCACTATGAAAATTTCAGTTGCCTACCGGATCCTGATTGAATCAGTTTAGATACGAATCCTGATTCTTATCTGTTTTTCTCCTTTTTTTTCCATGGGGGTTGGGTAAAAGTTATAGTGGGTCGGGTTGGATATTATTGTTTCTAGGACCGGGGAGTGGGGACAGCAAACAAGATTCCGGAAGGCGGGAAATAAGAGAAAGAGAGGAAAAATTTTATAAATGGAGAAAACAAAGAAACTTAATATAGAATAATAAGTGTGTGTGTTTTCTCCCAACACTCAGCAACGTTAATACCGACCAAAATTTGTCTATAGCTAAGATATGTTGTAAGTATTTTGAATGTTTTTTCTTTTTTCTTTCACATCGCAGAAAGGTATTTCACAGAAAGATTTAAACCATAAATGTTTGAAAAATGACAATGATACAGTAAAACTGTCATTTTAACTATCCTTTTGTCCTTGTAGAGTTTAGATCATATAATGGCATTACTAATGTTGAAAACAGTGGGAATTTTTTTTATAAGCAGGTAGTTTGATAAACTGTAATTATAATTTCAAAATGGTAATCATAAACTCCGAAAACTAAAGTACACACACACACACACACACACACACACACACACACACACACACACACACACACACACACACACACACACACACTTTCTTTGTGGTGAGTCCAATATAATATTTTGGTCCGATCTACTAAAATTTTCCTATGTAGATAATTTTATTTTGATTATTGGTGATGTGATGATACATATGCGTAGGAATTGAACTGTTTCGGCAAGTGACAAGTCAACCTGAGAGACAGTGTGGTGCATATGTAACCAATGTAAGAATTAAATGTTATTTTTTGATTAGTTGTACTGGAAATATAATCTTCCAAAGGACATAGGAATACTTGAAGAAAATTATTCTTACGTAAGGTGGATTTTTCAGAATTGCTATTGGTAACAATTAGGTTAGACGTTTGTAATTTCTTTTTTTATAGTAAATGATTTAAAGCTAAAGTATTTATTAGAATCGTTAACTGGGATATAACAGCGAATTATATTTTAATGCGTTTTTCTTTTTTTATAATTAAGGTGCGAGTGGTTGGCTTATAATAAAATAATTTAATGGTATCTTTATTTCTGTTTATATGAAAATGATCATTGTATCGTTTTTTCTAAATTTCTTTGAGGCCAATTTTATTTCTTCATTAATAACACAGTTTTGGAAATTATTGCGGATAAAATTTTGTTTTAAGTTGCTTATTCTTTATACGAAGAACAAATCATTTTAGTACTGTTAGTCGTGTTTTATATAACATGTATTTTGTATTTGTGAAGACATTCACTTTTGTCATTAAGAAGATAACTTTTTTGTTAGTGCATGATTTTTTCATATCGCGTAATAATAAAATTATGACGATTAGCATCAAATCGAACATCAAGGAAAAGGATTTTATTATTAATTCTGAGTTCATAACTTTGTTTGTTTAGCGGCACATCAACTCCTTATGGGTCATTTAATGCCGAAATTTAATTTTCTTGGGAGCATTAGTAATTTATTTGACAGAAACTGTATTACTGGTAATATTTTTTGTTACAAAAATGTATTGCTGGTAATATTTTTTCCTTACAGAAATCTATGACTGGTATTTTTTTTATTATGAAAATGTATTGCTGGTATTTGTACTATAATTTTTTTATACTTTCATAGTGTATTGATTCCAATTTGAAAGTTAACTATTTGACGGAATCGAATGGCTGAAAGGAAAATGAATAAAAAGAATGCTTTGTTCTCGGAGAGATTTTTATATACAACAACATATACAGAACCACACACACACACACACACACACATATATATATATATATATACATATCTCACTACATATCAAATATATCCAACAGCAAAGCAAAGTATAAGGAGGAACAAAAAGGAAAAGATTTACATATCATTTGAAGATATTCTTGACCCGAAGAAGCCATTTTAGGACTCCAGGTTTAAACGGGCCGGATTCATCTATCTCCCATCATGTATTTGTAAACTGGGGAGGCAGATTTAACCAAAGGCCCACGCTAAAATACAGAAACGTTCTCGTTTTGTTGCAATTCACGAATTGAAAATTAACTCCCGCTTTGAGTCATTGTATGGAATGACATCACGAAGCGGTCGTCATGTGATCACGGGACTTATCTTCCACCAAAGGGAGATAAGCGCCTTCTTTATCCCTACAAGACTCTCCCTGCTAAACAGGTTCTCAAACCTGCCACAAGGAGTCACTTTTATTCTCCTCTTTGTTTATATAATAGAAATGTGGAGACATATTTTATACAAGCTACAATATAACAAAAGTATGCATGCAATGTATATTAAAAATTACTGGAGGAGTGAATCAATTTCCATTCAATAGCACAAAAAGTTCTTCCTGTGTCAGAATAATTGAAAAGTTCATATGAAAAAAATATGTGCTGCAAAAAGGGAAAACAAATCAAGATATAAAAATGTCTGGGAAATTGAATGACGCCCGGATCTTGTCACAGTTTGAATTTGTAAGATTTGTTTGGAGATGGTGTGGTGACTGGTGTGTCTCGATTTAGTCATGTAGCAACCAGAAAGTCTGGCTTTAGCTTGTCCACACAAATTTGTTTTTGCTTTGCTCACAGGTGTATTAAAAATGCTAATGTGTCGTCAGGATCTTGAATGGTCTTTCGTATGTGTCTGCAATGCATTTGAATCGACTAAACCGTGCACTATTTTAAAGTCAGTGTTCAGGATATAGATATTTGAAAATTTCAAGCTACTAAGTAGTCCTGGGAAGAAAAGAAAACAAACAAACAAAATTTTAAAGGCTCTTAGTCCTTTTGACTGTCCAGAAATGACTTGTAGTCTTGTGGTTTGGGTTGTTTTATGGCATATCATCCTCAATAGGTTATTTAATGCCGCAAGATTTTTATTGCTGCTAATATTTAAAAAAAAATGTATTGCTGGTAATTTTTTTAAATGTATAACTGGTAATATTTTTTTTTCAAAAATGTATTGCTGGTATTATTTTTTTAGAAAGTATTTCTGGTATTAAAACCTATTTTTACACTTTCATGGTGTTTTGACCCTAGTTAACTATTTTCCCTATAGCTGGGACCCCAACAGGTGCTACCACCCCGGGTCAGGGTGGACCTGGGAACACCAGCAATTAAGAGGTGGTTCCACGCTCCTCAAAACCTCCTGATCAGAGGCCTTGCTGTTGGATGTAGTTTATCGTCTTACCCAGGACGACTGGTAGTCCGTGAATGTATATCCAGCCGGAAAGTATCCATGCCACGGGTCTTGCTATGTGCAGGATATTTTTTAAAAAGAAAAATTGTTTTCCCCTGAACGTGGATTTGCTAGGCCAGTAATAAACAAGTCAAATGCCAAAGACAAATGCTTGCTTGAAACAATATGATACAATTTAACTGCATGGAACAATGCTAATTTAATTCTGTGAAATGATGCCGTAGTTACATTCTCCACACACGTGCTGGTTTAAGTAAATATCCTGCAATGCAGGAAAATAACTCTGGAAAAATAGCATGACTGAACAATAAAATCTTTGGAAAAGGACAGATGGATACACGTGAGAAAAATATTTAGATTAAATAGCAATCAAATTTACGTCTGGTACAACTGTATAGTTCCAAAATGGAGTCATTACTTTTATTTACTTACGTAAAAGTAATGACCCCATTTGGTATAAAGAGTCGGGGGTTACAATCATGTGTTATACATCGTGGTGGAAGGAGTAGATGAACTGGGAGTAGTGATTCGAAGCACGCCAAAATCAAGCACGTGTTGAAGGTGATAAAGACGGCTGCCACGTTGAAAAATATCTATATTCAATCTATATTAAACAACTATGCTAAAAAGCAGCGTATAAAAATGTGTGTCCGATGCACGTGACCTATTTAACAACAGAAAGTGTACACGTGAAATCCTGGACATGTGTTAAAAAGATATGCTGTTGAAATTAGCGCAAAACAACACATTCGTTGGTGAACTCGGAACATTGTATTTAATTTTACTATAGTCAAACCCCAAAAAAGGTTAAAATAGAGGCTAAAGAGGTCAGAGGTGGACGAAGTGCATGAACACGTGACGGAGAAAATATTTACACGTGAACTACGCTAGTTAAAACGAGCAGAAATTATAATTATTTAGCTTTCTAGCATGTTAGACAAGTTGCAAAGAAAATAATATCGCCCTTTCCGGTCGGACATTTATTGCGATGAAAAAAAAAATCGTGTTAAAAGCATATTTCGTTTCTTGACACGCTGTGAACAACGTTTATGGTTGTTTTAGGAAAGAAATAAACGTTTCATATTTGCTTACGTGTTCGAATCGCGTCTTAGTCCTAAATGTAACGAGAGCGAGGGAAATAAATATTTATTCTCACATTTATATTTCGCCGGTTATGGATATTGTTATATCCATGATATAAACAATACCGTAGCTCACGGATGGTGGGAAACGGAATGGCAGGAGGGAAAAAGAATGACAAACATGCTTTGTTCGCAGAGTGATTTTTGTATACTACGACATACACAAAACCATTATTATTATTTTTTTTTTAAGCTCATCACCCCAAGCAAGGCTGGAAGCCACTAGCACGCAAGGGGTTACAGAAGGTTTGGAGGAAGAGCAGATAGGAGTGGTAAAGGAGAGGATGTGGAGAAAGATAGTGGATCGATCAAGGCAAGGGGGTTACAGAAGATTTGGAGCGAGAGCAGATAGGAATGAAAGGTGAAAGGATGTGGAGAAGGGAAGTGGATAGATCAAGGCAACTGGAGATGTCGATTGACGTTACACTTAAATAGTTGGAGATTGTATTTGTCAGGGAAACAGGAATAAGGAAGGGAGTTCCACAGGCGAGATGTGCGAGAC
The DNA here is from genome assembly GCA_964036315.1 of Acanthosepion esculentum. NCBI lineage: Eukaryota > Metazoa > Mollusca > Cephalopoda > Sepiida > Sepiidae > Acanthosepion > Acanthosepion esculentum. The sequence goes on from OZ038484.1 coordinate 87,408,624, forward strand.
ATGAAGCTATTGGAGTAGAAGAGACGTTTACATCTAACAGTTTCAACGGTGAAGAGGTGGGAACGGGATGCCAGCCTCGTAGGACGTTTAAATTCATGAGGCCTAGGAACCAGCGAAAGCAGCTCATCGGAGCAATTACCGTGAAAGTATTTGTAAAAAAGACAGAGCGAGGCAACGTCGCATCTGTGAGAGAGCGACTGCAGACGAGATGACAGATCAGGGCCAATTACATTGCATATCCGTCTCTGGATCTTATCAAGAACCCTGAGGCAAACAGCAGGGGCTCCAGACCATATATGACAGCAATACTCCATGCAAGGGCGAATGGTCGATTTATAGATTTGGAGGATCGATTCCGGGGAGAAAAATTTCCTGGCTTGGCACAGGGAGCCAACTTTCCTTGCGGTGGATGGTGCAATTGACTCGATGTATTTGTTCCATCTCAGATCAGCGGACAGCGTGAGACCGAGCAGCCGCAGAGAGGAGCTCTCGAGAAGTTGGTCTTCAGACATTCTAATGGGATGCAGGGATGGATCCTTGTGGTGGTTAATAGAGAGCAGTTTTGTTTTAGAGGCGTTAAAGTTAACCATCCATTTCTTGCCCCAGTTCACAACCGATTGGAGGTACTTTTCTATTCGAACTGCCAGGTTAACTTTGTCAGCATCACTAGATTTGTGTTTGAGGCAGGAGTAAATTGTGGTGTCGTCCGCATAGATGCCAACTTGGGAATCTATGGCGTCAGGAAGGTCGTTTATGAATATGAGTAGGGCCTAGGATGGAGCCTTGAGGAACACCTGCGTTAGTGGGATAGGAGCTGGAGATGAATCCATTGAGAACGACCTTCAATTCACGGTTTGACAGGAATGATTGTATTAGGTCAAACAATCGACCTGTAATACCATAACCCTGGAGCTTCCGAAGAAGGCCGGCATGCCAAACTCTATCAAACGCTTTACATGCATATATAGACATGTCACACGTAGAGAACTACATATCACATATACCCAACAGCAAAGCAAAGTATAGAGAGGAACAATAAGGAAAGTTCTTACATATCATTTGAAGATATTCCTGACTCATTTTTAGGACTCCAGATTTAAACGGGCCAGATTAAACTATGTCCCAAAGGAAAACGGCAGCATGTGCTAGTAAGCTGAGGAGGCAGATTTAGCCAAAGACCCACGCTAGAAGAAAGCAACCTTTTCGTTTGGTTATTGTCTACGAACTGAAAAATGAATGCCACTTTAATCACTGTAAGGAGTGACGTCACGAAGCGGTCGTCATGTGACCATGGGACATATCTTCCACCAAAGGGAGATAAGCGCCTTTTGTATCCCTACAACGTCTTCCAGACAATTTAAATTAGTTTTAAAATAAAACAAAGTATTTTGATTGTTGGAAATATTAAATTTAATCTATTAGCTTGAAATTAAAACTAAAATAAATTTTCATTAAAAAATAATAATTCTAAACCTTAGGTATCATGTTTTTGTGGTGGTATCTAGTATTTGGCTTATTGGGAATATTAATTAAGTTAATATACTAGCTTGGAATTAAAACTGAAATTAAACCTTCAAGAATGATTTTTCATATTTTTAAATGCATTTTTAACCTAGGTATAGTTTTTTATGTCCTTACATAAAGGTGTCAAAGTACGAATTTTGAATTGAAACGTAAGATTAAACCTTTGAAAAATATGTTTGACACTAAGTAAAGATCGAACTCATAGTTGTAATGGGTAGCATTTCAGTGTGTGGATAGAAGAATACAAAAAAAAAAAATAACTGGACAGGTGAGGGAAGTGATAGGGAGAGAAAGAATGACAGAGAAGGTAAGAAAGGGACTTGATGGGAAACAAATATGAAAGAGAAGAGCAAAGACGAGAGTGTAAGAATTTGACATAAGGGGCGCGGGACATGTGAAAATAGAAGATAACAAATACACACAAAAAATGAAAATGAAACAACGTTTAAGAGGTAATAAAAGTTCTAATCAACTTGAGTCGTAAAACAATAAAAGTTATGAAGTCTGTGAAAATAGCAAGAACAGACAAATAAAGAAAAAAAAAAAGAAAAAGTTAAATAGGACACAATAAAGATGTCGGACTGTAGGAAGTGACAGCGAAGGACGGGAGATCGACGACTCGAGTTGAAAGTAGAGGACGTAATTCTCTGTGAGTGGCGGAAAAGAGGTGCAAAAGGTGGGGCGGGGATCGAAAGACATGAATTTAGAAGTATAAGGGAGAACAAAACAGTTGAAAAAGAGTATTGATCTGTTGTCGTTAACGGAAGCGCGTTATCACCGCAAACTGCACTTTGACACAAAAGCGACATCAGTTGCTAATCCTTTTAATTGTCTCCCCACTTAAAGAAAAAAGTCCGATGTTTTTCCCCCTCTGGAGTCAAGTTACAAATAGGCAAATTAAGCACTTAGAAAAAAATATTTGCTGGTTTGTTGTTAAGATTATATATATTTTAGTTTATTTTATATATTTATTTATATATATATTAGGTTGTTTTAAATAATTATCTTTATTAAATAGCATCCCCATCATTTGATAATGAAGCAAATGTCATTATTATGATTAATTATTGTTATTTTTGTGAAATATCACAATAATTATTATTTTGTTATCATTATTAATACTTTAGGTCTTTACTATTAATTTTCATGATAATCATAATTTTTTTATCATTTTTATTGACTGTTTATTATTAAATAGATTGTCATCATAAAAGTTTATTACCATGAATTGTTATATTCATAATTATTAGCAATGATTTTTATCGTACAACTTCTGGGTGCAATAAAATATTTGTGCACGTACGTATTGCCAGCACGCACGACTGAATCCCGTAATCCATTAGGGTCGCTGGAGCACCACATTTATTGCAGCTGAAACAGCAGTGCGTATGTGTGTCTTCAGCTTCGTTTTGATATCAGAACTCTCCACCTTCTAGACGGGTTGCCAACAAAATCAATCTATCTATCTATCTATCTATCTATCTATCTATCTATCTATCTATCTATCTATCTATCTAACATTCATTCATTCATTTGTGAATAAGTCCAGAAAAGTTCATTAAAATCCGACAATTATTTGATTTTTGCATGAATTTCCAAATCAATGTTTTTTTCACCCCACAAAAAACTAAAACTTCCTATATTAATTTTTGTCTTCCCCACCGCTGACGCAAAGAAAAAACAAGATATTTAGCCAAACTTTCGAACGCTCTACAAATAATAAAAATCATGATTTAATAATAAAAAATATTTTGCTCTTTCCTCTTAATAAGGTAAAGATTGTGACGTTAAAACTTTGTTTTTATTATGTTTGGGGCATTTCTTTTCTATCTATCTATCTATCTATCTATCTGTCGTGGATTCCGGGGTGAAATCCGGTATCAATAATAACAAACGCCAAGAATGAACATAGGAATATAAATGTATTAACGTAATAATACAAACTGGTAATACAGGTTAGTAGTTCCAGGAATGTGGGGTTAGTAGACACATATATATATAGTCTTTGGTATCGACTTATCGCTGTATGACTTCTTACTGAGTCTACGTGCTCGCTCACCGTGACTCTTGCCGCTACGGTCGTACGCTCCCGTTCGTTCGCTCGTTAGCTTGCTCGTTATTCTTCCGTTCGTTAGCTTCCTGTTCGGGTATTCACTAGCAGTAGTTTTACGTATACCTTGGGTGAGTCCATTTGTGACAAAAAGGGGAGGACTTCTCAACACCCCACCTGCTTAGATTCCTTTTGGGGGGAGTTAGTATTTTTTCCTCTTATGGTCGATAATCAGAGGTTCGGTAAATTTTCTTTTCCTGCTCGTCCTTCTAATTTCTGTGTCTTCTTGGGTAAATTTTTTGCCTTGTATTGTGTACATCACATTTCCTAATCTGTTAATTAAAGTGACGTCTTTGGACTGAAAAGCTCCGTAAGGCATGTAAATGTTTCGTCAAACGTTAAATCATTTGTCTTTTTTGGCAAAATGTAATCCACAAATTTTGTGTATTCCTCCGTTCCCAATTTCCTGAGTAATAGACATATCTTCTTAGCTTCCGTCCAGTTTTGACAATCGATGTTGAAAATGTCTTCATGACGTCTGAAATAGTCCCCGAAATTTTTATCCTCTTCTAGAGAGTATTTGAATGTTTCTATCGTATTCCACACTGCGTCTTGGGAAAAGTCGCCTGTTTTTCGATATTTTGTTGTTTGTTACCCGCTACCTTTAATATTAGTTCCTGGAGTTGCATTTGTCTTTCTTCATTTTGCATTTGTCTTTCTTGATTTTCCTTCTGCGTTTGTAGTAATTGCTTTTGCCACTTCTCTTCCATTCTTTCTTGGAGTTGTAATTGCTGTTCATATTGGTATTTTACAAGTTCTACTAAAATACTTTTAAAATCCTCCATGATAAGAGTCTTACGAAAAACTCGCTTTTCCGTATTTTAATCCTCGTAAATCTTTTGTCACCAAGTTCTTGTGAACACTGGCAAACGGCAATTTTTTTTTGTTGTGTAGGTCCGAAGACCTCGTCACCCAGTTGTTGGGGTCGACGAGAGAGAATTTGGTTCTTTCCTTTTGTTACACCGGCCTTGCTAACACAAGGGAATTACACCGGTTCTCACTATATATAGTGCCAGTAATACCCACCCGGGGTGTAAGCAGCGACAGTCCTTTTTGGACGTCTCAGCTAGCCGGTCGAACTCTCTGTCTCTGAGGCAGAGGGGAACTCTCTGCCTTTGGGCAGAGAGGAACTCGGACGAGGCTCCGCCGAAGGGCAGAGCCTCGTTCGAGGTGGTTGACCACCCCGATCCCGTTTATACGGGTTCTACGGGTAATTTTTGCCCGAGCCTACGGGCTCGGAAAGCCCACATTAAACCGGCCTTGTGCCACATTCGACACACGTGGGCGTGTTGTTAAACATCGTAAGCAGTGACAGTCCTTTTTGGACGTCTCAGCTAGCCGGTCGAACTCTCTGCCTCTGAGGCAGAGGGGAACTCTCTGCCTTTGGGCGGAGAGGAACCCGGACGAGGTTCCGCCGAAGGGCAGAACCTCGTTCGGGGTGGTTGACCGCCCCGATCCCGTTTATACGGGTTCTACGGGCAATTTTTGCTCGAGCCTACGGGCTCGGAAAGCCCACATTAAACCGGCCTTGTGCCACATTCGACACACGTGGGCGTGTTGTTAAACATCGTAAGCAGCGACAGTACTACAACTGCCTAGCTGAGTAGTACCCGTTTCCTACCTTTGTATCTGTGATGTTAAATACACTTGTTCCTTAAACCAACCTCGACTTTTCTTCTTTTTACTATTGTGCCACGACACAACAGATTGGCGACGTCGGAATCGAAACGATATCACTGCAGACAATCACCTAAAGTGATTGAAATACAAGGATTCTTTTTTTAAAACACCTTCGTCATTTCAAACAGATATTTGGATACGCAAGGATTAATAACAAATTAATTACTACAATAGTAATTTGGCGACGTAACCCCCCCCCCAAAAAAAACCCCAAAAACTTGCTACCAAAAGTCTACAGCGTGAGAACGCGAATAATATTGTCAATTATTAAAATAATTGAAAATACTGACACCAACTGTTTCGAAAAAAAAAAAGGGTTCACTGCTTTTTTTAACAAGAAACCAGAGTTTTTTTTCACGGTAAGATTTTTTCTTTCTCTCCCCTTCAAAGTTAAATGATTTGTCGAGTGAAAAATATATATTCGCGTAAGTCATTTGTGCTTAACAAAGACTGTTAAATATTCGAGTCATATTTGTGCAAAACCACAAAGAGGTTGAAAAAAAAATTTGTGACTTTCCCATTAGTCGACACTCCTTAAAGCGACGGACTTTTTTTTTTACGAGAAATACCGCATGCAACAAATGACATTTGCAAAATGTTTTTTTTGTAACAGAGAAAAACTTGGATTGACTTTTTGGCTAAGAAATAATATATTTCTTGTTTATGTATTATTTGGGCAAACTAATTTTATTAAGCAAGCCTTGGGAAAACTGATTTTTTAATACAAGTGTAAACTGTATGGTGCGTAAATTGAATTCGTACCATGGACGCAGAATTAAGAGAGTCTCTTCTTCAATTGTTCAAATTTCAAACGGAACAAAGTCTCGCATTGCAAAAGCAACAACTTCAACGACAACTTGAAAGTGAGGAGAAATTTAAAAAAGAGTTTTTGTAGCAACAGAATGCCCAACGAAAAAAGGAAGAAAGATTTGAAGAAAGACTGTTACAACAACAGAAACGCGTCCAAGAAATCTATATGAAAACACAGGAGGAACAGAGGAAACTTCTGGAGGCAACACAGTTAACGAATGCAAACGAGAATCATAACGCATTCTTCCAGATGGCTGTGTGGAACGCTATTGAAAGTTTCAATTATAATCCAGAAGACGATGCCACGTTTGCTCATTTCTATAGAAGATATGAGGATATTTTTGTATCGGATTGCGCTAAAAAAGTTAGGTTTCTGCTAAGAAAATTGGGAACTGCCGAGCATACAAAGTTCGTGAATTTTATCCTTCCAAAAAAGACCAGTGAGTTGAACTTCCAAGAGACAGTTACTCTACTAACAGAACTGTTTTCTACAAAAACTTCTCTTTTTCACAGGAGATATAAGTGTATGAATGTCACTAGAAGAGAGGAAGATGATTACACTACTTATGCAAGTATTGTAAACAAGCATTGCGACGACTTTAAACTGGAGGAATTATCATCAGATAATTTTAAATGTTTAATATTTGTGCAAGGGCTGGTTTTAGGTAAAGACGATGAGTTCAGGCGTCGTGTTTTAAATAAACTCGAAAACGAGCCGAATTTAAAACTACAAAGCTTAGCGGAAGACTGTGAACGGTTTGTTGCGTTGAAACAGGACAGTCGTGACATAGAGGAAAGCGGAGTGTCGCACATTAAAAAGGTCCATCAGAAGAAAAATTTGACTTCAAAAAATAACCAGAGGAAAAAACAGGGAAAAGATCCACCTGGACCGTGTTGGAGGTGTGGAGATAAACATTGGTACAATGAGTGTCCCTACAAATTGAAACAATGTGACAACTGCTACCAGAAGGGGCATAAGGCATCACAATGTAGGAAAAAATCTGGTAGAAAGAAGACATCAATTAAACTCACGAAAATTGAACCTGAGGAACGAAATATCCGGAAATTTGTACAGGTCAAAATGTTTAAAAAGAAAGTAAGACTACAGCTTGATAGTGGGTCTGATATTTCCATCATTAATGTACAGACATGGAAGAAGCTTGGGAGATCCACTATGATTAAATCACATAAAACGGCGAGAAGTGTCAGTGGTGAAAAAATCACCTTCGAAGGAGAATTATTGACGAATATTTCTTTTCAGAATAAGACCGAAAAAGCAAAAATTTTTGTCATGCGAAAATCAAATAACCTCTTTGGAACTGATCTGTTCGAAAAATTTAGACTATGGGATCTGCCTTTAAGCTCGTTTTGTCAAAAAGTTGAGGATTCGAATGTAGAGGCAGAAAAACTTAAGAGGGAGTTAAAAGATAATTTTCCAGACGTATTTACAGGCGGTCTTGGAAGGTGTACAAAAGCAGTAGCAAAATTTGAAGTCAAAGAAAATGAACAGCCAGTGTTCAAAAAGAAAAGAAATGTTCCATACGCCGCTATAGACGGTGAATTAGAAACACTCGAAAACATGGGTGTCCTCGAAAAAATTGATCACAGTGAGTGGGCTGCGCCAACAGTTTACATAAAAAAGAAGAGCAAGGAAATTAGGGTTTGTGCCGATTTCTCAACAGGTTTAAACAATGCATTAAAGGATCACCATTATCCCCTTCCGAGCCCTGAAGAAATATTCGCGAAACTGAGTGGAGGGAAATATTTTTCTAAAATCGACCTCAGTGACGCGTATTTACAAATCCTAGTCGATCAGGAGTGTTCAAAGCTGCTATGCATCAATACCCATAAGGGATTGTACAAGTTTAACAGAATTCCTTTTGGGGTCAAAATCGCCCCTGCGATTTTTCAGCAAACAATGGACATGATGTTAAGTGGGTTGGACTTCGCAGTAGGGTACCTGGACGATGTGTTAATGAACAGCGCTAGCAAAGAACAACACAAAGCTCATGTAAACCAAGTATTCAAAGGATCCAGAATTATGGATTTAAACTGAAACAGGAAAAATGTATTTTTTTCATGGAAAAAATAAAATACTTGGGGCAAATCATCGATGAACATGGAAGAAGGCCGGATCCAGATAGATCGAGTGCAATAAGGGACATGCCTGCTCCAGAAAATATTGCGTCTCTACAAAGTTTCTAAGGTTTGGCGAATTATTACAATGTATTCGTGCCAAATATGCATAAACTAAGATCACCCTTAAATGAACTGTTAAGGAAGGACCAAAAATGGGTCTGGACGCAAGAGTGCGAAGAAGCATTTCAGGAAATTAAAGATATATTAACTTCTGACTTGTTTCTGGCACATTATAATCCCAAGCATGATATTATAGTTGCAAGCGATGCCAGTGCCTATGGCATAGGAGCATGCATACTACACAAAATGGATGATGGAAAAGTAAAACCCATAGCCCATGCATTCCGTTCACTTTTACCAGCCGAAAAGAACTACTCGCAAATCGAGAAAGAGGCGCTAAGCATTATATTCGCAATAAAGAAATTTCATCGTTTCTTGCACGGTAGACAATTTCTGTTACAAACAGATCACAAACCTTTACTAACGATTTTTGGATCGAAAAAGGGACTACCACAACATACGGCGAATAGACTCCAAAGATGGGTACCATTCTTCTGAATTACAATTTTCAAATGGAGTATGTACCATCTAAAAAACTTGGTCATGCAGACGGCTTATCAAGGTTAATACCTAAGCAGACAGAAACATTGGAAGATATGGTAATAGCAGCCATTCAAGCGGAAGTTGAAGTAAAAAATACTTTATGTGACACGATAAGAGAACTTCCAGTAACGCTTGATGAGATTAAGAGTAAGGCAGAGGTGGACGAATTTATTATAAGCACGAAAGAAAAAATCAACAGTAACCAACTGGATAAGGAAATTTATTCAATTTGTGATAACGTCCTGTTATATAGCGACAGGGTCGTAATTCCTACGACATTACAGAAAAGAATGCTCAAGGAATTCCATGTAGGACATCCAGGCATATCAAGAATGAAAAGCCTTATGCGCTCTTTCGTTTTCTGGCCAAACATGGATAAGGATATAGAAGAAAAAGTCAGGGAGTGTAGAGGATGCGCATTAGCTATGAAAGCTCCTCCGACTCAATTCGGATCGTGGGCAAAACCGGACCGACCTTGGTCGAGAATTCACTTAGATTTTGCGGGACCGTTAGATGGTTTCTACTATCTCATTGTTATAGACAGTCTATCTAAGTGGCCGGAAGTACTGAAATGCAAGAACCCCACATCCGAGGCAACTATCAACTTCCTGTATGAACTATTCGCTAGGTTTGAAGTTGTAGACTGCATTGTCACAGACAATGGAACGCAATTCACGTCTACCGAATTTAAACATCTCTGCGAGGATTATCTAATCGAGCATATAACCATTCCACCATACCACCCAAGAAGTAATGGGCAAGCGGAGAGATTCGTAGATACGTTCAAGAGAGCCCTGAGAAAAGCTAGTGGATCACCGACGGATAAGTCAATCCAACAGTTCTTACAAGTTTACAGGGTCACTCCGAATGCAAACATCGAAACGTCGAAGACACCTGCTGAGGTCATGTTCGGACGCAAGGTTAGATCAATTTTCCACAAGTTGTTACCAAACCAGGATAGGCCAAATCTAAAAAAAACCGATAACAAAAAAAACGGTATAAAGTTGGCGAAAGAGTCTTCTACAAGTTTCATAGAAATAATAGGACCTTTCGGGAGTCCGGCACTATTGAGAAACAAATAGGCAACATGGTCTATATGATTAAGGGACCAGATTTCGTGCACAAACGTCACACTAAACAAAACCGGAAAAGATACTCGATCAGTGAGGTGACCAGATCGCCCGAGGAGGACATCATGGACACAGTGTTTGATACTTTTCAGGTGCCCAGATCAGAGACAGCTCCTGAGAATAGGAGGTCAAAAAGAAAACGGAAATCAACGGAGTTGATTAGGGTGAACCCAAAACAAAAACGTTATTAATCCCCAGACGGGATATTTTCAAAGGGGGGGGGGGTGTTACACCGGCCTTGCTAACACAAGGGAATTACACCGGTTCTCACTATATATAGTGCCAGTAATATCCACCCGGGCTGTAAGCAGCGACAGTACTACAACTGCCTAGCTGAGTAGTACCCGTTTCCTACCTTTGTATCTGTGATGTTAAATACACTTGTTCCTTAAACCAACCTCGACTTGATTTTCTTCTTTTTACTATTGTGCCACGACACAACACCTTTCGTGTAAGTTCGAATTCCTCGTCGCCAAGTTGTTCTAGTCGACGAGAGAGAATTTTGTTTCTTTTTCCTTCCGTGTGAGTTCGAATTCCTCGTCGCCAAGTTGTTGGGGTCGACGAGGGAGAATTTTGTTTCGTTTTCCTTCCGTGTGAGTTCGAATTCCTCGACGCCAAGTTGTGGATTTCGGGATGAAATCCGGTATCAATAATAACAAACGCCAAGAATGAATATAGGAATATAAATGTATTAACGTAATAATACAAACTGGTAATACAGGTTAGTAGTTCCAGGAATGTGGGGTTAGTAGACAAATATATATATAGTCTTTGGTATCGACGTATCGCTGTATGACTTCTTACTGAGTTAACGTGCTCGCTTACTGTGACTCTTGCCGCTACGTTCGTACGCTCTCGTCCGTTAGCTCGCTCGTTATTCTCCCGTTCGTTAGCTTCCTGTTCGGGTATTCACTAATAGTAGTATACGTATACCTTCGGTGAGTCCATTTGTGAAAAATAAAGGACCCCTCAACACTATCTATCTATCTATCTATCTATCTATCTATCTATCTATCTATCTATCTATCAGGAATTGATAGTCAGAACAAAGGCCTCTCCCAAATCCTTCCGTGACGAACCTGAATGTGCTATCCTCGATATCCTATCATCAAACTCCTCTATCTCATTTGACTATCTTCTGTTTGATATTTTTTCTATGTTTTCTAACCACTGAGTACCAATCCCGTAACGTTATTCACATTAATGTTTCTCCTTGTGTGCCACACTCCCACACGAGTTCAAATGAGCCCTGATGTTATCCGAGTATATTTTTAATATCCGGAAGATAGTCTTTGAATTCTAGGGTTCAAAGCGGCAACCCACTTGATCGAAGAGGAAGAAATAAATGAAAGAGGAGATTAACTGACATTCGTCGGAAACGAGATGTTTTCGTTGGTACTTTTATATAAGTAAAGTCACAATTCCGACTAAAAAGAGAGAGGAGCCGTCTGTACGACCAGTCACGTCAGTAGCAGTTGCTTGGATGAAGCAAGAAGAAGAGTCCAAGGGACCTACGTGCCACCTATCTACTACCAGAGGGAATACTAGATTCGATAAAGGAACCTAATGGAAATAAACACCAGATAGTTGAGAGCCATATTCTAGTCTTCATTTCTTGATGTTGACTTCATCTTTCGTTTCTCATGATTGTACCGCTAGTCTTTTTCCAGTATTTGTACACACCGGCGTGAACGAATGGTGAAGCACAACGACATTAAGCTCTTCCCTTTTTATGGGCCGTCTTCTTGCAGGACGTTGGTGATCATAGCTCGCCATTTACTATTATCCCTTGTAGCTCTCAATAAGTTTCGTGACTCTGCCAACTACTCCAGACCACATTCTGCCATCAACTTGCCTAAGCCCGCCAGGTATGTCATGCGATGCTTTCCCTTGTCTATTTTCCCCTCTATTCCACCTGTGAGTATCAGATTCTCTAGGCCCTCCTTTCTCATTACGTGTCCCAGAAATTTCATCTGCCTCTTCCTTTTGTTAAGTATAAGCTTCCTACTTGTTTGCATCCTCTCCAATACCTCATCGTTGCTCACACGCTCGTTCCATTCAACGTATACAGCGAGGCAATTCTGAGATAATTGGAGATCCTACCGGGCATTGGCGGCCACAAATCTTAGCATTAAGCACTGCAAAATTTAATTTCTCGAAATTTCTTAAATAAATATAAAAAAAATATTTTTACCAAGATTTTGTAAAAAAACATTTCTAAAATAATAATTTGTGAATAAGTCCTGAGAGGTTTATTAAAATACGACAATTATTTGATTTTTGCGAGAATTTGCAAATCAAAGTGTTTTTCACCGCAAAAGTTACCCTATTCCCTATCTTTGATTGCCCCGGCTAACGCAAAAAAAACCAACAAAAAACAAAACAAACAAACAAAATTTTAAACCATTATTTCGAACGTTCTAAAAAGGATATAAAAAAAATATAATTTGATAATAATAAAAAAATCCTTTGGTCTTTCTTCTTAGTAACATAAAGATTGTGCACATAAAACATCGTTTTCATTAAGTTTGGGGAATTTTTCCAACATGGTATTTTAATGTTTTGGCGAATTAGTGGTGATGCCTATGTTTGTGTTTTTCTGAGTTTGTTTTCGAGCTATTTTGCAATTTCCGTGAATCCCATCCGTACATCATAGCTGTAGCCATGATACATTTTATGTTTTATATATATTGGCAAGATTTCTTTTGTAATCATTTCACTCCAAGCGAGTCTATAATGCCCACCAAGATGCAAGGGATCATTGGGAGTGAGAAAGCGAATGAGAAGACTTTAGGGAGAAGAAAGTACAATAAATGAACAGGGATTCAAGAAGAAGGAAGATGGCAATTAGCGTGGGATTTAAATTTTTGAAGTTTGCAATTGGCAATCAAGATATCGGGAAGATATTTTGAAGATTGTAATTGGCAATCAAGATATCGGGAAGATATTTTGAAGATTGTAATTGGCAATCAAGATATCGGGAAGATATTTTGAAGATTGTAATTGGCAAGCAAGATATCGGGAAGATATTTTGAAGATTGTAATTGGCAATCAAGATATCGGGAAGATATTTTGAAGATTGTAATTGGCAATCAAGATATCGGGAAGATATTTTGAAGATTGTAATTGGCAATCAAGATATCGGGAAGATATTTTGAAGATTGTAATTGGCAAGCAAGATATCGGGAAGATATTTTGAAGATTGTAATTGGCAATCAAGATATCGGGAAGATATTTTGAAGATTGTAATTGGCAATCAAGATATCGGGAAGATATTTTGAAGATTGTAATTGGCAAGCAAGATATCGGGAAGATATTTTGAAGATTGTAATTGGCAAGCAAGATATCGGGAAGATATTTTGAAGATTGCATTTGGCAATCAAGATATCGGGAAGATATTTTGAAGATTGTAATTGGCAATCAAGATATCGGGAAGATATTTTGAAGATTGTAATAGGCAAGGAAGATATCGGGAAGATATTTTGAAGATTGTAATAGGCAAGGAAGATATCGGGAAGATATTTTGAAGATTGTAATAGGCAAGCAAGATATCGGGAAGATATTTTGAAGATTGTAATTGGCAATCAAGATATCGGGAACATATTTCGAAGATTGTAATTGGCAAGGAAGATATCGGGAAGATATTTTGAAGATTAATTGGCAAGTAAGATATCGGGAAGATATTTTGAAGATTGCAATTGGCAATCAAGATATCGGGAAGATATTTTGAAGATTGTAATTGGCAAGCAAGATATCGGGAAGATATTTTGAAGATTGTAATTGGCAAGCAAGATATGGGGAAGATAATTTGAAGATTGCAATTGGCAATCAAGATATTGGGAACATATTTTTAAGATTGCAATTGGCAATCAAGATATCGGGAAGATATTTTGAAGATTGTAATAGGCAAGGAAGATATCGGGAAGATATTTTGAAGATTGTAATAGGCAAGGAAGATATCGGGAAGATATTTTGAAGATTGTAATAGGCAAGCAAGATATCGGGAAGATATTTTGAAGATTGTAATTGGCAATCAAGATATCGGGAACATATTTCGAAGATTGTAATTGGCAAGGAAGATATCGGGAAGATATTTTGAAGATTAATTGGCAAGTAAGATATCGGGAAGATATTTTGAAGATTGCAATTGGCAATCAAGATATCGGGAAGATATTTTGAAGATTGTAATTGGCAAGCAAGATATCGGGAAGATATTTTGAAGATTGTAATTGGCAAGCAAGATATCGGGAAGATATTTTGAAGATTGTAATTGGCAAGCAAGATATCGGGAAGATATTTTGAAGACTGTAATTGGCAAGCAAGATATCGGGAAGATTTTTTGAAGATTGCAATTGGCAATCAAGATATCGGGAAGATATTTAGAAGATTGTAATTGGCAAGCAAGATATCTGGATGATATTTTGAAGATTGTAATTGGCAAGCAAGATATCGGGAAGATATTTTGAAGATTATAATTGGCAATCAAGGTATCGGGAACATATTTTGAAGATTGCAATTGGCAAGCAAGATATTGGGAAGATATTTTGAAGATTGCATTTGACAATCAAGATATCGGGAAGATATTTTGAAGATTGCAATTGGCAAGCAAGATATCGGGAAGATATTTTGAAGATTGTAATTGGCAAGCAAGATATTGGGAAGATATTTTGAAGATTGCAATTGGCAAGCAAGATATTGGGAAGATATTTTGAAGATTGTAATTGGCAAGCAAGATATCGGGAAGATATTTTGAAGATTGTAATTGGCTAGCAAGATTTCGGGAAGATATTTTGAAGATTGAATTTGGCAATCAAGATATCGGGAAGATATTTTGAAGATTGTAATTGGCAATCAAGATATCGGGAAGATATTTTGAAGATTGTAATTGGCAAGCAAGATATAGGGAAGATATTTTGAAGATTGTAATTGGCAAGCAAGATATCGGGAAGATATTTTGAAGGCTGTAATTGGCAAGCAAGATATCGGGAAGATTTTTTGAAGATTGCAATTGGCAATCAAGATATCGGGAAAATATTTAGAAGATTGTAATTGGCAAGCAAGATATCGGGAAGATATTTTGAAGATTGCAATTGGCAATCAAGATATCGGGAAGATATTTTGAAGATTGCAATTGGCAATCAAGATATCGGGAGGATATTTTGAAGATCGTAATTGGCAAGCAAGATATGGGGAAGATATTTTGAAGATTGCAATTGGCAATGAAGATATCGGGACGATATTTTGAAGAATGCAATTGGCAATCAAGATATCGGGAACATATTTTGAAGATTGTAATTGGCAAGCAAGATATCGGGAAGATATTTTGAAGATTGTAATTGGCAAGCAAGATATCGGGAAGATATTTAGAAGATTGTAATTGGCAAGCAAGATATCGGGAAGATATTTTGAAGATTGTAATTGGCAAGCAAGATATTGGGAAGATATTTTGAAGATTGTAATTGGCAATCAAGATATCGGGAAGATATTTTGAAGATTGTAATTGGCAATCAAGATATCTGGAATATATTTTGAAGATTGTAATTGGCAAGCAAGATATCGGGAAGATATTTTGAAGATTGTAATTGGCAAGCAAGATATCGGGAAGATATTTTGAAGATTGCATTTGACAATCAAGATATCGGGAAGATATTTTGAAGATTGCAATTGGCAAGCAAGATATCGGGAAGATATTTTGAAGATTGTAATTGGCAAGCAAGATATTGGGAAGATATTTTGAAGATTGCAATTGGCAAGCAAGATATTGGGAAGATATTTTGAAGATTGTAATTGGCAAGCAAGATATCGGGAAGATATTTTGAAGATTGTAATTGGCTAGCAAGATTTCGGGAAGATATTTTGAAGATTGAATTTGGCAATCAAGATATCGTGAAGATATTTTGAAGATTGTAATTGGCAATCAAGATATCGGGAAGATATTTTGAAGATTGTAATTGGCAAGCAAGATATCGGGAAGATATTTTGAAGATTGTAATTGGCAAGCAAGATATCGGGAAGATATTTTGAAGACTGTAATTGGCAAGCAAGATATCGGGAAGATTTTTTGAAGATTGCAATTGGCAATCAAGATATCGGGAAAATATTTAGAAGATTGTAATTAGCAAGCAAGATATCGGGAAGATATTTTGAAGATTGCAATTGGCAATCAAGATATCGGGAAGATATTTTGAAGATTGCAATTGGCAATCAAGATATCGGGAGGATATTTTGAAGATCGTAATTGGCAAGCAAGATATGGGGAAGATATTTTGAAGATTGCAATTGGCAATGAAGATATCGGGAACATATTTTGAAGATTGTAATTGGCAAGCAAGATATCGGGAAGATATTTTGAAGATTGTAATTGGCAAGCAAGATATCGGGAAGATATTTAGAAGATTGTAATTGGCAAGCAAGATATCGGGAAGATATTTTGAAGATTGTAATTGGCAAGCAAGATACTGGGAAGATATTTTGAAGATTGTAATTGGCAAGCAAGATATCGGGAAGATATTTTGAAGATTGTAATTGGCAATCAAGATATCTGGAATATATTTTGAAGATTGTAATTGGCAAGCAAGATATCGGGAAGATATTTTGAAGATTGTAATTGGCAAGCAAGATATCGGGAAGATATTTTGAAGATTGTAATTGGCAAGCAAGATATCTGGATGATATTTTGAAGATTGTAATTGGCAAGCAAGATACCGGGAAGATATTTTGAAGATTATAATTGGCAATCAAGGTATCGGGAACATATTTTGAAGATTGCAATTGGCAATCAAGATATCGGCAAGATATTTTGAATATTGCAATTGGCAATCAAGGTATCGGGAAGATATTTTGAAGATTGTAATTGGCTAGCATGATTTCGGGAAGATATTTTGAAGATTGAATTTGGCAATCAAGATATCGGGAAGATATTTTGAAGATTGTAATTGGCAATCCAGATATCGGGAAGATATTTTGAAGATTGTAATTGGCAAGCAAGATATCGGGAAGATATTTTGAAGATTGTAATTGGCAAGCAAGATATCGGGAAGATATTTTGAAGATTGTAATTGGCAAGCAAGATATCGGGAAGATATTTTGAAGACTGTAATTGGCAAGCAAGATATCGGGAAGATTTTTTGAAGATTGCAATTGGCAATCAAGATATCGGGAAATATTTAGAAGATTGTAATAGGCAAGCAAGATATCGGGAAGATATTTTGAAGATTGCAATTGGCAAGCAAGATATCGGGAAGATATTTTGAAGATTGCAATTGGCAATCAAGATATCGGGAGGATATTTTGAAGATCGTAATTGGCAAGGAAGATATGGGGAAGATATTTTGAAGATTGCAATTGGCAATGAAGATATCGGGACGATATTTTGAAGAATGCAATTGGCAATCAAGATATCGGGAACATATTTTGAAGATTGTAATTGGCAAGCAAGATATCGGGAAGATATTTTGAAGATTGTAATTGGCAAGCAAGATATCGGGAAGATATTTAGAAGATTGTAATTGGCAAGCAAGATATCGGGAAGATATTTTGAAGATTGTAATTGGCAAGCAAGATATTGGGAAGATATTTTGAAGATTGTAATTGGCAAGCAAGATATCGGGAAGATATTTTGAAGATTGTAATTGGCAAGCAAGATATCGGGAAGATATTTTGAAGATTGTAATTGGCAATCAAGAAATCGGGAAGATATTTTGAAGATTGTAATTGGCAAGCAAGATATCGGGAAGATATTTTGAAGATTGTAATTGGCAAGCAAGATATCGGGAAGATATTTTGAAGATTGTAATTGGCAAGCAAGATATCGGGAAGATATTTTGAAGATTGTAATTGGCAAGCAAGATATCGGGAAGATTTTTTAAAGATTGCAATTGGCAATCAAGGTATCGGGAAGATATTTTGAAGATTGTAATTGGCAAGCAAGATATCGGGAAGATATTTTGAAGATTGCAATTGGCAAGCAAGATATCGGGAAGATATTTTGAAGATTGTAATTGGCAAGCAAGATATCGAGAAGATATTTTGAAGATTGCAATTGGCAATCAAGATATCGGGAAGATATTTTGAAGATTGTAATTGGCAAGCAAGATATCGGGAAGATATTTTGAAGATTGCAATTGGCAATCAAGATATCGGGATGATATTTTGAAGATTGTAATTGGCAAGCAAGATATCGGGAAGATATTTTGAAGATTGTAATTGGCAATCCAGATATCGGGAAGATATTTTGAAGACTGTAATTGGCAAGCAAGATATGGGGAAGATATTTTGAAGATTTCAATTGGAAATCAAGATATCGGGAAGATATTTTGAAGATTGTAATTGGCAAGTAAGATATCGGGAAGATATTTTGAAGATGGCAATTGGCAAGCAAGATATTGTGAAGATATTTTGAAGATTGTAATTGGCAAGCAAGATATCGGGAAGATATTTTGAAGATTGTAATTGGCAATCAAGATATCGGGAAGATATTTTGAAGACTGTAATTTGCAAGCAAATATGGGGAAGATATTTTGAAGATTGCAATTGGCAATCAAGATATCGGGAAGATATTTAGAAGATTGTAATTGGCAATCAAGATATCGGGAAGATATTTTGAAGATTGCAATTGGCAATCAAGATATCGGGAACATATTTTGAATATTGCAATTGGCAATCAAGGTATCGGGAAGATATTGTGAAGATTGTAATTGGCAAGCAAGATATCGGGAAGATATTTTGAAGATTGTAATTGGCAAGCAAGATATCGTGAAGATATTTTGAAGATTACAATTGGCAATCAAGATATCGGGAAGATATTTTAAAGATTGTAATTGGCAAGCAAGATATCGGGAAGATATTTTGAAGATTGTAATTGGCAAGCAAGATATCGGGAAGATATTTTGAAGATTGCAATTGGCAATCAAGATATCGGGAAGATATTTTGAAGATTGTAATTGGCAAGTAAGATATCGGGAAGATATTTTTAAGATGGCAATTGGCAAGCAAGATATCGTGAAGATATTTTGAAGATTGTAATTGGCAAGCAAGATATCGGGAAGATATTTTGAAGATTGTAATTGGCAATCAAGATATCGGGTAGATATTTTGAAGATTGTAATTGGCAAGCAAGATATCGGGAAGATATTTTGAAGATTGCAATTGGCAAGCAAGATATCGGGAAGATATTTTGAAGATTGTAATTGGCAAGCAAGATATCGGGAAGATATTTTGAAGATTGTAATTGGCAAGCAAGATATCGTGAAGATATTTTGAAGATTGTAATTGGCAATCAAGATATCGTGAAGATACTTTCATGATTGTAATTGGCAAGCAAGATATCGGGAAGATATTTCGAAGATTGCATTTGGCAATCAAGATATCGGGAAGATATTTTGAAGATTGCAATTGGCAAGCAAGATATCGGGAAGATATTTTGAAGATTGTAATTGGCAAGCAAGATATTGGGAAGATATTTTGAAGATTGTAATTGGCAAGCAAGATATTGGGAAGATATTTTGAAGATTGTAATTGGCAAGCAAGATATCGGGAAGATATTTTGAAGATTGTAATTGGTAAGCAAGCTATCGGGAAGATATTTTGAAGATTGCAATTGGCAATCAAGATATCGGGAAGATATTTTGAAGATTGTAATTGGCAAGCAAGATATCGGGAAGATGTTTTGAAGATTGTAATTGGCAAGCAAGATATCGGGAAGATATTTTGAAAATTGTAATTGGCAAGCAAGGTATCGGGAAGATATTTTGAAGATTGTAATTGGCAAGCAAGGTATCGGGAAGATATTTTGAAGACTGTAATTGGCAAGCAAGATATGGGGAAGATATTTTGAAGATTGCAATTGGCAATCAAGATATCGGGAAGATATTTAGAAGATTGTAATTGGCAATCAAGATATCGGGAAGATATTTTGAAGATTGCAATTGGCAATCAAGATATCGGGAACATATTTTGAATATTGCAATTGGCAATCAAGATATCGGGAAGATATTTTGAAGATTGTAATTGGCAAGCAAGATATCGTGAAGATATTTTGAAGATTGTAATTGGCAAGCAAGATATCGGGAAGATATTTTGAAGATTGTAATTGGCAAGCAAGATATCGGGTAGATATTTTGAAGATTGCATTTGGCAATCAAGATATCGGGAAGATATTTTGAAGATTGCAATTGGCAATCAAGATATCGGGAAGATATTTTGAAGATTACAATTGGCAATCAAGATATCGGGAAGATATTTTAAAGATTGTAATTGGCAAGCAAGATATTGGGAAGATATTTTGAAGATTGTAATTGGCAAGCAAGATATTGGGAAGATATTTTGAAGATTGTAATTGGCAAGCAAGATATCGGGAAGATATTTTGAAGATTGTAATTGGTAAGCAAGCTATCGGGAAGATATTTTGAAGATTGCAATTGGCAATCAAGATATCGGGAAGATATTTTGAAGATTGTAATTGGCAAGCAAGATATCGGGAAGATGTTTTGAAGATTGTAATTGGCAAGCAAGATATCGGGAAGATATTTTGAAGATTGTAATTGGCAAGCAAGATATCGTGAAGATATTTTGAAGATTGTAATTGGCAAGCAAGATATCGGGAAGATATTTTGAAGATTGTAATTGGCAAGCAAGATATCAGGTAGATATTTTGAAGATTGCATTTGGCAATCAAGATATCGGGAAGATATTTTGAAGATTGCAATTGGCAATCAAGATATCGGGAAGATATTTTGAAGATTACAATTGGCAATCAAGATATCGGGAAGATATTTTAAAGATTGTAATTGGCAAGCAAGATATCGGGAAGATATTTTGAAGATTGTAATTGGCAAGCAAGATATCGGGAAGATATTTTGAAGATTGCAATTGGCAATCAAGATATCGGGAAGATATTTTGAAGATTGTAATTGGCAAGTAAGATATCGGGAAGATATTTTGAAGATGGCAATTGGCAAGCAAGATATCGTGAAGATATTTTGAAGATTGTAATTGGCAAGCAAGATATCGGGAAGATATTTTGAAGATTGTAATTGGCAATCAAGATATCGGGAAGATATTTTGAAGACTGTAATTGGCAAGCAAGATATGGGGAAGATATTTTGACGATTGCAATTGGCAATCAAGATATCGGGAAGATATTTAGAAGATTGTAATTGGCAATCAAGATATCGGGAAGATATTTTGAAGATTGCAATTGGCAATCAAGATATCGGGAACATATTTTGAATATTGCAATTGGCAATCAAGGTATCGGGAAGATATTGTGAAGATTGTAATTGGCAAGCAAGATATCGGGAAGATATTTTGAAGATTGTAATTGGCAAGCAAGATATCGGGAAGATATTTTGAAGATTGTAATTGGCAAGCAAGATATCGGGAAGATATTTTGAAGATTGCAATTGGCAATCAAGATATCGGGAAGATATTTTGAAGATTGTAATTGGCAAGTAAGATATCGGGAAGATATTTTGAAGATGGCAATTGGCAAGCAAGATATCGTGAAGATATTTTGAAGATTGTAATTGGCAAGCAAGATATCGGGAAGATATTTTGAAGATTGTAATTGGCAATCAAGATATCGGGTAGATATTTTGAAGATTGTAATTGGCAAGCAAGATATCGGGAAGATATTTTGAAGATTGCAATTGGCAAGCAAGATATCGGGAAGATATTTTGAAGATTGTAATTGGCAAGCAAGATATCGGGAAGATATTTTGAAGATTGTAATTGGCAAGCAAGATATCGTGAAGATATTTTGAAGATTGTAATTGGCAATCAAGATATCGTGAAGATACTTTCATGATTGTAATTGGCAAGCAAGATATCGGGAAGATATTTCGAAGATTGCATTTGGCAATCAAGATATCGGGAAGATATTTTGAAGATTGCAATTGGCAAGCAAGATATCGGGAAGATATTTTGAAGATTGTAATTGGCAAGCAAGATATTGGGAAGATATTTTGAAGATTGTAATTGGCAAGCAAGATATTGGGAAGATATTTTGAAGATTGTAATTGGCAAGCAAGATATCGGGAAGATATTTTGAAGATTGTAATTGGTAAGCAAGCTACCGGGAAGATATTTTGAAGATTGCAATTGGCAATCAAGATATCGGGAAGATATTTTGAAGATTGTAATTGGCAAGCAAGATATCGGGAAGATGTTTTGAAGATTGTAATTGGCAAGCAAGATATCGGGAAGATATTTTGAAAATTGTAATTGGCAAGCAAGGTATCGGGAAGATATTTTGAAGATTGTAATTGGCAAGCAAGATATCGGGAGTTCCACAGGCGAGAAGTGTGAGAAAAGAAACTGCTTTTCATTATGTAGGTATTTTTTGGTAAATCATTTTCGCCCTCTCATTATGAGTCGTTTTATTTAATTTCTGTCTTTTTTAATGTTATTACCTGTCCTAAGTATATGCATTCTTGGATCCCAGTTTTTTATCTATTTTATGATCCTTTTCAGACCGTTACAATTGAACTTTACTTATGTTCACATCTGTTCGTTTTTAAACCTACATTGGAACTTTTCCTATTTAAGCCATTTTGCATTTCTTGGAATTCATCTGATGATTCTGATTGTAATGTCATTAGTAAATCATAGATAGTTCAAATAGCTCGGGTTGTTGCTTTGAACACCTCGAAAGTATTTGACAGGGTCTGGCATACCGGTCTTCATTACAGTTGAAAGGTTATGGTATTTCTGGACGAATTATATATTCACATTAACCTTTACATAATTTCATTATCATATGCTCTCCTAGTAGGTTAAAGACATCCAAATATTTTACTAAATTCAATGCCTTTTCATAACCTACGAAAATTAAACAAAATTTGTACCTTTTGCATCAGTTAACTCAATAAGAATAGATAAATTCGCGTATCATCCGGTTCACACTTCTTCCCGGTCTTTTGAACAGGAGTAGAAGTGTTTCCTGTTTAAGATTGGGCTTCCGGTTCCTCTTAAAATCTTTTCAGTTCCAATAGCTTCTATAGCTTCTTAGTGGCATTTCGTCCTGAGTATGACGATAAACGATATCAAGGTCTCTGATCGTGAGATTGTAGATTTTCAGGAGCGTGGACCACCTTTTAACTACTGTTATTTCCAGGACCATCCTGACCCGAGTGGTAGCACCTGTTAAGATCCTAGACATAGTGAACCCCTAAACAAAAATCAACTACATTTTTTATAACAAAATGACAATCAATGCAACAATGAAAAAAATATATAAAATTACATTTTTATAGTAAAATTACCAACAATACATTTTATAATTCACAAACTATATATCTAAAAAAACATACCTTTACCCTGAAAGTATAAAATTATGTACAAAATATTTGTAGTTGAAAGCATAAAATTACGAAAAAATATTTAGATTTCGGCATTAAATAACCCAGACGTGCCGTCGCCTCTCTTTCACGGTAACTGTTCCGACGAGCTATTTTTGCTAGTTCCCAAACTGCGTGAATTTAAACGTGCCACTAGGTTGATATCCCATTCCCACCCTTTCACTGACGAAACGGCTAAATGTAGCCGTCACTGCTACTCCAATAGTTTCACGTCTCGCACTTCCCGTCTTTGGAACTCTCTTCCTCTTACTTGCTTCCCTGATAGCTATAATCTCCAACTATTCAAATGCAATGTCAACCAACATCTCCAGATGCATTCATCTATTCCCTGTCCTTCTCTTCATCCTTTACTCTCTCATGCCTCTTTACTCTTGCTCCCACTTTCTGTAACCCCTTGCGTGCTAGTGGCACTCCCGCCTTGCTTGGGGTGAAAAATTATATATATATATATATATATATATATATATATATATAGATGTTGATATGCCGCCAAAAACAAAATCAACCAACTAACATTATTGAATACTGCTGCCATATCTGGTCTGGTGCTCCTACTATAAACTCGAGATTCTTGACAAAATTCAAAATAAAGTCTGTAATATAAGCAATCCTGGCCTGGTATCTCAATTTCAGCCCCTTTCTCACCGACGTGACGTGGCTTCCGTGTTTTTTCTACCAATATTTTCATGGCAACCGTCCTGATGAGCTTTTCTCCTTAGTGTCTCGACTGCATGAATTTAATTGGGCTACGAGATTGTCAACTACGCTTCACCATTTTACTGTTGAACTAATTAGATGCAACATCAATACTATTCTAATAGTTTCGTTTCTCGCACATTTCGCCTGTGGAACTCACTTCCGATTTCTTGCTCCCCTGTCACCTCCAATCTTCAAGAATTTAAATGCATCGTCAGTCGCCATCTTTTGTCTTCCTGAAAGCCTGTTTCTTTATTGTCCTTTTCCTCGGTAATGTCCTCTCATTCTCTTTTACTCCCTGCACCCCCCTGTGTCCTAGTAACATTATCTCCTTGCTTCCGGTGATGGGATTAAAAAAATGTATTTTTTTTACCTACATTAAGCATTTCCCTATTTAAATCATTTAGCATTTCTTGTAAATTATCCAATGATTCAGATATTGATAAAATGTCATCAACAAGTCATAGATGGTTTAAATATTCTCCGTTTATGTTTGTATCTATCAGTCTTCCTTTTGTTTTCAGGAGAATACTTTCAAGGCCTGTCGTAAATACTTCATGAGGAATCATATCCCTTTGCCTCACTCTTATTTTTTATCTGAGTTGAGCTAAGAAGCAAGTAGGAAAACTTTTGTAAGTTTGGCATGTTTGACTATTTTATTTTGGCTTTATTAAAAAGTTTTTGGTGGGGGGAGAATGAATGGGATGAGGTGGAGCTGTTTCGATATCTTAAATTCTATACAGTTTGTTTTCATTGGTAGGGTAGAAGTCACGTGTTCATTTTTTATGGAGTTAGCACTCATTAGAATTAAAACCCGCATACATCCATACTAACACCACAAACTCACAAACACAGATACGTCCACTCACATACACATACACAAATGTGACATCTCACCGACCATTGATAATGGCATAGAATTTAGAATCATCCCCCAAAACAACACAAAAATTCTGACAAAGCTAAAATGAAAAAGTGAAACATGTCGAATTAATAGAGGTTTTCCTACTTGTTCCTTATTTAATGATTTTCTCGGATTTAGACCATATTTTCAATTCAGCCCTATATATATGAGGAATACAAATATAACAAACATCAGTTCTCCTCCATCTCATGTTGATATATATATATATATATATATATATATATATATATATATATATATATATATATATATATATATATTCATACATGTTTCATTAAATAATATAGACAAGTGTTGTCTATTTATTTTATGTAAGTTCTTTTCATATCGTCTGATAAGCTTAATAACATTATCATTAAACAATGAAAGAAAATCACAATATTGATACATATTTTTAATCCAATCTAAGCTTTCGGCTTACATAAGCCATTATCGAAGATGACAATTACACAATATATTAAGCAATACACGAACAAGAAATTGATGATAGTCTGTTTTTGTTTACATGAATGATTTCCAAGCAACGATAAACACGTGCATATAAGACGCTGAAATATATATATATATATATATATATATATATATATATATATATATATATATGTTTCACCTTTATGAAGACTTCGTCAGAGATCGAGAATGGATATGAAAAAAGCAAAGAGTATTGTTATGTTATGATTTTTGATTAGTTCTCATTGATCAGACATGCTCCACGTGTATTAATACAATAGATAATATATAAATATGTATGAGGAACATTTTGGACATTAAAGTTTGTGATAGTTTAAGAGTTAGTAAATAAAGAAACGCGCATGTGTCTTGGTCTATGTTGAACAATAGCGTCAATTCATGTAAGCGTATAAGTGTGCGTGAAGAATGTCTATAGATGTGACATTTCCCGTATATGTTGGTGAATTATAACGATATGTTGCTGAAATGTAGAAATATTTTGTAATAGTTTTGTATTTGGTTAGATTTTTATATTGTCGTGTACGTGTAAGTGTGTGTGGTGAATGTCTTGTCGTCAACACTGAGTGGGTCGGTGAAACGAATTAAGATAGTGTAATAATCTAGTTTTGGTTGGATTTATCATTAAAGCCTTTCTTATTGAGTATTTATGAAAAGGATTTGTCAATTTTTATTATTGTATGTATTAGATAGACATAAGTTAGATTCATGAATAATGGTGTAGTGGACCGGCCGTGTGAGAATGGAAGAAGTAGAGAAGATGAATTATCTCTGGTTTAAGACTTCGATGACCGGTCCAGCTACATAAAAAATGTTGGACTTTAATGGAGTCCAAAGAAAGAAACAAGACAGATATATATGTATGCGAACAAATATGTATTAACAAACAGGTTAAAACAGATTGATACACGAATTTACAAATACAAATTTAAAACATGTATAAAACGTTTAGTGTCTGTGTGGAAAGTTATTGTGTGTGTGTTTGAGTCGAAATGTCCGTACGGTTGTGAAATTTTGTTTTAGCGTATTCCTGAACATGGGAAACGCTAGTTGTGTGTGAGAGTTCACATACTGGAAATACCTCGCACCACGTGCGACGGTTGCCGACCTCAAGCGAGGCCAGTTGGCCACCCGTGGGCGAAGCCGTGGAAAGAGCTGTGGAAAGAGGGAGAGAGAGAGGCGAAAGGTCAGCCCGTATTTATACTCCCGGGAGGGAGAGACCCCTGGTGAAGCGTTAAGAAAATGAAGGGGAGCTAACTGCGACAATTGATCTGTAGAAAGATGGTGATGTGATGTTATATTTTAAGCGAGTGTTTATGGTTGGCTGTAATGCAAAAAATAATATAAAGTGTTATTCTTTTCAGTTCGGCTTGTATGAGTGAAATCAAAGAAAATATTTTTAAAATATATTTATAGCTTTTTTAGAATCTTCTACGGTAAATTAGTACCGGAGTCATAGTAAAATATGTCCGTTCCTTAAAAACTAAAATACTTGCTATGTGGTATATTTTAAAAACAATAGCCATAAAAAAGACAAAATCGATAAAAAAGCTGGTATAACTCAGCTAGGTTATGTGTATTGATACGTCAGACGACCAAAAGTTTTTAAATATAAATTTAAAGCTAAGCGTCCTGGTGCCGACTGCATTTCTGGATGTCAACTGGCGCTTGTTGTATCTCTTCGCATAAAAGTTCTTTTGTGGGATGAAATACGCAATGTAGGATTTTTTACCCACATACATACACACACACACACGCACACACACACACACATACATACATATTATGAAATGAACAAAGTCCGACAATTATTTTAAGACATTTTTATACTTATACGTTCTTTTTAATAGATACAAATATTTAAGTAAATGCTCTGTTTATAATAAACAGTATTAATGATACTTACCGGCCTGAATGTCGGAGGACGCATATTTTCTATGAAAATTTCTCGGTAAATGTCGTTACTGGTACCAACATGAAATCGCTGAAAAATGAGCATAGCAGGATAATAACGGCCTTAAATTTGACGAAAACAAAATTTTATCGTCTAAATGTTTTTATTAAGAGGAAAGAACAAAGTAATTTTTAATTATTTTTCAAAATTTTTCTGTCTTTATTAGAGCATTCTAACTTCTGATTGAAATATATATATATCAGTCTACTAGGCACCAATATCCAATGTATGGACGAATGGTGGACTTATAGATATTTAAGACAGATTCTGGAGAGAGAAATTGTCTAGCACGGCACAGTAAACCAACTTGCTTAGCAGCAGACCTAGCAATGGATTCAACATAATCTTTCCACATCATGTCAGCCAAGAATGTTAGCCCGGGAAGGCGCAACGAGTAAACGAGGTTAGCATCAGCCATTCTGATAGGAGGCAGAATAGGACCTCTCAGATAAATAATATAGTTTTGAAGGCGTTAAAATTAACAAGCGATTCGTTGCCCCAATTAACAATTGATTATACGACATTTTTTTTTAGATCAGCTTCCAATTTGATCGTATCGAACTGATCAGACAGGAGTAAATATTTGTGTCATTAGCATAGATACCAAATTGAGAACTGATGGCATCAGGAAGGTCATTGATGAAAATTTATAACAAAGTAGGTCCAAGGATAGAGATCTAGAGGAGTGGCCGTTCAGGACAACTTTCATTTCGCGATTTGATAGGAAGGACTGAATCAGTTCAAAAGTTCGTCCAGAAATGCCATAATCTTTCAACTTGTGAAGAAGAACGATAATGCCAAACACCGGGGAATGCTTTACAAAGCAACACCCCGAACTTCACCATTCTTATCTAAAACTTGATAGAATTTTTCAGCAATAATCGTTAATAGATCAACAATTGAACTAGTGAAGCGAAAACCATATTGCTTATCTGCACTGAGATGCTTAACCAATTCAAAATTGTTTAGGTCCTCTAGTACTTTGCCAAAAAGATTTAGAAGGCTAATAGGCCAATAGAAAGATCAGCTGGTTCATCCGAGTTCTTAAAGACTGGAACAACAGAAGAGGATTTCCAATAAGTAGGAAAGCAAGAAGCAGCGAGGCATTTATTGTAGAGTTTAAAGAGAAAAGATCCAGTTCAGTTCGTATGAGCTATTGCAGGGATATCATCAAACCCACATACTTTGTTGGAATCTACGTTAGAAACCATGGACAGAGTTATATATATATATATCACTTAATAGAGACTCAGTTCTATAAGGGGAAAGTCAGGCAAAGATGCTTCAGGTAAGTCAAGAGTAGAATTTGAGGTGAATTTACGTTCAAGATATTGTGTCCATGTTCATAGTTAATATTATTAAGTGTTGTTTTTATTAATAATTAATAATCTGACCGTGTTTTGAAGAATGAAAACATTATATAAATACATACATGCAACAAACTATTTCTTATTTAACAGTTAAAATATTTCATCCTTGAAAATGGCTAAATGTATAGCCGAAAGCTCTCTCGCATGAGAAATTGTATAAAAAACTAAATAAAAGCACCTTGTCCGCATTATTCAATGAAATGTGCATATATATATATATATATATATATATATATATATATATATATATATATATATATATATTATATATATATATATATATGTTTCTTATTACTATAAACGTGGATAGTTCATAGTAGATACACGTAAGCGCTAAGTGTTCTTTTTTTTCAAACAGTAAATATGATGTCTATTGGCTTGGGCAGCCGAAGACTTGAAGAGGTTAACATTGTAGCAATCGGGAAAACATACTGCCGTGAGCCTGTCACACAAAGCAGCATTTTTGGGAAAGCGGAAGCACTCCTAGTGGAACTTACTCCTTACTAGTGGAATAGGAAGGAAAGAGGATGAATTATTCTTGTGTACGTGGCATGGCGGGCCCCACTGTCAAGGTCAGGGCTGATGGAATCAAGGAATGTACCGCGTCAAAACACTTACCATGGAAATAGGGATAGAGCAGCGAGAGGCTCGCGATGTTATGTCTGTGGAAAAGGGGTTGTAGGTTGAAAAAATATTTCATTACCCGCGAGACCGCGTAGATGCTTTTGAAGAAAGGCAAGTGATGACTTGTCAGCTCCAGCCCAGATGTGACAGCAATACTCTATTTTTGGTCTGATCTGGCTCTTGTAAAGAATCAGGGGAATCAGATACTTACTGAAGCTATACAAGTAACCGATCATTTTTTCCATCATCTTTAACAATGGATCGTATATATGAGTTCTACTTGAGGTCTGGATGAGCTTGTCCAAAGAGCCACCCATTCACCATAATAGGTAAAAGATCAGTGTCGGTGATGGTAGAACATTACTAGTTTGGTTTACCAAATAGTATAAAAAAAATTTATGCTGACTGAACGTGCATAGCCTTCCTTTCAGAGAGAAAGTAAACACTGCGTTAGGCTTTTGCTTAATCTTTGAATTT
Organism: Acanthosepion esculentum; assembly: GCA_964036315.1. Taxonomy (NCBI): domain Eukaryota; kingdom Metazoa; phylum Mollusca; class Cephalopoda; order Sepiida; family Sepiidae; genus Acanthosepion; species Acanthosepion esculentum. The sequence goes on from OZ038484.1 coordinate 87,438,492, forward strand.
CAAAAATATTTTTGGTGCATTTTGATTTGTGGAAAAGCAGCAGCGTTTGTTTTCTGTCCAAAAACCAATAAAAGGGTTTCCTTCCAAATTCCGAGAAGTGTTGGTTATTTAAGTTAGCGAGGTGGGGGAGTTAATTTTCAGAGTCGACGAACAGCTGCTGCAGGAACTCAGGTCGCCCCAATCCAGAAAGAAAAACAATGCAGAAGAAATTTGACAACCACCAGACGAGAATTGAAAGTAACATCAAAGTCGCTCCTACATCAAAGAAAAGTCTTCGACTGGTTCCTTCTTCTATTCTTCGGTGTTACCACGAACTTTGCTTCAAAAATTGTACCAATTCTTTGAAAACTATCCAGAGAAGTATTTTCTCCTTTTCTTCATTTTATGTAGTCTTCTTTTCTGATGGCCTTATGCAGCATTATCGTTTTTATTATAAAAAGGCGGATTTCATTTTCATTGATAATTTACATACATGTTATTGGCCACCATTTGGCATACAATGAACTTAATTTATATAATTCATTCATTTTTTTGTTTTAACAATAAATTTATCGTCTGATTTAAACTTGGCTCGTGTCGTCTGTCTTTGTGTGCCCATATAAATTAAATGTTACCTCAAACATTTTTAGAACTATTTTTTACGTAAAGCTTTGTTACCAAATAGAAAAATTCTATAATAGATTCTCGGGTAACAGAATTAAAAAAAAAAATGACTCATTTAGGATGCGATGAGAACTGTTTTTGTGTGCGTGAATTTTTCCTTTCGATATCTTTTCTATTATTTAGTCAACACGAAAGACACTAAATTTTCCTGTTTTCACTAACTAAACAAGCGTGCTAAGCTAGTTTATCATTCTTCGATATTACTTTTCTTCGTTTGTTGCTTCGCCTACCAAAAAACGTTTATTATTTTATTTTTACATTTTAGTTTTGAACTCGAGTTTTATAGTTACTAACCAAACTTTATTTTGAGGTGAGCTTGTTAACCATCACACTATCAAGGCATGTGTCGCAGTTAGCTCCTCCTCAGTTCCTTAATCCTTCAACAGGGGTCTCTCTCCCCTGAGTATAAATACTGGCTGACCCTTCTCTCTCTCTCTCTCTCTCTTTCGACTCAGGCCTTGGGCCGCTACCTCGCACGGAGACGAGGTAAAATCGTTCTTTTTACACTTAAACCAATATGTGACCTCTCACAGACACAACGTTTCCCAAATTCTGGGAACGCGCTAAGAACAATACACGTATGTACGAACACTTACAACACACGCACATAATTTCTCCATAGAAACTCTACGTAACTGTTCATGTCTTTGTGTAACTCGTTATTAATATATATTTGTTTACCCATGTATATCGGTCTTGTTTGTTTTCTTTGTCTTCTTTGGACTTAATTAAACTCCGACATTCTCATGTAGCTGGACCGGCCAGCAGGAAAGTTTAACCTTCTGATATCTCTTCACATCTTCACCCCCACGGTCCGCTACACAGGTTTCATACTTTTTAGAGTGAATATTATCTTCAGTTTTATTTATTTTTCTTACTCTCTGTCTAGTTTTGTGTCTTATTACTTCATAGCAATACATTTGGCAGTGACTGTAAACATTGGGATCGTTTAAGACGTAAGCACTATGAGTTCTAGTCCCTGGTGTGCCATTATAAGTTTCCCTGATCACATCAACGTAACTCGGCACGACAATATGGATACACAGATTTTGTTTACAGAGTCGTGAAAATGTCATGATTAAGTCTGACAGCTAAAAACAAGTAAGGTAAGATTGTAGAGAAAGAAAACTGAGTCAATTCAATATAGAAAAATTAACAGGACAGGCTCCTGCCTAGATGACCTTCTAGGATAGGCAAAACGGGTTAAATAATAGAATTCTTTTATCAAAATACATGCAATCTATGAAGAAAGGTTATTTTTTTTCTCTCTTTGCCTTTTTTTCGAAAGATTCTGATCGAAATTTCATAACACAATTTATTAAACCAGCCGAACTAATTTAATCTTTTTTGTTCTTTTATTTTGGGGCTTTTCATATTTGATATTTGCTTTTCATGTTTTCATGCATACTTTCTTGAAATACTATGCTTACTTTCATTTTCTTTTATCAATCTTTTCATTCTAACTACATTTTTTATTCTTATAATGGAAGCCGAAGAAATTAATTATCAAACATAATTTTGCTATACAAACAAATATGGCGTTCTTAATTTTGGTAAAAAATCTTCCAAGCATAGAATTTAAATCTTTCATTTATTCGGAAATTTAGTATTTTTTAATCTACGAATTATTCGTATAAGTACGTTTGGCCTTGTTTGTTGGTCGTGCAAGTAATTTCTAGAATATCGCAATTTGCCAACGTATAGAACTCACATTATACTATGCTTCGTCCAATTTTATTGACTACACAATTTCAAAATAAGAAGCTTCAAGTTTTGGACTGTGGTTTCCACTATAAAATGGGACGAAGTTTAGAGCCCAGCCGAAGAGTGCGAAGCCCGGTAGACGTAATATACACGGTAAAAAAAAACAAAAACAAAACTGGGCGTCTATTCAAACACAGGTATCCACTAAAATAACTTTTGAAGTTATCTATCTATCTATCTATCTATCTATCTATCTATCTATATATATATATATATATATATATATATATATATATATATATATATATATGAATAAAAGCAAAAAAATTATTTTTATTCATATTATCATTTTACAGATATATGTGATATCTGAATTTTTACTCACAAACACACGCACGCTCACACACACACACACACACACACACACACACACACACACACACACACATATATATATATATATATGTATAAGACAAAGGGAAAACATTTATTCATATTGTCCTTTTACATATATATTGTTATTATATCTGAAATTTTACTTACAGACACACGCACAAACAAATATATGTGCATGTGAATTTTAAATCGACAGTCTTGGAGGATTCATTTTCAGGGGAAGATTCTACCTGGAACGTCCTAATTCCAACAACGTCTTTCATTAAAAATTCAAATGAAAGGCTTTGTCCAGGAATGTTCGCAGCTTAAATTAACGGATAGGAAGAAAGTTTCTGAATTCCTGTTAAAAGGTGTGGTTAGAATAAGAATGTTTTCCGGGTGGACTTTTCACCAAAAACGGATAACCGTCCCAGCTATTTGAAATTCAAAGATTTGGATTTCATATTACTATAAACGTGAATACACGTGTTTGAGTAGACACCGATTTTTTCCTAATAGTAAATTTAATGTCTATTGGTTTGGGCTTTCGAAGATCTTATTAAAGAAAGTGTTCCTCTCGGCAGTGATCGAACCTGCGTTCCCTTTAATCTTTAAGGTGGGCTACCTATAAGATTAGCATGCTTTAAACACAAAAGACCCCCACAGCAAAGCAAAGGTACCTTTTGAAGAAATGTACATCTCCGCCTGCGGGCTGCAGAAATTTTATATCTATATTTTCTTTTCGTACCCGAAAAATAAACAAAATAATTCATCAGTAATTAATGTTTCTTTCTTTATCGGACATTATTTCTTAAGAAAGGTAGACGAAACTGTCCGGAAGCCGTCAATAGGTGTGTTAGCATAACTTTTACTTTCACTTTCACTATCAGAAGTCGTCGTGACCAATGTGCTGGCGTTGCTCAAACTGCATAGTTGCAGTAAAAAGCACAGGTCGGCTCAGAAAAAAATAAAAATGTGTCTGACACAGGGATTGGCTAGCCACATAGTAGAGGGTGTGCACGAAAAATGAGAGTAGCCGGCCATTCATTCATCTCTCTCTCTCTCTCTCTCTCTCTCTCTCTATATATATATATATATATATATATATATATATATATATATGCGCAAGGACAAAGAAATACATGGGTTGGTGTCCAGATGCGCGGTTAGCCCATTGGGAGTGATGGACCCCTAGCCTTTGATAAGGTTTACGTCCAAGAGAAGAACAAGTTAGATGCAACATCCGCCTCAGTGCTAATCCGGATATCCTGAATCTGGTTGTCGCTGGGATTCTAAGTAATGTTTATCTGAGTCGTTGCGGTGTTGTGCAAGCTATACACGACTGTAATCTCAACACGGGCATTGTTGGCATCTTCACATCTATTATATCAATGTGCGTGTAGGTAATGCTTAGCGTCTATGAGCGAGATTTGGATTCTAGTCGTTCGTCGCATTCACTTTACTTTCACTTGCATTCACCTTGGGAAAGATATGAATTCATCTTTTCTCCCCCATCAGCCATTGGGTTAAATAGGGTTGAATAGTAAGGCAGACTGGTACAGATTGCATTGGTTGGCAACAGATCTAAGATGAGGAAAACTATAAACTCCTAAAACCAGGTAGATGGAAAACTTGTCATCGATGGTCATACTCGTGCAACAAGTCCACAGCCATCGTGCATATATATGTTTTTTTTTGTCTGGTGTATGAGAAATAGAGACCATATTGTATTTGGCTTTATATCGCGGATGAGCACTCTTGTGATAAAAAATCGCATTTGAAATCCTCACTATTGAAGTTCGACCAGTAACGAGTGAGGTCAGCATAAAAATATCGAGCTTCTTTAGATATTGTGTAAATCACCTTCCAAAAGATAACAATTCTAAATAAATAAACGGCAAATTCTGTGTGACTGTCCGTCCTCTAACACGGCCCACACTTGCTCTACATAGACATATTATAGCTTTTTGGAATCACGATGATCCCGGAATTGAAAATCTGTCCTTCATCTGGTGCTTGAATATTCATTGGGGTTTTTTCCCGGATGAGGAGGGAACAGTTAAAAATTCAAATTTTAAAATAACTGAAAAAATTAGTTATTTTAAGTTTTTAGTATATATCGAGTTTAAAGTAACACAAAAACTATGTGAATTTAAAAACATTTTGTTTTAAATTCAGTTTAAAATACCTCCAAAATTTTGTGAATTGAGGAAATCAATTTTATTTCTTTGAAGGAATCAGAGTTGAAGTGAGATGTTTCGTGACGTGAGGTTTTAAAATTTCGCAGTGTTTGTGATTTGAAGAAGTCAATTTTCGGCCTGAATTGGAATTTCAGCTCAAAACGGACTTTCGGCCCAAACCGGACATTCGACCCAAACCGGTCTTTTGGACATAGCCCAAATCAGAGTTAAAGTGAGGTTTTGAAGTTCCATGGAGTGAATTGAGGAATTCAGAGTTATTTGTTTCCAAAATAATCATTGCTGTTTTCTAAGATAAACTGGAGGTTCCTTTAGATCTGCTCTCCAATTAGCCCACTGCGTGAGCTTGCTTAAAAGTCCCTGTAACAGAGAGAGGTTGACGCACACACCCACATGAATGCACCCATGCAAATATAACGTTTATTGATTGAAAATGAAAGAACACGATCTTTCGTGAAGTTACAAACTGTGTCAGCGCTATTAATAGGAAAGAATCTAGAACAATGATATATGAAACCTATGACGGCTGATGGATAAAGAATGAATTTCAAATCGGGTTGGCGAAGACTTGTTTATAAACAAATGCAAAGGGCAGGAGGCGATGTTTAATTTGGTTCATTAAAAGAAAAATAGAAATAGGCGAAAATAATATTTTTGATAAAAACATATTGAAGTAAATTGGACCGAGGAGATAAAATCAGTGTATGTTTACCGCTAGCGAAATCTGATCTAAACATGAGTTGTATCCGCTGACTTTGACAATTGGAATGAACAAATTAATTTTATCCACTAAGAGATTTGAAATAGATCTGAGTAAGCAACAGAAGCTTTGCAAATACACGTGATTATGGCGACACTCATGTTAAGCGCGTGAACAACCTGGCTTATAACCTTCGGTTGCTATATTAACTCGAGATTTTGCTAATAAGACAGTTGGGAGAGACCGCGATCGGTCGGCACAGCATTGTCACTGCGTGCCGTCACGTGCGTGCCGTCACGTGCGTGCCGTCACGTGCGTGCCGTCACGTGCGTGCCGTCACGTGCGTGCCGTCACGTGCGTGCCGTAACGTGCGTGCCGTCACGTGCATGCCGTAACGTGCGTGCCGTCACGTGAGTGGGCACCCGCAGCGACCATCACGGGTCTACAGGCAGTTGAGACAAGGCCGACGAGAAAGGCTGATGAGAAAGACAGACAGAAGAGGCCAGACGCTAAGAGACAGTCGGTGAGTTGGGAGAGAATTCTCGAAGAGACGGGAGAGAATTCTCGAAGAGACGGGAGAGACCGCCATCGGTCGGCACATCATTGTCACTGCATGCCGTCACGTGCGTGGGCACCCGCAGCGACCATTACGAGTCGCGATGCTACAGGCAGATGAGAAAGGCTGACGAGAAAGGCAGACGAGAAAGGCAGCTGAGAAAGGCAGACGAGTAAGGCCGACGAGTAAGGCCGACGAGAAAGACTGATGAGAAAGGCCGACGAGAAAGACAGACAGAAGAAGCCAGACGAAAGAGATAGTCGTCGAGAGAGTCGGGAGAGAATTTTCGAAGTGACGAAAGAGACTGTCGTCGAGAGAGTAGAGAGACTGTCGTCGCAGTGAGTCGGTCCAGTGACGAGTCAGAGATAAGGACTTCAAGAAATATCATTGTAGCAGTCGCATTGAAAAGCCGCTGAAACTAACGTTTGTCATTTACGACAACAAACTGAAAAGCTACACTTCCACGTAGGGCTTGAATTACGAGCCACACATCCTCCCAAGTCGATTGGTACGAGTTAATCACACACACACCTCTCTCAGTTGGAAAATTGGTAGAGGAGTAGTCCTCTTTGCTTATGTTAATTGCTTTTCTATCCTTTCTGTAATCTTTTCTACTGTTGTTGTTTCCTTATATAAAATACATCAATATTTTACCCATTGTTGTTCGGCTTCTGCAGATATTATTTCCTTTTTTCGCCACATTCTAATTTCCTGCCGCCCACCCTCACAGCCGTGTCCACATCCGTAGTCGACCGTGAACGTATGGACAACACCCCGCTTACTGGGTCTAAAAGCTAACACAACGTGGGCAGCCAGCAGGACTTGACCAGTTGACCGGTCAAAATAATCTACGGGTACTCAGGGAGCGTATGGCCAGTTACCCCTGAGTTCGGTTCAGACTGAGTGGGCGCCTCAACCCAAAGAGGAAGACGCCGGAGGTTGAGGGGCTGAAGGGACGGAGTGGTAGATCCCTACGAAGTCCGGTTTTTAAGCTAGTTTCGAATAATGAAAAAGAAAAAAAAAGATAAAAGAAAATGAAAGAAAAAAGAAAATGAAAGAAAAAAGACAAAGACAATGCACAAAGGATTTTATTTTATTTATATATTGTATTTATTTAGTCATTTGATCGTTCAAATGAACCGTAAATAAACTCGCCAGTACACATTCCAAAATGGAATCTATGAAATATCTTCTTCCTTTTTTTTCAACTTTGTACACATATATATGTGTAGGTACAGTGTAGGCTTTTCGACTTTGATCACATCCGAGGAAGAGGGGGATAGAGAGAGACACACAGAAAGAAAGAAAGAAAGAAAGAAAGAGAGAAACAGAGAGAGAGAAAGAGAGAGAAAGAGAGAGAGAGAGAAAGAGAGAAACCCCCTTAACATGTGCTTACATACGTATGCATACAAACATAGAAATAATAATAAATATATACAGATATACATATATGAAGAAAATCTTGCTCGCACATACATGCGCACAAACAAATATAGTTTTATATTTTTTTATATAAGAGTTATATACACTTTGATACGCACACAGGGACCTATATAGATATTAACATATATTCATAGGTATATATGTATATGTATATAGAAACACTTGCACACTCATTTTATATAAGTATATTACGATAATAATTGTACAAATATATTTTTATGTACATATGCGTTTAATATTGTGTTTATATATATATATATATATATATATATACATATATATATATATATATATATATATATATATATAACCTTCGTTGAGTAGTGAAATTATCAGTGGGAGCAGCAATCATCAATATATACACACAGGTGTGTGTCTGTATGTATGTGTGTGAGTATGTTTGCGTGTTTTTGTTTGTTTGTTTGTGTGTGTGTGTGTGTGTGTGTGTGTGTGTGTGAACATATTAGCGAATCCAAAGTATAAATTAATACAGATTTGTTATTTCTTTGTTTTGATATTGCCTGCAGGTTTACCTTCATTGAGCTCTTTTCACAAAGACAACTGAAAATTTCATCGAAACGCTGACAGTTTATTGTCTTCGATAAGGTGTTTTTTTTACTATTATTAATAACTATATATCTGTTTGTTTTTTACCGTTTGGTGCAACTCTGCATTATTATCACTAGCACTCAATGCTTGTAGTAGTAGTAGTAGTAGTAGTAGTAGTAGTAGTAGTAGTAATAATATATATATATATATATATATATATATATATATATATATAAGATTTTTAAAAAAGGGATTATATTTTATTCACAAAAAAGATAAAAAATTATTACGACGATTAAAATTTTAGTTACCTTTCAGCCGACACATCTTCAGAGAAATAATATCGTCGGCAAATAAAACTAAGTGGTTGAAAAGAAATATTATTTTCAACAACTGGTGTTAAAATATACTAAAACAAAAAATAATAATATTTTCCTAGTTATATATGTATGTATGTATGTATGTGTATGTGTGTGTGTGTGTGTGTGTGTGTGTGTGAGTGTGTGTGTGTGTGTGTGTTCTTTCAAAGACTGTTCTGTTTCTTATTCGTCATTTTCAAAGGGAGATAATCTACTGACATCAGCACCCATTCAGCCGAGGTCAATGGTAAACAACAATGCCTGCAGACCAGGAAAATGTTCCAGGAAATAACTTAATCGCTTTGATGAACCTCGTGGAATCCAAGCAGGGGATCGTTGTTAACCACTTTATGTCCTTTTGAATCCTTTTGTATATTTCAGTATTTTTGCATGTATACTTGAAAGTAAATGGATGCGATTCATTTCTGGCTTGTCTTTCTTGTAATGTCTCAGTTTACAGTAGACACTTTTCCCACGTTCACTTATTTGTTTTCATTTTTACTTAGACTTGGTATTTATTTATAAAAACAAACTTTAGTACACGATAAATTACTTGTCTTATGACCGTTATTATAATGGATGACCGCTCCTATCTGAGTATGTTTGTTTACTAGGGCGGCTAGCTGATCCCTGTTGTAGACGCCTGCTTAGGCACATTCGTTTTTGTTCGATGCCCACAGAGCCCATCTCTGTTTTATATTGCAACCTTAGATACAGTTTCTGGGAGTTAGCCCAACCATCGATGGTTCTCAAATAGTTCAGTATACCAAATTTCACTAACAAGGCTTGGGTCAATCAGTGGTATGGTTTTCCAGTCACTTTCCAAAGGTGCCGCACGTTGGCGTCGCTCCCATCAAGAAGTCACCTTCCTGACAAATCGACCAGTGAGATTGGAACCTGGATCGGGAAGCAAACACACCTGTCCACATAATCCTTATTACTATAGATATAAAGGCGAAATGCAATCTGTCCGTCTGACACAAACAACTTCTAACAGATGCGAGATTCTTAGTTGTGAATAAGAATTGCGCATGTCACAAAGCAAAGATATTTTGGATCTTTTAATAGTGAATTTTTTTTAGGTTTTATAATTTTGTTTTAATAAGTTGTTATTGAAAACTAATCCCATCGAAGTAAACGGGGTCTTGCTGTCTATCAAATCTCATCCATTCTTTACAAAAAACTGGCCAGTGATAAACCAAATGGTTAATCCCGTACCTTTTTTGCCGGTGATATACACCTGATAGCGAAGAGCAAATTTATTTATTTTGTTAATTTATTTTGGGAGTATTGCTGATGAAAGTAAAGATTCTCGCAATGCAATCTTATTTAAAATCTATCGCGCAATTAAAGAATCATTATCAATATCGTCGTCGTTTCATCCGGGCATGTTAAATTTTACCTATCACCCAGTTCATTACCCAGGCTCTTTATGTAAAACATGTCCACATCCTGAAACATCCACAATACAAGATATAAAGGCCTCAAAAAATGACATTACTGGCTCCCATTCGACTCAAGGAGAAGAAATTCTACAAAGTTTTGGGGGAAGAGTCAGTTCGAATTTGCCACGAGTGAATGGCTTGATCATTTGTAATAGAAATCATTCCGCGCACTATATATATATATATATATATATATATATATATATATATATATATATATATATATATATATATATATATATATGTATAGTGATAAAATAGGATTAAATGTTCAATTATCCCTACGCGGAGTTTCGCGGAGATTACATCCATTCGCCAGGGGAATTTATGGTAAATTGGATTTCTTTACGGAAACGAGTTCTCCTGGCGAGTGGACATAATCTCTGCGGAACTCAGAGTACGGATAAGTGGATATTTTATTTTATTATTACACTTAATGGTCTCATTCTTGATATTGAGCTCTATAATTACAAACTGCTTGCTTTAAAAATGGTGTATTTCATAAATACCTTGGTTGAACGTTTTTGTGTTTTTGCTGTTTTTAGGTGAAAAACGCAATGAGTTATATATATATATATATATATATATATATATATATATATATATATATATGTGTGTTTGTGTATGTATGTATGTATGTATGTATGTATGTGTGTGTGTGTGCATATATATATATATATATATATATATATATATATATATATATATATATATATATATATATATATATATATTTTATATGGTTTAAAGTATTTTTTTAATTTTATAAAATAAAGTGTTTGATGAAAAAGAATAATTTCACTTTTCCCCGTCGCCACACGCGCACTGGTGTGGAGATTGTTTCACCATTAAATTATAATCACAAAATAAATTAATTAAATTAAAAATTACTCTAAGAAATAAAAATAACAATTTAAACGAAGTTATCATCATTATTATTTTTGTTTTCGTAATTTTGCCCATTGTTACACAACCGGGGACACAACGATGAACTTTTTTCAGTAACACATGTTAGTAAAACAGTGCAAAAGACAGAGAGAGAGAGAGAGAGAGAGAGAGAGAGAGAGAGAGAGAGAGAGAGAGAGAGAGAGAGAGAGAGAGATTTTTTGTCAAAATGTTTTACAAAATTGTCTTTATTTTTGTTATATGATTTTTAAAAGTGCAATTGAACAAAGTCATTGGTCCATGTAATGCTCGTATCTAAGCAATGATATATTTGAAATATCTCGATCTAATCGTCGCTTCCACACCACGTTATATACAAAAATGAAGCATATAAAGTCGACGAATCGAGGTTTGAGATGTTCAATCTATATTTTTTTCATTAACGAAATCTTTTGAGAATTTTATTTTATTTTTTTTTTTTACTTTTTCCCATCTGTGGTTGGAGATGCTTTTTCTTTCGGTAAACTTTCCAGTTTTCAAAACAATGCATACACAAACGAAATAGAATCAAAGTAACAACGTCTCTTGGCGATGATTAAAACAAATTTTGCGGAATTACACATATTAATACTTCTGGAAGTAAACAAGAAAACAACTTTCAGTATTGTTTTGGGCTCCTTTTTTTTTTCTCTCTCTCTTGCTGAAATTGGAATAAGAACCGTCATATTTTTCAGTCTTGATCTTTTGCTTTCTTCTAGAAACAGTAGCAAATCTATAGTTCATAATATTGCATATGAATTTAATTTTATTTCTGAGGGGAGAAAAAATTCATATCGGAAGTTCAGTATTGTTAATTAGATACTGAGTGTAAAAGTCAGTAACAGCAAATGATCTTTTTTGAAGGAATCCAGTTGTGAGCCCTTTTGGATCCAATATGATTTGAAATCCATGAAGAACTTTTAACTACAGTCAGTTTGTCTTCAATTCGTATACCAGCAAATATAAAGTGAAGAAAGAAACATCACCTGTGAATATCAACTTCAATTATGGATTTGTTTCCGTATGTTTTTCACAAAAGGAAAATCGATGTGAATTTCGAAAAATTTCATATTTTACAGGAGCAAACTTTGGGAGATTCTCCTTTTATAAAGAAATGTTTTTCTTGTAATTTTGTATTCTTGACTTGTCATATTGTTGAGTGGATTTATCAGGAGACAAATGTATAACGCGAACATGAGAGACAAGAAAGTCATATCGCCATTTTCTCAATTTCAACATTATATCAATGCTCCTCATTCACAAGAATTAATTTTGTATAAACGTAGAGGTAGGCTGTGGACCACAAGCCTCTAATGGTCACGGGACTTGAACAAAGAGAAAAATGAAATAAAATAAAACAAAAACAAACACCCGGACAAAAGTTAAATAACTTAAGGTAAAAAACAAAAGTAGAGATATATGAAAAAAAATGTATTAGGTTCATGGATATCAAATATCTCATTATAATCATCGTCCATAACAAATATAAATATTGCGTGAGAAAGCAGCACGCCAATAAAGTGACGATGGTATACACAGTCTGATAAGTGTATACCGGGCACATGCATCACAGCCAAATGTGTGCAATATGGTGGCAGGTTTTGATAAAAGAGACACATAGCCTTTCAGGTGGGGCCCAGATACAAATACTTTCAGGTAGGGTATCTCACTCCACTGAGACGGTCTCGGGTTTGAGGCTGTTCCCAAATATCTAGATGTGACCCCCAAGTCGCCTTGGATGCCTCATCATTAAAACCTAAAGAACAACAGACCTCTCGACACCTGGCCATGATGATCCCCTCCACCTCATCCTCTCATGAGCATTTGTCTTTTTTTTCTTAGTATTGCTCATAAGTTTATACTCAAGCAATTTTCAGGGAAATTTAATTTTTTTTTTAAATGCAATTTTATTGAAGTTTCTTTTCAATATGAACGTTCGGTTTTTCAATTATTGTAAATATTTCGTCAGTTCAGGGTTAATTATTTTACATCTGCAAAAATGTAAGCATTGTGTTTTTCTATCGTTCATAGAACAAGTTCAGTTTTCCACAAGTTCAAATCATTTGCTTCTTTTCTCCTTGTTTTTTTTTTATTGTTCCTTGTTTTGTTTCTTATTTTCTGTCATCATTGATCTACTGATATTTCGTTCATTGTAAACAATTTTTTTAAAATTACGAACATTTTAATCAATTGTTTTTTCTCGTGTATTTGTTTTCCTCGTTGATTTACTTCCCGTTTTATTTTCGCTGTAACATTTTGGACTGAAAAAATGTCACAATCAATACCAATTGTCTATTTCTGTTGAATTTAGCCTTCGTATATTTCTTTATCCATCGCTTTCAGTAAACACGTACAAGAATGAACATTCATGAATTAATTATCAACATATATATATCTATATATATATATATATATATATATATATATATATATATATATATATATATATATGTGTGTGTGTGTGTGTGTGTTTGTGTTTGTTTGCATGTAAGCGTATACATTTATGTGTACTTGTGGGTGTGTGTGTGTGTGTGTGCGCGCGTGTACTTGCGTTTGATCATTACGTTAGCGCACGTACATGTCCATAAAGTGAATTCACGCGGAAAAAACATCGTCGGAAAGAACGCCTTACAGCAGCAGTTGTCACGTGACGCGCGTCACGTGGCACAGAGGCGGTGATGGGAGTTGAGGTGGCGGTAGGAGGTAGACTGACTTTTTGAAGAGGGTCCTCGGAATTAATTGATCTGCCTTTACTAATTGAACCTTGGCAATACAGGTTAATATTAAAAATAGGAATAATTAAAATAAAACAAATCCTAGTAAGACAGGATTTGGAACTTCGTGAGATCTGTTTATGATTTTTTTTTCGAAAATTATTTTTTTTTCCGTTTTGATTTCTATTGTTAGAGAGTGTAAATTCTGAGGTTAAAAGTTAGTGGAAAAACATAAAAAAGTAATTTTTTTAATTCTATTTTATTTTTCGTAATTTCATAGCTCAAATCTCGTTATAGCGACATTTGGATCTTCACTTGATCTATTGAAAATATGGCATTTTTTCCGTATTTTTGCTTGTTTTCCTTTTTAATCTCATGAATTAATTTATGTATACCATTTTGCTATTGTAATTTACTATTTTTCCTTTTCTTTATTTTAATTTTAGTCTTAGTTGAGAATGTTCTTATTTGTAAAAACTCACGAAAGATAAAATGTAAGTTCAGACCGGCGTCAGTCGATAATGTCTGTATTTAAAACATCATTATATTCTGTGACTGAAATCGCCGTTAATGGCAAGGGCAGACAACTCTCCACATATTCTTTTGCCTTTTCTTTTTCTTTCTTTTTTCTTTTTTTTTTTTAGTCTCCTTTTCTATTTTCTATAAAGGAAGTTGGGAAGTAAGTGAAGCTCTGTCTGGAAGGACCCCAGCGGCAAGAGCCTCAGAATGTTCCCGAGCACGGCGCCGGAGCTCAGCTACACTCGTCGTCCTCTGTTCGTGAGCGGCGAAAAGATTGGGACCAGCCGTAGTCCGAGGGGTGCAACATGCGCATAGAGGGAGGCAACCTGTAGGAAAGGAAACAGAAGTTGGAGATATTAGTCCACTTGAAATCGATAAGAATAATATACTTAATTACAAAATAACAAAATACAGTATGCCGTCAAACGCAACAGCACAACACAACATAGAATTATAAAGATTCATTGATTGATTCGTTTTCTCTGGCTTACCAACCCTTTGCAGGTTGTTTGAAGACAGAAAATATTTTTAGATGCTAAGATTTTTTTTTGAAATAATAATGATTTAGTGATACAAGTCTTAATAATTAACCCATAGCTGGGAGAGACGTGGTGGATTCATATTTTTCTCAAGTGTTAAATTTGGGGACCAGGGGCTATCCCAACTTGCAAGACTTGTGGGATGAGATCGAAGTCATGAGGTTGTGTAATTTTTTTATGGTACAGAAAATTATGGAGACAAGAACAATGGTGGTAGATCCCACAAAACGCAGTTATCACAAGGTCATAAGCTAGGAACATATATATATATATATATATATATATATATATATATATATATATATATATATGATGAAATATAGATTTAAGGTGTGCTATATTTATAGATGGAATATATATATATATATATATATATATATATATATATATATATATATATATATATATATATATATATATAAAAGTGAACATAGAAGCCAGCACTTAGAGGTGACAGTTTGTTTCATGCTAGATGCTAAGGGCCTGACGATTGCATCTAGCATGAAACAGACTGTCACCTCTAAGTGTTGACTTCTATGTTCACTTTTATATTTACACACGTTCTATCTCTGATATTGAGCACTTTATCCCATAAATATAGCACACTTTAAGACTATATTTCTTCATATATATATATATATATATATATATATATATATATATAACGTAAATCATTCAAACGAAAAACAAATACTGAAGCTAGTTATATGGCGAGAATCACTCTCACATTACGTTACATAAATTGAATACGCACTACATAACCGATATATATATATATATATATATATATATATATATGTATGTATGTATGATGAAACATGTGCATGAAACCCCGAGTCGTGTTAGCGTTAAGGAATATATGCATATTTATTAATATATACTTAATAGCTCTGTTATATTGAGCCCTGTTTTATTAACACCAGCATGATATGTGCGATGTATTATAATTATATATATATGTATATATATATATATATATATATATATATATATATATATATATATATATATATATATGTATATGTATACGATGTCTTCCCAAAAACTGACATAATTTTGTTGTCTAATAACATAGCCACTTCTCGTTCAAATGATCTCAAATTTTAACAAAATGTGTAAAACTAAGTTGACTGTGCGGACCTATCTCAATGAGAATCTACCAGAAAGATGGATCGGGCGAGCCAGTGATAATGTGTCGTAACCTAGAAAGGGTTACTGAATAAGGAATAACCAAAACGGAGGTTGGAAATGAAATGATAATCTTTATAACATTAACAAAATACAATACTCGCCAGCGGCGTGAAGTAGGTAAACCACTATTAGTGGTGGACTACGTAGCATATTATCCGCCATTTACAATAATGTCCAACGTATTTATGAGGATTGGGTCATACCCATTAGTGTTCATAGGTACGGTAATTAACATAATGACAGTGTGCTGTTGAAATGGCCATCACGTACTCCTGACTTGATATCTTGTGATATTTTTCTATTGGGTTATGTGAAAGGACAGGTCTATATCCCCCTATTCCTACAAGCCTAGAGGAACTTAAGCAGAGAAACACCGAGGCGCTGGAGAATGTTTAGAAAGACATGCTACAGCGTGTTTGGCAGGAGCTGGGCTACCAACTTGACGTGTCTCGTATCACAGGTGGTACGAATACTGAACATTTTTTAAGCTACATCTAAAATCTAAAATCTACATCCATTTGAATATCTTGTTCGAAATGTGATAAATAAATCTCTTATTGTTCAACATGAAAACTATTTAATATCGTTTGCCTGAGACATGTAGTTACTCAGCTATTCACATTATGTATAATAAAAAAACTATTTTTTTGCACATCGTCAATCAAAATAACAAAAAAAAAAAACAAGCAAAAAAAAACGTAAATGGGGAAAACGTTTTTAAGGTAAGCAGACTTTGAAAGTAAAGTTCTCAATATGAAGAGATAGAACATTAATCAGTCTCTCATTTTAGAACCATACGTAGTACATCCTTGGGCGATCATATCCCTTTCGATTCATGACTGACTGGTTGCTGTTTCTTGCTGTTTCTGTGTTTCGCCAGGTCTACAAACAATTTTGAATTCAGAATTTTCCTACTCATAGACCACTTGTCACCGAAGAGCATCAAATGACAAAAATAAAATCTTGCGTTCAAATATCACCTATTGTAAAATGCTATGAACTTTTGTTCCAACCCAATAATTATTGAAATATTTCATTTGAATTTATTTTTTATTTATTATACTTTTTATTTATAATCAGTGTTTCAGTTTGACCAATCATCAATGACTGCAGGCCTGCTAGAATGTTCCCGGTCACCTCAGATCAACATTTCCACTTCTGAACCTAGCAAACCACTTACAATCAATATTCTCAGCTACGGGACCATCTCCATAAACGGCACATATCTTTTGTGCTGTTTGTACAGCGTTTTATCTTTCCAGAAACAAAAGAGCCTCAAATATGAAAATACGCATTTTCCTCCATTTTAACTTTTAACGTAAAACCATTTAAACTACTCGATCCACACACGAACTGTACAGAAAAACTCGTTGAAATATCACCTTTCAAAATATGTGTATATGTCATAAATTTCGGTTACGTGTGAAACGAAATAACGTGTTCAGACGCCACCTATTGAAAATGCTACAAACTTTCGTTACGGCCCAGTATGTGTATGTATGTATGCATGTATGTATGTATGTATGTATGTACGTATGTATGTATGTATGTATGTATGCATGTATGTATGCATGTATGTATGTATGTATGCATGTATGTATATATGTCTCGTTTTCTACATTTCATAGCTTTTCATCACCTATTATGACTATTTTTTTATGTGCTATCTTGACTGCGCTTTCTTTTTGCTAATTCCCTGAACACACTCTTTATTCATAGGAAAGCGAAAATCATCAGTCATAAATGATTAGACGGAAGAAGAAAAACGTAAAGTGCGAGGAAAACGAAGAAAAAAAACAGGGGGGGAAAAATTAAAAAAAAATTGTGACAATGGAATAATGTCACAGGTTTATTCGATTAAGTCTGCCGAAGGATTTTCTTCTTTTCCTAATTCAGTCTTGTCTAGTTTCTCGTAACCAGCGACATCTTTTTTTTTTAAAAAAGAAACACACACACACACACACACACACACACACACACACACACACACACACACACACACACGCGCGCGCTCTTCAGTTGAGAGTTACTTCCCTTGACTCGTTCATGGCTTTTCTTCGTTTCTTTCTTTTTCATTCTTTCTTTAATTCTTTATATTGATCATTCATTTCTCCTTTATAGACCGATTCGTTCATTCTTCCATTAAATATCCTTTCCATTCATTTTTTTTCTTTCATTTATAATTTTTCTTTGTTTCTTCTTTCTTTGTTTCTTTCTTTCTTTCTTTCTTATAGATTATCTGTTTGTCAAAATTGACAAAATCTTTCTTTCTTTCTTTTTTATCTATTTGTTCCTTATTGACAAAACAATTCTTTCTTTCTTTCTTTCTTTCTTTCTTTCTTTCTTAATGGTTATCTATTTGTTCCTTATTGACAAAATAATTCTTTCTTTCTTTCTTTCTTTCTTTCTTTCTTTCTTTCTTATAGATTATCTGTTTGTCTCTTATTGACAAAATCTTTCTTTCTTTCTTTCTTTCTTATCTATTTATTCCTTATTGACAAAACAATTCTTTCTTTCTTTCTTTCTTTCTTAATTGTTATCTATTTGCCTCTTATTGACAAGATCATTTATTCTTTCTTTCTTTTTTCTTTCTTATTGAGTATCAATTTGTCTCTTATTGAGAAAATCATTCATTCTTTCTTCATATCTTAATTAATTATCTATTTGTCCGTTATTGACAAAATCCTTTTCTCTCTCTTTTTTCTCTCTTTCTTTCTTGGTCACCCCAGATCAACATTTCCACTTCTGAACCTAGCAAACTACTTCTCAGCTACGGCACCATCTCCATAAACGGAACGTATCTTTTGTGCTGTTTGTACATCATTTTATCTTTCCAGAATCTAAAGAGCGTCAAATTATGAAAATGGATGTCATTTTCCTCCATTTAACCTTTAACATAAAACTATTTAAACTACACAATTCACATACGAACTGTATAGGAAAACTCGTTGAAATGTCACCTTTCAAAATATTTGTATATGTCCCTTATTGACAAAATCATTCATTCTTTCTTTCTTTCTTTCTTCGTTCTTATTGATTATCTATCTGTCCCTTATTGCCAAAATCATTCATTCTTTCTTTCTTTCTTTCTTTCTTCGTTCTTATTGATTATCTATCTGTCCCTTATTGCCAAAATCATTCATTCTTTCTTTCTTTCTTTCTTTCTTTCTTTCTTCGTTCTTATTGATTATCTATCTGTCCCTTATTGCCAAAATCATTCATTCTTTCTTTCTTTCTTTCTTTCTTCGTTGTTATTGATTATCTATCTGTCCCTTATTGCCAAAATCATTCATTCTTTCTTTCTTTCTTTCTTTCTTTCTTTCTTTCTTTCTTCGTTCTTATTGATTATCTATCTGTCCCTTATTGCCAAAATCATTCATTCTTTCTTTCTTTCTTTCTTTCTTTCTTTCTTTCTTTCTTTCTTTCTTCGTTCTTATTGATTATCTATCTGTCCCTTATTGCCAAAATCATTCATTCTTTCTTTCTTTCTTTCTTTCTTTCTTTCTTCGTTCTTATTGATTATCTATCTGTCCCTTATTGCCAAAATCATTCATTCTTTCTTTCTTTCTTTCTTTCTTTCTTCGTTCTTATTGATTATCTATCTGTCCCTTATTGCCAAAATCATTCATTCATTCTTTCTTTCTTTCTTTCTTTCTTTCTTCGTTCTTATTGATTATCTATCTGTCCCTTATTGCCAAAATCATTCATTCTTTCTTTCTTTCTTTCTTTCTTTCTTTCTTCGTTCTTATTGATTATCTATCTGTCCCTTATTGCCAAAATCATTCATTCTTTCTTTCTTTCTTTCTTTCTTCGTTCTTATTGATTATCTATCTGTCCCTTATTGCCAAAATCATTCATTCTTTCTTTCTTTTTGATTATCTAGTTGTCCTTTATTGACAAAATCTTTCTTTCTTTCTTTCTTTCTTTCTTTCTTTCTTTGTATTATTGATTCTGGCATTTTGTTATCACAGTTTGCATTTTCTACTTGGGGAGATAATGTTCAACATTTTCTCTCATTAGTGTATACGTCTTTATTTTTTCGTTCGCTTATCTCGTTGATTTCTTTCTTTATCAATCGGTATCCTTCTCTATTAATATTTAATAAGCATAGACTATATTCGCGGTCGGAAGATTCAGTTACATCAATATTCCAAATCAGAAAAATCTGTCTTGAAACTCAGCATACCAAATTAAGGTTCTTGTTGGTTCGAACATTGAACCCTGAAGCACGCAACAACATTCAGCAGACCCTCTCACTAGCAGTCTATCAATTCACCAGTATTCCCTTCCTTTCTTTTTCTTTCTCTTCTTTGTTCTTATTCCAAATACCTTCGTTCAGACTTCCTCTTTTTGTTTTATGTTTGCATTTCGCTTTCAGTCCTTTTATTCTGTTATTTTTTTGTTTCGTATCTTATCCCGAAAACGTTTCCCTCCTTAATTTTTCAGCTTTTTTCTCATCAGTTTTTGTCGTCTATTTTCTCTCGTTTTGTAAATCAATTGTTTTTCTTTGAATTTCTTTTCTTGTTTTGCCTAATAGTCAACGTAAGCCGAGTCCTACTCAAGGGCAACTCGAAAGTACGAAACAATAGACGTTCCCTCAAAATGTATGCTGCGGTAAGCAAATAGCACTGCTATGATCTTGACGAAAATGTTTTATGAATTTGCTAACTTAAATGAGAAATAGTAACATTAACATAAAATATTTATATGTTAAATTAAGGAAAATTATTCATTTTTGTCTCAGAAGCATAAAATCTGAAAATGTAGCGATAGCATAAGGCTTGGCGACATAGAATCTGCGAATTGAGTTCAAATTTAAGTGTAGCCTGTTGAACTCATTTTCGCAAAAATACCCTTGTGAAAGGCACGAATCCATTGCTTCACTACTCATCCACCTCTATGTATTAAATAGAAGGGCTCTGTAGCTTTGGATGGCAACCAATTCAGAAGTATACTTGCTCAGAATTCGAAACTGAAAAGCCAACGGGAAGCATATTCTAGGAAGTCATAGCAAAAAGAGTTTTGAATTTGTACGTAATATCTGTCTTCATATATGGCAATTAATAAAGGACAATTTCCTCAAAGATGAAGAGACTTGAGGCAACAGAGACGTGGTTCTACAGAACATGTGCACGACAAAATTTTAAGGAAAATGGAAACAAAAAGGACACAGTTGAATATCTTGGGACATATAACGAGGAAATGGGGTCTCAATAAATGCTGAACATGTTCTGCATGGAAACGCCTATTCTCACAATTACTGATAGCATTACCAAAATATTTGTTTTAACAATAAAAACAATTTTTTTTATTAATTATAACACAGCATTAATCTTTTATGCAGTCAAAGTTTACTTCAATCGACAATATTTTTTACTATATATCGTCCATTGGATAACAGAGTGTATGCATCTCTTCTAGTAAGGCATATTTGGCTTACACGCAAATATGGGCTGGTCCATGTTGATTAATTCTTGATTCTAACCTCTGGCCCATTCTACCTATGTAGTCAACTGACACTTGAAATGGTAAATTACCAAACTGATATTGTGGGGAGGTATACGATTACAGGACACTTGTATTATATGGTGGGTCAATCGCGGATAAATGAAACCGTGGTTGGCGATTCCTCGTATGGTGTGGTCCCACCTACCATTTTGCCAAGTTTTCTCTTTTGCCATAGTTGATTTTGAAACATTAAACAATAACCAACCCTACCTACCCGTTACTGACACGCAATAGTCGCCTTCCTTTTGTTTTCTATTGTCCTCACATTCACTTACCACCACCCCATTCTGCCCCACCCAGTCTCGCCAACATTTTTTTCTTTCTGGCTGTGCGCCCTTCCCGTCATTCCACTTTCTTTTTCGCGCTCTAGCGTCGCTGTAATTGCTTTATTTAATTCTCCGACAACGATGGCGTTAGAGACGACCAATTTGTCGACAATTAACACTCGCCGACTTGGTTGAACATCCATAGTTTATGTAAAGAGTCACCTGATGCCGTTCAGTTTCCGTGCAGCCTGTCGCGGCTGCCACTACCGTCGATGAGGGAGCCGAAGAAGTTGTGGTGATTCGTGGCTAAGACTGGGCGTTGATCGCATTCTCGATACGCGAAAAAGCCAACGTCTACCAGTCAGCCGACTAAGAGTTTGTTTCTTTTTGCCCGACGGCATTGGCAGAAAAGATTGATGCGATTACAGGACACTTGTATTATAATCTACTATCGTTCTTTTCAGCGATTGCTTTGAAACGAAACAGAATTACACTCTATTATAAGACGCTATAGAGACAGCATGAAAATGATGTTAAGTTAAACAATAGATAAAACCAGAGACAGATATACAAATTGTAAGTCAGCAGCTGTCAAAAGCACCGAGGCGATTTTAAAAGAAGTAGAAGTCTTAGCAAGATATATTTTTTGTAGGTTCAACCTTAAGAATTTAAGATATGCAGATGACACCGTGTTGATCGTAGACATCAAACGAAAGCTGCAGTGACTCCAAGACAAGGCAGTAAAAAAAAGAAAACAGAAAAATGACTCACCATTATTTTTAAGAAGACAGAATGAATTTTAATTAGCAAGAATGACAGCCAAGCAACAAATGCAAAGCTATCTACGCCTTGAAGATGTACAAATAAATAAGTACAGAAATTTAACCATTTGGAAAGTTTTATAATAGATGACGAAAAATGTATCACCAAAATCCGAAATCTCAATGTAATAACAAAAGATACAGGGTGCCCCCCCCCCAAAAAAAAACAGGAACTTTTTAACAATCCAATAAAACCAAGAGTGATGGAAAAAAATATTTAATTCATAGTAATTGAAACCTTAAAACATGCCATTTAAGAAACAATGATGGAACTTTCATTTTTTAAAAATTACGTCCTGTAGATGGCGTCCTCCTGTACGAATGCATTCTTGAAATCTGCTGTTGAGATTCCTCATTGACTGCTGCAACATCTCAGCTGGGATACTGTGAATTTCATTCTCGTTACTAAAATGGCGAAATGTTTATTTGCTCAAGGTCACTGTCTTGCGGTGTTGCCATTGCTCATGTCTGGCAATACGCACTTCAAAAATTCCCGTTTTTTGGGGTCACCCTGTACCTTCCAAAAGCTATACGCAATATTAAGAAACAAAAAAAAATCGTTGGGAACAAAGATAAGACTGCTGAAATGTTATCAGTCCTCTTATATAACCGTGAATGTTGGGCAATTTCCTCACAGATAAAAAAAAGAGACTTGAAGCAACAAAGATGTGATTTTACACAAGGATGCTGAGAATACCATGGACGGGACATGTGAGCAACGAGGAAGTTTTAAGGAAAAAAAAGAACACTCATACTTAGAATAAGAAAGAGAGAACTGAAATTTCTAGGATGCATTATAAGAAAAGGCGGCTTAGCGAATTTGATACTCACATGACATTAAAGCTAGAGCGAAACTGCGAGGAACCTGCTAAGAAGCTTGTGTATAGGGATGACAGAACATGGACTGAGAGGAGTAGTGAAACTACAGACATTACTTAGAGCTACAAAAGATAGGAAGTTGTGAAGAGCCATGATCACCTTTGTTCTGAAGGGACGCGCAAACAAAAAAGTATAGAAATCAATTAATCTAGAAATTAATTCAGATTATATTATATTATTTATTAGGGACTTGATGAAGGCAAAAACAAGGATTTTATTTTGTAACAAGTATTTATATACAAGAGCATCCTCCATAGCTTGCCTGACTTTTCAGGCAAGCTAATGAATATTTATGAGCGTTCCTAAACTTAAAAATTTTGAAAAACCAATAACATTTTTGCTCTTGTATATAAATAATTGTTGCAAAATGAAATCTTTGCATTTGCCTTGATAAATTCCCTCGGAGAAAGAAACGCGTCGGCTAAGATAAGTTTTGCTTTTTAATTTTATTTATTATTATTGTGATATCTCTCCCATATATATATATATATATATATATATATATATATATATATATATATATATATATATATATATATATATCACGCGCATATAAAGAATTCAGGCGCTCTTCTCAGTAAGTTAAGCAATATCGACATAGGAAACAAATCCTTAGCCAGCTTAGACGTTAAATCTCTATTCACTAATGTACCTGTGGATAAATGCATTAAACGGTTAGAGAACCACCTTAAGAAAACTGACTTTAAGCTACCTATCCCCATCTCAATATGCATCAAATTATGCCCCTTATGCACATCTCACTGTTACTTCCAGCATAACGACATCTACTATAAACAAAAATTTGGCTTACCAATGGGTAGTCCTCTCTCTGGATTCCTAGCATACACACACACACATATATATATATATATATATATATATATATATATAAGTGTGTGTGTGTTACATAAAAATGAAACTATTGCACCATTCAGATGGTCATTTCTCACCCGGTATATTCTCCCTGGGGCTTGGCAATAAAAAACGTTAGTTAAAAAAATGAATTTTAATGATTTTTTTAAATGGCCATCTGAATGGCGTAATATAGTTTCATTTTTATGTAATTCATTTATATGCCCTATAATAAATATATGGAGCTCTCTTTTGTAGATCAGTTTTAATATTTTAATATTATTAGGATCTACTTGGATTACTTACCCACGGATTTTTACCTATATACATACATACATACATACATACATACATACATATATATATATATATATATATATATATATATATATATATATATATATATATATATATATATATATATATATGCAGGTGTTCAGTAAAATAGGAAAGGAACACGTTAGGTAGATAATCCGGTGTTCCTTAGTATTTAGCTTTATTTTCAAAAGGACAGTGCTCCATACAGAAGTAGAGCTTATATTATAATAATATTATTAGTTTTTAAAAATATGATTCCTCCGCTATTATTATTATATATATATATATATATATATATATATATATATATATATATATATATATATATTTATATTGTCATTCGATTACTCACTGTTTGTCTGATATAAACATTGGTATATCATTTCTATAAACGAGAATATAGGCTTAAATCTACAAATCCATTTGATACAAGCATATACATAGTGAAACTGGGCTAATCGCAGTAAATATGTACATACATAAAACGAATGAGCAGAATACCACAAAAATTCGGGCTTTATCATTCATAACCTATTATATCTATGTTTTATAAATTTAACGGGTATATTATTTTGTATTGATAGGCGGCGACGATCAGAGTCTTCTATTAGTTCGACCCGCAATCTGCAAACTGGGGACGACCTCGTGGTATGCCTCGCTGTCGTTGGAAGGACGTTGTCCGCTATTACATACAGTAGATGAATCTGGCGCTGGAAGATGTTCAGACACTCTGTCAAATGAATGAGAGCTGGAGGATCAAGGTGGCTCTCTTGGGCTCGATGCCTTCATGCCATGAGATTTAGCATCAGCTGCAATCGGCGGCAATGTCAGAAATGATGACTTTGTTCCGTTATTAGCAGAAAACCTATTTACAGGAAGTATTGAACTTTGGATAAAATATGTCAGATTTTTAATTACATGTCCTTATTTTTCGTTAACAGATAGAAAAAAAAACTTAAAAATGATAATGAACAACCAAGAAATATCGCAAAAATAAAAACCAAGGGAAATAAACAAATAGATTCTTCGCATTTCTTTTGAGTAACCCATTTATTTCACGATTCGTTTCTTGACAATATCCCTCCTCTCCCTATCATTTCAAGCATAGAAGCAGCCAAACAATTTACTTTGTTGAGGATGCAAGCAAGTCGGAAATTTTTGGAGGTGTTAGGGGGCCTTAGATTGCACCAAAATTCAGTGGAACATCTGCGCCGTTGTTTAATCTAATTTCTGCAAAGACGACGCACCGCATTTAGAATTCGGGCCGAAAACTTTGACAAGTTATTTTGCATTAAGATCAATATTTCCGAAATGTAGGTGTTAAACAATCCGATATCTCAGAATACGAGAATAAAGGAATGACTTTTCCTTTTGTTATCTGACAGCTAATTTTAACAAATTTTTATGCTTGAACGAATGTGTGTATGCCCTCTTTTTTTGTTAATGATTCTTGCAGCTGCGTGTCTCTCAAGATTTAAGAAGCATGCTATTTCATTGTAGTACTTATTTTGCAAAATACGTTTAATACAAACTATTCTTTTC
Organism: Acanthosepion esculentum; assembly: GCA_964036315.1. Classification (NCBI taxonomy): domain Eukaryota; kingdom Metazoa; phylum Mollusca; class Cephalopoda; order Sepiida; family Sepiidae; genus Acanthosepion; species Acanthosepion esculentum. The sequence continues at coordinate 87,464,557 of OZ038484.1, forward strand.
ATTACAGAACGAGATATAGGTCCGTAGTTGTAAATATCTATACTATCCATTCTTTGAATAGATGTCAGTTGTATATGTCCGTAGCAGTTTAGGATTATAAAACAATTATTAATTAAAGAACCTTTTCATTAGCGCGTTATGTTTGACTGATCAAAGTCGGTTCTTTTATATAAAATCCGTAAAAGCGAGAACTATAAAATATTAAATAAATATGTCATATTTGTAAAGGTATAAACTGGTGGAATTACAGAATGGACATCATTTGAGCATTTCATACAGCTGAAATAAATAAACGTAACACTAAGTTCTTTGCTAACAGTTTCTTCTCTCGCAAATTCTCGTTTGTAGGAATCTCATCCGGCTTCTTGATTTCCAGACAAGTTCGATCTTCAAAAGTATAAATGTAATGCCAATCGTCATCTTCTATTCTCTTAATTCTTGTTTTTTTTATTGTCCTCCGCCTTAATTTGTTTTTTTTACTATTTTTTCACACTTAGTAAGGCTTTTGCAGCATAGAGGCTTTATTGCCTTACTTGGGGTGAAATAATAAAAAACACTAAAAAATCTTTGAACGTATCGATCTTGTTTAAGTAGGACAATTACGGCATTCGCTATATATATGTGTTTTTTCTTTTTTTTTTTTAAAGCATTTCACCCCAAGCAAGGCGGGATGCCACTAGTACGCAAGGGGTTACAGAATGGGAGCGAGAGTAAAGAGACGTGATGGAGGAAAGGACGAAGAGAAGAACAGGGAATAGGTCAGGGCATCTGGAGATGTCGATTGACATTACATTTGAATAGTTGGAGATTATAGCTATCAGGGAAACAAGTAATAGGAAGGGAATTCCACAGACGGGAGGTGCGAGACATGAAGCTATTGGAGCAGAGGAGTCGGCTACATTTAACCGTTTCGTCATTGAAAGGGTGGCACCCTGATGATAGCCTAGTCGTACGCTTAAATTCATGCAGTCTGGGAACAAGCGAAAGTAGCTCGTCGGAGCAGTTACCATGGAAGTATTTGTAGAAAAGACAGAGGGAGGCGACGGCACGTCTGTGAGAGAGCGACTGTTGACGAGATGCCAGATCAGGACCAACCACATTTATATATACATATGACGATTGGCCTGACGATTGCATCTAGCATGAAACAGACTGTCGCCTCTAAGTGTTGACTTGTATGTTCACTTTTATATATATATATATATATATTTGTGTGTGTGTGTGTGTGTGTGTGTGTGTATACAAATTTGGTTAAAGACAGACAGTAGCTCTTTGTTAAAAATTGTTTTAATTTATTTTTCTATATTTATGATAATTTTCTTAATTTCTAGTCCATATATATATATATATATATATATATATGTGTGTATGTGCGTGTGTGTGTGTGTATGCGTGTGTGTTTTGAACAATAAAACATTTAAAAAATTGAACATTTTTAGACACACTGGGTTGTAAATTAATATTTTTTTGTTTTATTATTTCAATTAGGTTCCTCGACTAGTTTCAGCCAACATGGCCATCATCAGGAGAAAAAATCCCTGCTTGTGAACTAGAGGTGTGAATGACTGCTCCTGAAGAAAGTGAATTTTATCTGTACTTTTCATTTGTTTTTTTTTATCGTTAATTTTGGTCAGCCCTTGTATTGATTAAACGGCCACTTTGAAATTGTTTTTAAGCTGGAGGCTGGGAGATTCCTGAGTTTCAGAATTCTTCTCTTGGTCATTTTGACAGTTTTATTGGTTGCTGAGAAGGGGATATGTCTGTTAAGTGTATGTTATCTTTTAGTTTGGGGGCAGTATATATATATATATATATATATATATATATATATATATATATATATATATATATATATATATATATATATATATATGTCTGAGTACTATCTATCGCATTCTGTTCATTATCTATCTATCTATCTATCTATCTATCTATCTATCTATCTATCTATCTATCTATCTATCTATCTGTGTGTTTGAGTGTGTGTTTGTGTGTGTGTGTGTGTTCATACAGAAATTAACCAACAACTAATTTGATATTCTTTTTACAGAAATAAATTGTTTAAAATGAATTTGTTGAAACCAAATATATTATAATTCTTTAAAGAATATCTATATTCTTCTATTTGAATGATTGCAGCCGGTATCTCCTGTAATCTATAAGCTAGCTGTTGCATTAAGACAAGCATCCTTAGGAAAAATTTGTTTTAGTCCCACTGAAGACTTATTTCTGTTTTGAGACGCTTACTCATGATTACCGAATGTCGGTCAGAAAAGTTGCGATAAAAACAACTGAGATTAAAATGAAAGAAATGCGAGTCAAAAATTAATAATCACTGACAATGCTTCATCTAACATTTAAAAACGTAGTATTACTGCTACTATTACCACATATGTGTGAACCTGAAAGTGTTCTTAGTTGCCATTCAGATTTATAAAATAACTAAGAGTGTTTATTGTCTCTGTTAAAACTTTAGGATTCTGCACATCTCATCTGTTAGAAAGTCAGCTCCGAATTCAAGTTGCCTTGAGGCTTGGGTGGTCGAATGATCTATTTTCTCTCTCAATGGTGGGCACGCACGTGTTCAGAGGTAAAATAACACGTGGCCTTTCGCTTCCTATTCCTCCTCACGATTCTCTGAGCCGTTGTCCTATAGAACGCTGTTTCTTCTGCCTTCGGCCATGTGGCCCTTGTCAGAAGACATGTTTAATTAGTGGGGAAAGATTAGGCCAACACTTGACACTATCTGGGTAAGACAGTCCCCACAAAAAGAACTATATGTATCTGTTTTTATATATATATATATGGGAGAGGTTATAGTAGTTCCAACGAGAGAAAAGTGTTATATTAAAAAGAAGAGAGAAACCGCAAACGTTTTTGGTTGTAATGTGGATTTAAAAAAAAATATATTATGCTTTATTTTCCATAATTTTGCTACACGTGTTTCCGGTCTCGCAAACTTCGTCAGGCAAGGAGTGGATATTTCCACATATTATTAAAAGGAATTAATTTTTCTTATGTTTTTTCGATGTTAAATATTCTCGATATTATTAAAAATATATTTCTTCCGCTTCAATATTAGAAAGAAAAATACGCCGTGATTGTTATTTAAAAAACAATACACACTGACATCACATGTTTACTAATACAATCAAAAGCGATTGTTTTAGTGTAATTGAAACTAAACCAACGAATCCAGAAATGTATGGGAGAATATATATATATATATATATATATATATATATATATATATATATATATATATATATATATATATATATATATATATATATATATATATATAAGTTTAATTAAAAGTGACTGACATGGTACTGCTGTTAAGTTTTTATTTAATTTTTCTTTTATTAAAATTTTCTTATTCTGGAGATAAATTATGAAGATATTATCCTAAGTTCTGTATATCCGAGCGCTTTCGGCTATACTTTTAGTCATTATCAAGGATGATTTTATTTTTACTTTTAACTGTATGGATGTATTTAAAAATCATCCTTGATAAGAATGTGCCAAAGCAGAAAACATGTTTGTTTTATGCGGAAATTCGTTAAGTGGGCGTTATAATATTATGATAAACCGATTCGCATAGTAGCTTGTGTTTGTGAATCTAAGTCTAGACGAACGTAGTATTTCTATTATAGTCAGAAAGAAAAAAGACACCAAGGCATGCATAAATGGATATAGAACATGAGCAATTGTCCTTACATGAGATAGTAATTACCTTTCAAGGCAGGATGTGACGGCAGTTGATGGAAAAACTGACGAGGGGCCATGAAGTTCTCGAAGCACGATTTGTATACATTTCTGAAAAAAAAAATTAAAAGAAAATAATTCCATGAGGATCTCAAGAGTTATATATAAAATATGTTACAAACAATAGGGACATTGCACTTATGATATCTGTCAGTCTTTGGAAAGCTATTACAGGAGTCGGTTCAAGTATAGTTGTTTTTCATTTCCAACAGAGACAACCAGTGCTTTATACTGCAACTGTGCTGAGCAGACCTCAGTCAGGCACAGGTTCTGGGAGCGAACGCATATATATATATATATGTGTGTGTGTGTAATTTGGCAGCAACTTTTCTTTTAAACATGTAGTATTGAATGTTAAAGACAACATAGTCTTGCATATTTTCTTTTGAATTTTCTCATATTCTCTAATGAGACTTTTTATTTGAAAATGGTTTCGAAATATGTATTGCCCATACGATGACCTAGCGCTTTCATATATATATATATATATATATATATATATATATATATATATATATATATATATATATATTAAGGAAAACCAAAACCGTTAATGGAATCAACGGACAACAAAAAAGAGGACTAACACACCTACTCAGTAAAGTGCTCGAAACCTAAATTGCCTAGACACACCAAAAAACGCATACGAACGTTAAATCCTATGAAAGGATGGTCCTAGTCGTAACTATATATACATGCACGCACACACACACACACACACATATACAGTATTGTTTACAGATATCATCAAAAATAGACCAATAAAAATGAAATGACTGCAACATATTGATTATCGATAAAATATATGAAGTAAGTCCGTCTTACACAAGGCCACTCTTCTTACGTAACCGCTGAAGAGTGGGTTGACTACTGTAATCAAGATATATATATATATATATATATATATATATATATATATATATATATATATATATATATATATATATATATCCAAGTATGGGATTGGTGTATACGGAATAACTTCTAATAACCAAACATACTATTTTTAAAAGAGTGCTCAATACAGAGTAGAGCGAATATAATTTATCCGAAAATTATAACATAAATATGTTTTAAAATCACTACAAAAATATCCATTTTGTTTCAACACTCCTGCTGTCTATATTCTTTTTCTTTTTCATTCCATCATTTTTGCTTTTAAATATCCCACATTCTGATAACAGAAAATCTGCCAAGAATGTTTAAACGTTGTAAGAATCTGGACGTAAATTTACTGTGGCTGAACTATATACAAAAACATCTTAAAATTTTTATATCCTAAAATAAATAATATTTCGCCCTACTCTGTATTGAGCCCTCTTTTAAATTAAATGTTACGAACGTTGGACATGTACTTTATTCGTTCTCATATATATATATATATATATATATATATATATATATATATATATATATATATATATATATATATATATATATATATATATATATATATATATATATATATATATATATATATATATATATATATATAAAAAAAAAGTTGAAAGCTGACCAGATCACATTACCGCGGTTTCGACCTCTACGGTCTCCTCAAGTTGTTTGTTCAGCAAATCAACTACACGGAGCTCGACAGCTTAAGAACTCTCGAAACCGGAAGTAGTGGGGAAGGAAAAAAGTATGGGGTTATTTGAACCCGGTTGAAGTTAGAAATTTTTTATTTTATTTTATTTTTTCCTCCTCCCTCTACTTCCGGTTTCGAAAGTGCCTAATTTTTTTGAGCTCCGTGTAGTTGATTTGCTGAACACACAACCTGAGGAAATCGTAAAGGTCGAAACCGCAGCAGTGTGATCTGGTCAGCTTTCATCGTTCTTAAATATTAAACAGCACTGCAAGGGTGGTTTCCCGACTTTGTATTGTGCATTTTTAATACGTTCGGTTTTAACAAATACTTCACTATTTGTGTTAATCTGGCATATATATATATATATATATATATATATATATATATATATATATATATATATATATATATATATATATGGAAATACTTGATTCTATTTTAATTCAAATTCTATTTCTTATCAATCTAAAGCTTATTTTTTATTTATATATTTTTAGTGGATACCAGTGTTTGAGTAGATACCTCTGTTTTTTTTTAATTTCTTAAACAGTTTGAATTACACCTACTGGCCTTCTTTATTAAGTACCTAGAATGTGCAGACTTGTAGATGTAATTCAAACTGCTTAAGAAAAATAGGGCATATTCTCAAGCATCGGTTTTTATTAAAAATAATAAATAAAATAACGTTTAGAGTAATATATATATATATATATATATATATATATATATATATATATATATATATATATATATATATATATCCTTATTGGAAAGTAAGGGTTAACTGGCCATGCAGATCATTATTATTGAGTTGTGAATTCGGGTCTCTTTGGTTCCTTCATACTAATAGCTATGTGCTAAAATTATGATAAGCTTAGAAAATAACTGTTTATATATATATGTGTGCGAGTCGGGGGTATGTACGTGTGGGCGTTTAAAGGCACCGACTGTCAGATGCAGAGAAAGTAGAAAGTAAATTTTTACCCGTCAAGAAAAGAGAAGAACGGTCTCGAAGCTTGACTAGCGCTGTTCAGATCACTGAACATGGATTGGATCATTGGCGGGAATGTAGCCGATCCAGTTCCAGTCGATGCTGTCAGTGATTTATCTCCAAAAAGCTGTTGGTAGGCTGAGCTCTGTGTAGTAGTTGGTCGTACAGTCACTTCTCCAGCCCTCATGTTAGCCGCTGCACCGCCGGAGACCGCATTTCCCTTGATCATTTGGTGTCTGGCAAGAATCCCGCCGTCCACTGCACTGCTACCAATGACCACACCTTTTGTGATGTCTGATTCATGTGGGGACTGGCTCGGTGATCGATCAGCGACAACGGAGGACGACATACCGGTCTTGTCCGCACCGGAAGACGAAGTCGATGAAGAAGAAGAAGAGGAGGCTGAAGAAGATGAAGTTGAAGAGGAAGTTGTGGTGGTGGTGGCAGTAGAGGCAGAAGGGAATTTCTTGCAGTCATGGAAGTCCGGTACGGCGTATTTCTCGCCTGAAGATGTCGCTCCAGGTCCGTAGCTGTTCATCGTCTGACCAGCCTCGTCGCTAATATTCGACGGCGAACCAGCACTGCTGTTGCTACTGCCCCTTGCCAGCGCCTTCGCACTCCCATTAAGGGATGCCCCATCCTTGTTACTGTTGTGCAGGAGTGCTACTTCATCTCCGTATGATGAGTCCTCATCAGCTTCATGGACGACGACAGACGAGAAAGAAGCAACTGATCCTTTTTCAGATCCGTCCATATTCAGTGACTGTCCAGTTACGCCATCCATATCAACAACGCTCAGGTGTGAATCGGGCATCTCTTCTTTTAAAGTAATGCAGTCACCTGGGTGCATTGATGTCTGTTCTGTTGGTGAAAGGTGGCGTTGGCGCTCAATACGGCTCTCTGTTTGGTCACCCATATCGGAAAGTGATATGTCAGTCATTCCGTCTTCGTCTTTGGCCAAATGAGATTGTCCAATGTGTTCATCGTCTCGCATAGTCTTTTGATCTGGGACTTGGTGAGTCTGGGACTGACCGGGGTGTTGTTGGTCGTGCAGATGCGACTGAGACTGGCCCGGATGCTGCTGCTGCTGCTGCGCGAACCTTTCACTCTTTCTCCATTTGGCTCGACGATTCTGGAACCATACCTAAAAATGACCATAAACAAAGGGATATGAATATGAATATCTAGCATCACAATACGTACGAGGTTCATAAATCTCTTTTACTTCGAAAAAATAATAATAGTTAAACAATCCATGGATAGAAGATGAGAGCAACGAGGAAGGTTTAAGAAAAATGGTAACATTCTCTTGGAAATTATAGACCAGGTCTTTATGAACGTGATGGTGAAAATTTGGGCCTTGTAAAAAAGTAAAAAAATTGTTGACAAAGAAAAAGGGAAGGAAAAGAAAAAAGTAGATAAAGTTTGTTTTTTTTGCAACACAGTTTCTTCTTATAAAGACAGTTTTTGTAAGACTTGTCACCTTATTGCTTTCGACTCGGACTGTTACATCTAGCTGATACTCTGACTATAACTTAGACTGACTCTGATGTCTGTGACTGTGACAAATTAATATGCGCGGATGTCATAATATACACAAAATGCGCGCGAATTCAGTTCTAAAGAGTGTTACTTGAAGACTATAAACTTTCTAATAACTTGATAACATTACATGCTTAAAAGCTGAAACTTTATACATTAATAAGTTGATTTATGTTTTAAATGTGTAATTTTCATCTTTCTCTGCAAAGTATAAGTTAATTAAATTTTGTCTACTCAGAATCTATCTCTTCATTTCTTTCTTTCTTTCTTTCTTTGTATCATTTTATTTCTTTACCATTTCTTTCTATCTTTATTAGTTTTTCTCTTTCTTTCTTTCTTTCTTTCTTTCTTCTTCTTCTTCTTCTTCTTCTTCTTCTTCTCTATCTATCTATCTATCTATCTATCTATCTATCTATCTATCTATCTATCTATCTATCTATCTGTAAATAACAGAATGATATATTCTTCAGATCAATAGCCTTCAAATATTTTTCGGTTCCCTTAAGTTTATTTTAATTTTTGTCTTTCTTCAGTTTCCTTGTATCCTACACTTTATTCTCTTTAACTTCTCTTTCTTTCTCGATGCATTTCCATTTTTCATTCACTTCTGTTTTCTTCCTTCATATCTCAATCGCAACCAAACTTAGCCTATCCCGCCATTATCTATCTTTCCTCATCTTGTGTTTGCATCTCCTTAAATGACAGCATATTAAAGCAACTTTTTGTAAGGAGGCCCAGCAGCCCGCCGGCCATGTCGCAAAAAGCAAGCAGCGAAAATGTGTGAATATAAATTGGTTTAAAGCTGACATTTGTGTTCGTTAACGTCACTGCTAATCCGTATCCAGCGAAGTTCGGCTGGGTGGGGTTTTATTTTGCCGTTTATTTCTTAGGATTGAAGAACCGAAATGTTAGATGGGTTCTTTCTTTGCGAAAGAAGAATGACTGACGAGGAGCAAGAGACATGAAGAAAAATGAGAGAAACAGATGGTGAAACAGGAGGGAACGCAAGAAGTGGAAAAGAAAAGAAAAAGCGCAAGGGAAAACTGAAAAATGTAAAAAAAGGATTTCTTACTAAAATGCCCACCCAATACAAGGCCCAAGAGACACTCAGGGTAGAGTGTTACTGTATAAAGTTCTATGGACGTAAAAGGAGGGTGTAAGTAATAAAACATTCCCATAATTTTAGACACATACTTAAAAAACACAAATTCATTTAAAAATAAAACATAAAAATCGTCCTTGATAATAGCTAAAAGAATAGCCGAAAGCGCTCGGATACGCAGAACTTTTAAACAGTTTTTACATCCAGAAAAGAAAACACTTGTACGAACACAAGAAAAATTGAATAAAAACCTCTTCAGTCGTATTTAAGTAAGTATGTATATATATATATATATATATATATATATATATATATATATATATATATATATGGCATAATGAGAATATGTCCCAATAGTGGATATATTGGTGAATCTGGAAATAATTTTAGATTTCGCTTCAACAATCATATACTAACCATACGTCAAAACAATCCTTATTCCCCCATAGCTGAACACTTTAATCAATCAAGACACTCATTAGACAACTGTAAATGTTTATTGATAGATTCCGATTTCAGTTCCACATACACACGCAGAAAAAAAGAAAAATACTGGATTTTAAAATTAAACACATATAAACTAGTGTTCAACAAAGACTTGGGAATTTTAAATCTGTATAAATATTTAAATAGTTAAAATTTTTTTTTTTTTTAGATATAGTTAAAAAAAAAAAACCTTTTTAAACAACATCTAAAATGTTATCGTTAGATTTACGTTAGAAATATTCAAACACAGTTGCATTCCACATCACGTGACGTCCGCGTCTCGCAACGGACGCTACTTGTAAACAAACTTCTGAATACAGTTATTTAATTTCCGACGAAAGATCGGAGCAGATCTGAAATATCAAATATATATATATATATGTATATATATATATATATATATATATATATATATATATATATATATATATATAAATACTTTCACAAAAAAAAATTCAATTTTTTTTTTAATTTGCAACTTTTCAGTTGTTTTCTCCATATTATATATATATATATATATATATATATATATATATATATATATATATATATATATATATATATGAGTACATAGAATTATTATATCAATTTTTTTTTTTTAACATACAACGTGTAATTTCACGTGCGATACCCTGTCTTCATCAGCCGCCGACCAGGGGTGATGGCTGATGAAGACAGGGTATCGCACGTGAAATTACACGTTGTATGTTAAAATTTTTTTTTTTTAATTTGCAACTTTTCAGTTGTTTTCTCCATATTATATATATATATATATATATATATATATATTTATATATATATATATATATATGAGTAAATAGAATTATTATATATAATTATATATATGTATATTGAATTGCATGTATATATATATATATATATATATATATATATATATATATATGTGTGTGTCAACGACGCCGAGTGGCGACAGTCTATTTCATGCTTCAAACAGACTGTCGGCACTTTTGCCAACTGGTGTTAACTTCAGTGTCCTGTCTGATATATATATATATATATATATATATATATATATATATATATATGTATGTATGTGTGTGTGTGTGTGTGTGTATATCTGTGGGTGTGTATGTATGCATGTGAAATTTCCATGCATACGCACACATGGACAGCCTTATGCTTTCATTAGTAGCGACTGTTTTTTTCTAGCTTTGATCGGTGATTGACATGATCACAGAACTATATAATCACCAATATAAAGAATAATTTATTGGACACACACACATGCACACACACACACACACATACATATACAGTGTAACCCGGATATAAGAGAGTTGTCGGGACCGGAGCAGAAGTCTCTTATATCCTGGTTTGGTCTAACACAGGCTGTAATTTGAGACCAGAAAAAAATATCTCTTATATCCGGGTTTCTCTTATATACGGGTTACACTGCATATATACCTTTTAAACATGCATATATAAATACAGTGTAACCCGGATATAAGAGAGTTGCAGGGACCTGAGACGAAGTATCTTATATCCGTGTTTCTCTTATAACCGGGTTTCTCTTATATCCGGGTTTGGTCTATTTTGTTTAGGTAAGTATAGCTCTAATTTGGGACCAGATAAAATCTCTCTTATATCCGTATTTCTCTTATATCCGGGTCTCTTATATCCGGGTTACACTGTGTGTGTGTGTGTGTGTGTGTGTGTGTGTGTCTGAAATTTCAATCGGAGCTACTGGTTTTCTTTGTATAATCGTTGATCATTGTAAAATAACCAATATAAGGATTCCTATGACCATCAATTGTTGGTTCGTCAATTATCTCTCAGCTTTTTCCACTAGTTCTTGTAGACAGTTTACATTGCATTAGACTAAGCGATATTTTTGCAATTTAAGTCTACAAGGAAAATTGTTTTCAGAAGTCAGTGCAAAAAAAAAAAATCCAAAAAACAAACAGCAACCCCCACCAAAAAAACAAAAACAAAACAATTATTTAGAACCGATGTATTTGTTTTCTCACATCTGAAGACATTTCTCCTTGTCGATTGAAATACTTTAGAATTCAAATAACAACATGAGCTTTGAAGCTTTCACAGATGAAAATCGACTCATCACTTGTTCTTCTGCTTTGTCTTTCCGCTCACTTCCCATTGTTAATCCTTCTGATTTTACGCCTTTTACAGGAAACACATTTTCTTGCTTCTGTTCTTTCCTACTTTTCTTGCTTTGCTTTCTTTTCCTCTTCATTTTTTTTATTTCAAACGTTTTCGTTGACATTTACTATTATTTCTCATTCTTTTCATCTTTTTCTTCATTAATTCATCCAACTTAATTCAGCTCCTTGTCCAAGATCAGCAAAAAGTGACTGCGCTCATAAACAATCATTTTTGTAATGAGTTCTATAAAAATATTGGACATTCAAAAAGTAATAATATGATATCTTCTTCTTCTTCTTCTTCTTCTTCTTCTTCTTCTTCTTCTTCTTCTTCTTCTTCGTCTTCGTCTTCTTCTTCCTTTTACTTGGACATGACACAAAGGGCGTGGGCGATCATAGCTTTCCACAACTTCCTATCCTCCATTTTCCTTAAAACTTTCTTACAGTTCCCATCTTTCTGTAGAACCACGTCTCTATTGGCTCAAGTTTTCTCTTCATGAAATTGTGTCAGCATTCACTGCCATATTAGACGATTAACATTACATAGCAGTTCATCACCATTTTCTTTGTTTCTAACGAAATCTTCCTGTTTCTTAATACTCTGTTTAGCTTTTGGAAGGCATTTTTTGATATTTCAATACTCCTTCGGCTTTCGGGGTCACATTTTCTGTCGTCTGTCGAAAGACCTTCCAGCTATTTAAACTTCTGTGCTTGCTTGATTTTAACATCGTAAATTGTAAGTCTTACCAGAGCACACTGAAGATACGTAGCACATAAAAGAGTAAAAAATAGCACTAAAACGAGTTTACTGAGTGCTAGAGAAGAAGGTAGTGTAGCATTAATAATTCTGGAGATAAATTCTGAATTCAAATTTATTATCTTTTAATTCACCGCCTTATGGTCAGATCACGTTAAAACACCGGTCACAGTACGATCACCAAAGTTAAGTAACGTCGAGCCTGGTCAGTATCTAGATGAGTGACCGCTTGGGAATACCGGCCGGTGTAATGGATAAAGGTTCGGAATTGTTAATCTGAAATTCGAGTTCCAATTCGTTATATTCACTTACGCGCAGATACCCTTGGGAAAGATATGAATTCAGATCTTCTTCCCCCAGCTAAGGGTTAATTAGTAAGTCTTGTATCACTAAACCGTTATTATCTCAGAATGGAAGATATTCTTGCAATCTAAAAACATTTTCTGGCTTTAAATAACATGCAAATGGTTGATAAGTTCTAGAAAACGAATCAATCATGTAAATGGAAATAAGTAAAATTAAATTTGTCGATCGAACGAAATAAATTAAAATAATACATTTCATAGACGATTCAAGTGTTAGGGAAAGTGCCTCAATAGTAAGGGACTTAGTGGGAATCAAATCCACTATCCTTGGTGTTATAGTCCAGGTTCCTTGTACCACGGTGTGATGGTCCAGGGTAGAACCAATGAAGAATAACTTGAACACAGGTATGGAATAACACAGATATATTACAAACAGAATATGTACAAAAGAAGTAGAAGTGTTAGTAATAACAATCAGGTTAGGTTAGAGAGAACTATGTTGTCTCGACCAGTTTCACTATTCCAATGTCTTACAGTAATCGTCTGGCGCGACTCTGTCTCTGACTGACAAGATGTTCAGCAACACGCCCACGTGTGTCGAATGTGGCACAAGGCCGGTTTAATGTGGGCTCACCGAGCCCGTAGGCTCGGCGAAAAAATGACCGTAGAACCCGTATAAACGGGATCGGGTTGGTCAACCTCCCCGAACGAGGCTCAGCCCTTCGGCGGAACCTTGTCCGGGTTCCTCCCTTCCCAGAGGCAGAGAGTTCGACCGTCTAGCCGAGTCGTCTAAAAAGGACTGACTCGCAAGATGTTCATTAACACGCCCACATGTGTCAATTGTGGCACAAAGCCGGTTTAATGTGGGCTTTCCGAGCCCGTAGGCTCGTCCAAAAAATGCCCGTAGAACCCGTATAAACGGGATCGCGTTGGTCAACCTCCCCGAACGAGGCTCTGCCCTTCGGCGGAGCCTCGTCCGGGTTCCTCTCTGCCCAGAGGCAGAGAGTTCCCCTCTGCCCAGAGGCAGAGAGTTCGTTCGTCTAGCTGAGTCGTCCAAAAAGGACTGAACTCACACGATGTTCATTAACACGCCCACGTGTGTCAAATGTGGCACAAGGCCGGTTTAATGTGGGCTTTCCGAGCCCGTAGGCTCGTCCAAAAAATTGCCCGTAGAACCCGTATAAACGGGATCCGGTTGGTCAACCTCCCCGAACAAGGCTCTACCCTTCGGCGGAGCCTCGTCCGGGTTCCTCCCTGTCCAGAGGCAGAGAGTTCCCCTCTGCCTCAGAGGCAGAGAGTTCGACCGGCTAGCTCCAAAAAAGACTGAACTCGCACTACTGCTTCCTCTTGAGGCGCAGTATTTATGGTGTTCGGGATAGTCCATTACTATTATGGGTAAGTTCCCGTAACAATTGGTCTGAGAGATAAGCTTCCTGAGTCTTGTCCCCCATTCGTAGGCTATAATTGCTGCATTTGTATGCCAATAGGTGTAAAAAAAATGTGACCTTGTACTTGACTAAGCAAAGGAGAAATATTCAGTACCTGATAGTGTAGAACGCCGCTTTCTTTCATAACTTTTCGTCATCCCTTTCAGGGTAATGACATCATTTTTAATATTTTCTTCATCTTTGCAATTTTATTTTCTTCATTTCATTTCTTTCTTTCTCAGTTCTCAGTCCCCTCTCTTTCTTTCTTTCTTTCTTTCTTTCTTTTAAACTGACTTTTTGGCTCATAGTCCCCTTTTCTTTCTTTCTTTCTTTCTTTCTTGCTTTCTTTCTTTCTTTCTTTCTTTCTTTCGTTTTTTCTTTCTTTCTTTCTTGCTTTCTTTCTTTCTTGCTTTCTTTCTTCCTTTCTTTCTTGCTTTCTTTCTTTCTTTCTTTTAAACTGACTTTTTGGCTCTTAGTCCCCCTTTCTTTCTTTCTTTCTTTCTTTCTTTCTTTCTTTCTTTCTTTCTTTCTTTCTTTCTTTCTTGCTTTCTTTCTTTCTTGCTTTCTTTCTTTCTTTTAAACTGACTTTTTGTCTCTTAGTCCCTTATTTCTTTCTTTCTTTCTTTCTTTCTTTCTTTCTTTCTTTCTGACCTTTTGGCTCTTAGTCCCCCTTTCTTTCTTTCTTTCTTTCTTTCTTTCTTTCTTTTAAACTGACTTTTTGTCTCTTAGTCCCCCTTTCTTTCTTTCTTTCTTTCTCATCTCAATTTGAAAAAAGGACAAACATCTATCATTCTCAAGTTTAAAATATCTTCGTCTATATTCGTTTTATTCCTGTAAAAAAGATAATTTTTTCATACTGAATAGCAAGAATAAATAGCGATATTTATGTTATAAAGAAAATCAAGCAAAACTAAACTAAAATAATTGGAATAAAGTTGATAAGCCTATGAGGCTGAGAAAGACAGAAAGGAAGATGAAAACGAAGAAATAATAAAAGAATTACGTGTAAAAAAAGCCACACTAGAACAAATTCATAAATACAGCAAGAGAAAAAGAAAAATATAAAATAAAGAAAGAAACTAGCAAAGAGAAAATGCATGAATTTGTTAGTCCAGTGCGCATGTCTTAAAAACCGGTGTCTTACGTCATAGTGGCTGTTATTTCTTTCAATTGCGGCATATTTGTGCCGAAGGGCCAACCTCTCATTCAATTTGGAACCAAATTAAACACTTCTTTAACACCAGATGTAATACAAGAAAAGAAGGAAAAGGAGGAAAAAAAACGAACCCTGAAACCTTTAATCAAAATTTAAAACATATATATCTTCCTACCCTACCGCTATCAGTAAGAAACGAACACACGTCAAGATATGTTAAATATCTAGAAATAGAAGAACGTAAGACGCTACTTTTAAACCACATTTCATTCCTGAGAACACACGGACAATGATTTCTTGCCAGGGAAATAATTCACACTTGCTGATGCCATTGAATCAGTTTATAGGACCTTATTTACTTTTTTACTGATTTATTGTAAGATTTTTAAGAAAGAAAACTTTTAGGTTTTATTTTTAGACATTTTTTTTACTACGTGAATTCTTTTCACTTGTATTTCTGTTAATTCCAAATTCTTATTTGGTTCTGAGACTAAATTTCTGAAGTGAAAGAAAAGAGTTTTTTCCTATTTTCACGTTTTTATAAGCAAGAGAATCATGTACAAAAAATTATGAACAAACAGTTATGTAGAAAATATCGAAAATACAGGTCACCACATTATCTATCTATCTATCTATCTATCTATCTATCTATCTATTTGAATGTGTTCTTATCTATCTATCTATCTATCTATCTATCTATCTATTTGAATGTGTTCTTATCTATCTATCTATCTATCTATCTATCTATCTATTTGAATGTGTTCTTATCTATCTATCTATCTATCTATCTATCTATCTATCTATCTATCTATCTAAACGTTATATTAGGTGGATAGACATTACTGTCTTTTTAAGCATAATTTACATATACCGGCCTGAACATAATAAAGATTGTGTGCCTTTTAGCAGGGTTCGAACCTGTGATTCCTGGTAAATGAAAGTTACATTGTTTAAAACACGGATGTCTACTCAAACACGTAAATCCACTATATAGTTATGTATTATGGCATTAAGTAACAATGAATTGTTACAAAACATTTCTTAATTCTTTAAAAATGACTATCTACCACACTGTAGATATCCATATATCTATAACTGTTTATATCTATCTACTTATCTAATACATTAGTACAGGTATTATTCTCATAGTTAACTAAATCATTTCATTCATACACCCATACACTTTCAAGTTCTTGTAGGTGTTGATCTTTCTGTAAATATCAGATCATCTCTCCTTCCTTGTTTATCTTTCATGATAAATGTAGTTTGATGTGATACGCCATCTGGCCTTAACACAGAATATGAGAAAAATAAATGCTATACAAGATGGTCTGAGAATGAATAGGACAATGAATACACCAGGCAGTCAAGAACAATTCCAGAACCAACTTATTATGCAAGCTTTCTGGTCAGTTACTTGATAGAAGACTAACCAGTGGGTGAAATTATCAGCTATGCGATCACTTAGTGAGCAAGCTGCAACGTAGTTAGTAATTACTACAGCCGATGTCCACTTAAGAAGCAATAAGAGCAGGTAAATGTCATTATTGACTAAATTGTCGGGCCGTGGACTAAACGGTTAAGAATGAGTGAGCAGCCGTTGCATTTGTTACTATCTGATTCTTAATTGCATCAGGAATCGATTTCGTCGCCAAGTCCTCGAAAAAATTTGGCAGCCGAGGTTGAAATTTAATTAATGAACAACATTTCGGTCGACCGCTCAGCTGAATCTTCAAAATGGCTGCTGATAGAGACATCTATTCAAGATTTCATGTCCTATAACTGTGTCGTATTTTGCAACAAGTCAACGACACGCTTTAGAATTTATCTTCTATCAGCTGTTTCTTGTCATTTATTCGAAATGTTTAAACTAATCGTTAATTTTATAAGATGAAAGGCGCTGTATATTAAATTGTATGAGTATAAAATTTTGACAGTACAAGTTTTGTTTGGATTTCAATTGGCAACCTTTCTAAAATATATTAATAGCAGGGCCGATGTAAGGAGGTCGTGACCCGCCGAATCTATGATACAGCCTCGCCAATCTATAATACGGGGCCCCTATTCTACTACATATCAATTTTCAAAACGTAATATTCATATGAAATACAAATCTCATTGCAACCTAATTACGTACAATAATGGATCATGTGCAATATAGGTGAACAATTCAATTAGAAAAAATTAAAATAAATATAATCTCACTATTTTCATTATTCGGACTATTGTCCTCATCTTTGTTGCCATATTTATCACAGCGTTTCGGCCGTTGTACGCTCTTCTTCAGGTGGTTGGAATGTCGAACTGAACCCTTTATTTCGCTCGCTGGGGTAGACTGTTCTAGTTCCACGTGCCATGTCTAATGGATATCAGTTATCATTTATCTCCTGTTAATTCAACTCTCCAAGTTCCCCAGTGCCTTAACCAGGTATTAAACTCACAACTCTTTGGGTCCTGTCACTGGATCTAACCAACGCCTTTATCCAGTGTGCCATGTATCCTTAAGGACACATGGCACAGTCGTGAGTTCAATACTTGGTTAAGGTGGTGGAGAACTTGGAGAGGTGAATTAACAGGAGATAACTGATAACTGACATCCATTAGACATGGCACGTGGAACTAGAACAGTCTACCCCAGCGAGCGAAATAAAGGGTTCAGTTCGACATTCCAACCACCTGAAGAAGACCGGAGCGCACAACAGCCGAAACGTTGTGATAAATATGGCGACAAAGATGAGGACAATAGTCCGAATAATGTAAATAGTGTACATAATACCTCATCTCAGAAATATAGACAAATACAATCTCAATACAAATTCGAGTTATGTCACAATAGTTCATTCCATTTTAAGTAAATCAATGCTATGTAGCAATTTTTAAGCATCAACTTGAGATTTTTCTTGTAAAAAAGTTGAAGAATTTTAACACATTCAATATTGTGGATAAAAAAAATAGTGAATGTTAGATAACATTTTTTTCGAGACTTAGCACGAGCAAAACAAATTCATGGGTTTGGACGAGAAGCAAAAGAAACAAGAATGTCGTCAAAATCCGCGAATCTTTTTCATCCTTTAATAGTCAGTCGTGCTTAGTTTAATTTGTAACGTATATAAATGTAGGTAGAAAAAAGCAAATGCTGATAAGCTAATGAGAGCCACAAAGCACTGCTCAAGGTCGCGCAATCAGATTTGAGACTTTCCCTCCGCCCCAAGGTCGAGGTTTCAGCAGTAGTACGCACCACCCCTGAGTAATAGCATTTAAGGAGAGCTAAGGTAACAACAGAAAACAAACTTTAAGAAAACTATTTTTAATACTGATCTAATATCATTTATTATATAAATATTAAGATGCTTAACATTTAGTAAGTCACAAAGTAGGTAAAATCAATGACTTCTCAAAATTACGCTTTAAGAATAATTATGAAATAAATTATTTACATTTTTATATTGGATAATGTATGATCTATTCTTCTGTAGTCTGACCGACAGGAAATCTTATTAAAGAAAGATTACCCGAGAGCGCAAATCTTTCTTTAATAAGATTTGTCGAAGATTTAGGACGGTAGACGAAAATAAATAAATATACTGCGTCTAATCAAATACGTGTATCCACTAAAAATAAACTTAATGTGATAAAAGAAAATGACAGATTAATAAAAATATATTACTTTCTTAGAAACGAGAGAAGTTTCGCTTAAATGGACAACTTAGGCTTCGTCTAATCAATTGGTTCTCTGTAGATTTCAGTTTGTTAAAGCCTAACGGTAGCTCCTTCTGCCCACGGGATGCAGGTTTACATCCGGTTGGATTGCGCAAATTTTCTTTTATGAGATTTCTCGATCATTCAGAACTGTAGACTAAAATAAATATACTGTTTAATAAATAAACGGAGCCTCTACACAAATACGAGTAGCCACTAAAAATTAACGTTTAAATATATATATATATATATATATATATATATATATATATATATATATATATATATATATATATATATGTTTCATTGAATAATATGGAAATATTGTGTCTACTTACTTTTATACTGATCCTTTCGAGTTTTCTAATCAAATGCTTGATGTTAAGCTGAAATTCATCAAGGAAGGCGCCGTAGTATTTTGGTTACAAAAAAAACTACGGTACTTTCCTTGATGAATTTCGTTTTAAGGTCAAGAAACTGATGAGACAACTGGGAAGGATCAGTACAAAAATAGACACAATATGTTTATATTATTTAATGGAAGATGTTTGAATGAAGTTATGCTGCCTATATATATATATATATATATATATATATATATATATATATATATATAGTCGCTAGCACGAGTCGGAGTTTCATGCACCTGAAGATTGCGTTGTGCATGGAACACCGAGTTGTGTAAGCGGTAAGGAATAATATGTATACTTATTAGAATATACTTAATAGCTCTGTTATATAATACCCAGTACTGTACACCAGAACAATATGTGCAATATATATATATATATATATATATATATATATATATATATATATATATATATATATATGTGTGTGTGTGTGTGTGTGTGTGTGTGTGTTGGGTTGTATTACTGTACACACACACAGATATATATATATATATATATATATGTATGTGTGTGTGTGTGTTAGGGTATATTACTGTACACACACATCCCATCGATAAATCCATGACATATATATATATACATATATATATATATATATATATATATATATATATATATATATATATATATATATATATATACACGTATGCTTATGTGTGTGTAAGACTAGTAATTATTTTATACCTATGCATAGACATGCTTCTTCACCTGCCATATCTGTCTATCTATCTATCTATCTATCTATCTATCTATCTATCTATCTATCTATCTATCAGGGAGGTATATTAACCCGAACCTAATATATTAAGTGCTTGGATAATTCCAATTAAGAATAAAACAACGATTACAAAATTGCCAATTTAAAAGATTAGTTGCGATACTTGTCATTAAGTCTTTGCACCCAATCGTAAACTTCCCATACCTTCGACGCCTTAACCTACCCGTTCCACACCCTACTTTTTTGTATTATTCTACTTTTACTCTTTATATTTTACTTTTACGCCCTTTCTCTCTCTCTCTCTCTCTCTCTCTCTCACACACACACACACACATATATATATAGCCGTTTTTTCTCAAACATTCCCTACCGATCTCTTGTCCATCATCTAATCACCATCCTTTTGCCACCCATCCCACTTTGGCCTATGGGTCCACTCGAATCCTTCACGCTACCAATTATCCTCTTCATCATCGGCCCTAATCGCATCAGGCGTCGGCTGTACAAGCAACAATTGGCGGGACTTTGTTTGGCCTGAGTTCTTAATGACTTTCTTCGGCGTCGTCTTCTGCTAACGCACGCACCCGTACGGCTTCATAAGAGCTGGCTTTGGCGGTGGACGTGGGATCCGAGTGATTGCCAATTGGATCATTGCAGTTACAATTAACGCCATCAAAGGTGAAAGAAGGTCGAACTGAAACGAACAGGCTTTGGTGCAGGCCAGTAGATAGGCAAAAGACGGAGACAGACTGATAGCTAGATAGACGCAAAGAATAAATAGATCGGTCGACAAATCGATACAAAGGCACAGAAGAATCAAACTGATATGCGAAGGCGTGCTGAAAAGATTTCCACCCGACTATGAAGACCTTAAAAAATTTGATGTTTGTTCATTTGGCTAGAATTTGTAAAGGGATCGCCGAGAGATTTTCAGCACCCACACGTAAAAATAATAATTGGATAAATATTTTAGCCTAGCCCAAAGCCCACTTGTAGAGAAAACAATGCGGGTTTCCACAAAGAAGAAACTAGCCAGGTACTCACCTGGATAGTGACACTACAACCATGCCTAGTCTTGGCGACGATGTTGATAATGATGATATTTAATTGACATACAAGATGGAGATTAGCGCAGAGGGCATTCATTTTTAATCATTTGTATTTTTCGTTATGAGTCTATTAATATATATGACTATACTTTTGAGACGTAACTGTCATATATTTTATTCTATCATAAAATGACAAGTTGGGAACTGCGATAAAAACAAATTATATTACACAACAATTGATAATATTGTTGACCGATTTGCATTTGTTGGTTTCTTTTGTTAATATCATATCGATCTATTTATCTATAAATTGAAAATATGGATGAAATCTGAACGAATGATTAAATAAAGTACATGTAGGTAATGTTTATAAATTTGACAAGTTTCACTATTTATTTAGCTTCATCAGAAATTTTGGGAATTGAGAGATTCGGGGTGATATTTCAGTTTTTAACAATATTTCAACCAATGTAAACAAGACCACATAGGATTTAAAAAATAAAGACACCTCTTAAACATTCCACTCCCAAAATTTCTGATGAAGTTAAATAAACAGCGAAACGTGCTAAATTTATAAACATTGATAACTTGTTCTCTATCTATCTATCTATCTATCTATCTATCTATCTATCTATCTATGCCTGATTCTTTTTCTCTTAAAATGTATTTATACAAAAGAGATAAACATCTGCCCGATGTAAGTAATGATTTTAAATAGAGAAAGCTGCCATTCGACGCCACTACTTGTATATGAGGGTTAAAATGCTACTTTGCAAGGGCTAAATGATTATTTTTTGTTATATGGACAGAGTAGAAAAATCAGGCGTGGCTGACCACATATGGAGAGAGAAGGGAGATCACCGTCCCCTGTGGGATCAGGTTGAGATCATAGACAGGGAACACCATTGGAAAATTCGTAAACTTAAGGAATCAGCACATATGCTAGGCCACAAAAATCTCCTGAGTCGGCCAAGCATAGAAATAAATACAATAATAAGGAGTGCCAGAGAAAAGCAATGATAACAAAAAAGTTGCAATATGAGATCTGGTAAAAAAACATGCAATGATAACAGCAAAATTGCAATATGAGTACTGGTAAAAATGGTTGCTGAAAAATTAGGTTTATAATACTCAGGAATTCATACCCAGATGTCCTCAAGGACACATGGCACAGTGGATAAAGGCGTTGGTTAGATCCAGTGACAGACCCAAAGAGTGTGAGTTCAATACCCGGTTCAGGCAGTGGAGAACTTTCAGAGGGAAAATTAGCAGGAGATAACTGATAACTGACATCCGTCAAACATGGCTCGTGGAACTAGAACAGTCTACCCCAGTGATCGAAATAAAGGGTTCGAAATTCCAACCACCTGAAGAAGGCCGGAGCGTAAAACGGCCGAAACGTTGTGACAAAAATGGCGACAAAGATGAGGACAATAGTCCGACTAATGTAAATACTGTACATAATACCTCATCTCAGAAATATAGACAGAGGACACTGGGAATACATCGAAACTAAAACAGTTTTTGATTTTTATGGTATCCTCAAAAACTAATTAATTTTAGCTTGTAATTATTCGCCTGATTTTGACAGATCCTTTGGCTAAATACATCAACAAGTTAAAAGTAATTGTATTAGGGTCTCCATTTTTTTTCCTTGATAGATTTGTAGGATCGGCATTCATATCGAGCGGTTCTGGTTTGATGGGAATAAAATGGAAGAAAATGAACGATCTTGGTGGCTTCCTTACGTCTGCTGCAACAACTTCTAAAGGACAAATTAATTATCCGGGGAGAAAATAAAGGCTGATAAGGGCTTAATAAGATAGATTGGAGATGGAGAATAAATAACAACATAGAACGTGAGAATGATTTCAGAGAATGAAATGGATAACAGATCACGTAACGAGAAAAAACAGTTAACAAAGATGGTGGAGAAGTGAGAAGCGAGAGAAAGAATTGAAAGTGAAATGATTTCTACAAATAAGAACGAAAGAAAGAAACAGAGAGAGAGAGGGAAAAGAAAGAAAGAAAGAAAGAAAGAAAGAAAGCGAGAGAAAAAGAGAGAAAGAAAGAAGGAGAGAATGAAAGAGAAAGAAAGAGAGAAAGAAGAGAGAGAAAAAGAAAGAGAAAGAAAGAAAGAGTGGAAGAAAGAAAGAGAAATAAAGAAAGAAAGAGGGAAAGAAAGAGAGAGAAAGAAAGAAAGAGAAAGAGAGAAAGAAAGAAAGAAGAGAAAGGAAGAGAAAGGAAGAAAGAAAGTGAGAGAAAGAAAGAAAGACAGAAAGCAGAGAGAGAAATAAAGAAAGAGAGATAGATAGAGAGAGAGAGAGAGAGAGAGAGAGAGAGAGAGAGAAGAAAAGAGAACAATTCTGTCACATTTCACATCTCACTAATCACGTCTTCATTCTCATAATCCTATAATTCCCTTGTTAGTTGCTGTTGAGTTCGTATAAGTTGATTGAAATAAGCATCGGAAGCCAGAAATCAAGTGTCTCTTACGTGTTTTGGTTAGTGACGTCGGTGTTCGAACTATGTTAAAGAGCTAAAGTCTCGAATACTGATTTTCAAGGCAGTCATTCGATTACCGATTATTATAATTTTTCACTTGGCCCTTTGTAATACTACGTTAAACTTAGTAAATGTTGAATGTATTTCTTTTATTCCAGCCATGAATGCCGCTTTCTTATCAAAGCTAAGTATGATTTAGCCGGCTACGAGAAAATAGGTTACTTGAGTGAATGTGATTTACTGTCAGCAGATATAAGACGTCATAGTATGATTCTCAATGGGTTCAGGAAGAAATACAAAAGAATAAAATAAAAAAAACAGGAAAATACGTGAAAAATAAAAAAGAGAAAAGACAAAAAAATGAATGAAAGTCTAGAAAAGCATAAAGATGGAGAAAGCAATTGATGTGATAAAAGCGTGGAATAAAGAAAAATATAAATGAAAGAGGTTAAATAATAATAATAATAATAATAATAATAATAATAATAATGGCTTTATTTATATAAAATATGTGTGGTCTTAGGGGGTCTTTCCCCTCAAAAAATGCTCAGTGATGCCATCTCCGACCTTAGGTCTCTGATTCAGAAAGAAATAAGTATACAACAGAAACAAAAGGAAATAATAATAATAATAATAATAATGATAATAATAATAATGATGATGATGATGATGATGATGATGATAATAATAACAGGGAAAAGATGGGGGAAGAATGAAAAAAGAGTAAAATGTAAGAAATACTTTTTTTTTTTTAAAGCAGTTCACCCCAAGCAAGGCGATAACGCTACTAAGACACAAGGGGCTACTGGAAGGGAATGAGAATGAGAAGACTATAGAAAGAACCTGAAACCCAATCCTAAACAGGAAACAAGGGCTAAACTTCTAATCCTGTTCAAAAGACCGGGAAGGAGTGCGAATTGCCTGTCGTCCGGTTCACACCCCTCCTCCTCCTCCTCCTCATACTAATAAAACCTAGAACTTTGAGGAGAAGGAGGGATGAGAAAAGAAGAGTAAAATGTAATAAATACTACTACTGCTACTACTGCTACTACTGCTACTACTACTACTACCATTTCTAAAAATAATACAGAGATAAAGTGAAGAGGCGGGACGAGAAAAGAATATAGAAAAAGTAAATAAAATGAATGCAAAATAATAGAATAAAAATGCCAGGAATATAAGCGAAAGAAAAAGATAGGAAAGACAGAATACAAAACAGTATGAAAATTTAGAAAAAAATAAAACTGAAGGTCTGAAAAAGCGTGGAATATGAAAAATGTAAAAGAAAGGAGGAATAATAATAATAATAATAATAATAATAATAATAATAATAATAATAATAATGATGATGATGATGTCAACGACAACAGGGAAAAAGCGGAAGAAGAATGAAAAAAGAACAAATTAAAAAAAAAAAGAGTAAGAAATACAAGCAAAAAATAAAAATAAAATAAATAAATAAAAATCGAATAAAATCCACCAATTGGTTTTCAAGTATCCACCATGACTGCTGGATCAGCGGTTGTCGGATTGCTTGATCTGTGTCTGGGGTAAGGAGTGCGGCTTCAGCATATGTAAACGCATTTGAGAGTGACTGAGTGGCCACGCGGCCCAAGTCTCCATGGAAGCCTTTCTTCCTGTCCTGCTTTACCACCCAACATGCTCAGTGCTGGTGCCTGTCAGCTGACTACCGGCACGTGACCCCCCAATGGTCGATACCGCCGGTCGGATACAGAGAGAGACAGACAAGGAACACAGTAGCACGTGGAACGTTTGATCGAGCATATCCCCCACCGTTGGGTGTCATCGCTACAGTTATCAGCGCTATCGGAAACGATAACACGATAAAAAATATGCCCTGGGCATGGTCACATACAGTTTATTTTTTTAAACTTTCTATCTTGATAAAAAAAAAAAAAAAATCCCCCTTCATTCTTTTGGGCTATTTCATAGACAAGCAGGAGAATCAAACAAAGATTTATATCATCGCAGTATAAAAGATGTGGGTTTAGGGACAAGAAAGAAAGAAAGAAAGAAAGAAAGAAAAAACAAAAACAGACATACACACTTAATGTGAATAAGGGAGCCTAGTAGAAAGTGCGAGTAGTGTACTGGATAGTAACGCGGTAAGAAAAGTTGGTGAGCCGAGTTCAATTCCGCCCGGCTTCGTTACGTTCACTTTTGTACGAATACCTTTTGGTAAGCTATGAACCCATTTCTTCTCTGTCACCCCAATCTACAGGTTAAATAACAAGTATGACTGGGCTCTCATGCTTTGAGTAGAGGAGAAGAGAATTTCAAAGAGGGATAGACTCCGTTAGGCAATTTTGCCTTTGGTACACCACTACATGGAGTACCCATAAGACCACAATAGGTTTTACGACTCGTAGCCTAGTATTATATATTTTTAATATTTTTTTAGCCAGCATACAGAGTTGAACTGGTAAAAAAATAAAAAATAAAAAAAGCAAAGTTTTCTCTAGATGATTTGTATAGATAAAAAGATCAAACCTCGGTTGAATTAATATATAGATTACAGTATTATTATTTTTTAACCATTTCACTCCAAGCATGGCGATAATGCCACTAAGACACAATGGATCAGTGCAAGTGAAAGAGAATGAGAAAACATTAGAAGGAACCGAAAACCCAAACCAAAAGAGGAAACAAGGAATAAACATATACTTCTGTTCAAAAGATCTGGAAGGAGTGTGAACCGGACAATAGACAAACCTGTCTACTCTTTACTTGAGGGAAAATAAATAAATAGTAAATAAAATTTCAGAGTCTAGGCGGAGAGCTGAAGTAAACTTTAGAAGGAACTGGAAACCCAATCCTAGACAGGAAATAAGGGCTAAACCTCTACTCCTGTTCAAAATGCAGAGGAGGAGTGTGAACCGGATGATAGGCCAACCTAATCCTATTTCGGAAGGTTCGTGAAAAAATGTGAAAGAAAAAAAAAAAAAAGAGTGATTATAAAATTAATAAAAATCTAAAAGAAAAGAAAAGTAAAGAAAAACAATAAGGATGGAGAAAAAAGTCGATGGAACGAAAAAGACACAAAAGAAGCGTTGTATAAAGAAAAAGGAAAAATAAAGAATTATAGTAAAGGCGGGCTTCAGTTAATCCCTTTTCTTGGAACATAGAATTAAAAACAATACTAAATTTGTTCACTTAGTACTAAACATCAATTGTAAGAAAACTGAATGCATGGTCGTTAGCAAAATGGGCATCCCAACAGGCAAATTACAGATTGGAGATACCAAATTCAAAAAGGTACGACCCTAGATATTTGGGAAACGTATAAACAGAAGAGAGAAAGTGCTACACGGAAATCTAAAGGAGCGTAGCGAAAGATGACTTCCAAAAGAAACAGATAAATATTATTAGAAAGAAAGAAAAGAATACTGAACTGTTACGTAGCATCAGTGATCCTATATGGTAGTGAATGCTGTACAATCTCCTCACAGAGACTTGAAGCAGCCGAGATATGGTTTTGTCGAAGGATGCTGGGAATACCATGGACCGAACATAAAAATGTAAAATTCTCCAAGCCCACTTTCCTCATGGTGTGTCCTAGAAATTTCAAATGTCTCTTTCTGATTCTAAGTATAATTGTTCTTTTCGTTTCCATTTTTCCTCGTTACTCACATGTTCAGTCCATGGTCTTCTCAGTTCATGTTTTGTAGAACCACATTTCTGTTGATTCAGATCTCTTCTTTATCTGTGAGGCAATTGTCCAGCATTCACTGGCATACTGGAGGACCGATATTACATAACAGTTCAGTACTTTTTGTTGCTTACAAATTTTCCTGTGTCTTAATATTTTGTTTAGCTTTTGGAAGGCATCATTTGCTATCCCAATGCACTTTAGGATTTCGGTATTTCATTTTCCATCGTCTTTTAAAATATTTCTCAGAAAAGACCCAATATCGTTGTTACTAATTTCGTTAAGAGAGCCATGACCGACCATGTTCTAAAAAGAGGTGGTGATTTTGTTTTCTGAGTAACAAACTTGATGAAAATGACCGATAAGTGGCTTGAACTTGAAAATGGTTTCAACTGAACAACGGGGAAATGGCTAAATTTTTATGCAAATGATACGTAAAGTTTGCAAACAAAGTAATGGCGTATTTGTAAAATTGTCCGATATTTGAGATCAGGGAGATCACCTCAAATGTACGTTTTTGCATAATGTTACTTTTTTTTTATTTTTATTTTTTTTTATCAAAAACAATACTGAAAACAACTAGATAAAGGTAAAAATCATAACACGATTCTTTCCTGAAGAAAGCCGAAAGGGAAAACAGTCGGAACGTTGATTTGATCTTCAATATTGTTTTTGCAAGAAAGAAACATATAAAATCGTGGATTTGAGTTTATCTTTCTGACTTCAAGTATCGCAATTTTACTTGAATTTTTGTCTGAAAATTTAGCCTTGTTTTGAACCCATTTCCATATTGTTGAGCTGAAACTTATCCGTCATCATCAATAAGGTCCCAGAAAATAAATCCACGGCCTTCTACGAGCGTTATCGATTCAGGACGTGGGCGATCATGGCTCATAATATAGATAGTACATTGAACATAAGGATATATAACAGAATATTAAGGATGTCTTTCTGTCTTGGTTATTGCATTGTTCACACAATGATAATCATGCTTATCCATTGGTTTTTACTTTTAATTTAATTTTTTTCATTACCTTAATACGGATTTAAAAAACAGACAAAAAGTTGTAAACAAATTAACCTAAACTCGAAATAAAATAACTTTTAAAGAAGTGCATAAAATAATAAAACAAAAAGACTGTAGCTGCTACACTGAAATAAATTTAGAATTCCCTGGTTCTTAAGAAAAAAAGAAATTTATTAAACGGCGAATCGAGATTCAAACTTACTTGAACTCTGGCTTCCGTGAGGTTAATCCTCATAGCAAGATCTTCCCGGGTGAATACATCCGGATAATGCGTTTGAGCGAAGGCTTTCTCCAGTTCCTCAAGCTGCAGGAAAAAAAAAAAAATAAGGAAAGAAAATTATATATTTTCGCGAAATTCTTTTAAAAATAGTGAAGCTAGCAATAATTACAAGAAAAATCCATGAGAGTTGTTAATCAGTATTCGCCATTTGTCGTAATTAACGTATCCATAAATCTGGTTTGGTTTATTGATTAACATTCTATTTAGGGTTGACAGCTTAAATGGCAAGATGGATATTTTGTAATAGTGTCACAACCACTCGAAGGTAAATGCATCACACACACACACACACACACACACACACACACACACACACACACACACACACACACACACACACACACACACACATCAAATTAATTAAGTGGTTTCAGAGATAGATTTTAAAATGGTACGAAAATGCTGATAAAATGGGTTAACAGGAGAATTAAACAAAAAAAAAAAACGGTTATAAAAACTAAGAAAAAATATTGCAATATAAATCATTGAAATAGTCGTTCTTAAATAGCCATTGATGGACGTTCATCCGGCTTGGGATAACTTCCAGAGTTATAACGTTAGTTGCAGGTTTTTAATAGATGTCAAATGTGTACAGGTCTCGTGTTTTTCGAGGAACATAATTAACTGATTCCGTGCCCTGTGACTTCTTTTTCAAAAGATCTCTAAGGGTTTAATTATCGTTTTAAATTAAACAGAAGTTAATTTTACAAGATTATTCCGATTCTCATTGACTATCTATAAAAATGGATGGCACGATACAACATTGCTGACCTCCTCCTACCCAACTCTCTTTGTACTCCCCACTCTCTCTCCTCATATACAGACACAGGCTATATAATGGCACTGATTAAATACAGGAGAGAGAAAAAAGATAGGGAATCTTTTTCGCATCTATCTATCTATCTATCTATCTATCTATCTATCTATCTATCTATCTATCTATCTATCTATCTATCTATCTATCCACTTCCGTATCTATCTATCTATCTATCTATCTATCTATCTATCTATCTATCCACTTCCGTCTCTTAATATCTATCTATCTATCTATCTATCTATCTATCTATCTATCTATCTATCTATCTATCTATCTATCTATAAAGAAATAAAGTGTTTCTTAAATTTTCTCTTTTTGTGATATAGTAACATAAGGGCTTCCACAGAAAGGATTCTGCGCGCACACACGAAGATAAATATATTTAATGAATGAGTGAGGGAGAGAGGCTAGGCCGACAGACAATAAGAGGTTGTAATTGAAAAGGGAATATTGTTAAACAGATAGATATGCGTAGAGCTGGGTCGAAAGGATTGCGCACGACTGGCAGCCGAAGAGGAAAGCGTCTATCAAAACAGAGATGGAGTGACAATGCAAATAATAGACAGGGAAAACAAAAACAAAGTCTATAAGCAATATAAGACAAGAGAGCCCGCTGCCGATTCCACCCTGACCGA
>OZ038484.1:87499611-87557111 GCA_964036315.1 Acanthosepion esculentum
TGTCTTCACTTGATGCACCAAACATCTTTCTCCTCTTCAGCAGAAGAATACATCCTCGGCGCAGAAGGCTTGATGCCATGTTCTAATAAACTACAGCTGAGTCTATTCGTTAAAGACGAATTATCTTATTGCCTCCATAGATTCTTCTTTGTTTTTTTTTTGTTGTTGATTGATTGACTTTTTCTTTTGATATTTCCATCTTCCTTTACATTGTTTTTCGGATTTCATTTCTCATTCTTTAATTTACCCGAACACATCCTATGTCGCCAGTTTTTACTTTCATTTCACTGACATTCACATTTCAGGTCACCGACACCAGTTTTCACTTTCGTTTCAATGATATTTCACTGACATTCACATTCGCCTGATACAGTTTTTATTTTCATTTAACATTTACATCTCACTGACATTTACATTTCAGTTCACTGACATTTCACTGACATTTACATTTCATTTCATCGAGACCAGCTTAGACTTTCATTTCCATGACATTTCATTGACATACGAATTTCCCTAACACAATTTTCACTTTCAGTCACATTTCATTGACATTCACTTTCATTTCATTGACATTCACATTTCATGTCGCTAATGTTTAATTGGCGTTCACATTTAACATGCATTCGCATTTCATTTCACTGACATTTACATTTCATTTCACGAACATTTCACTGACATTCACATTTTATTTCAAAGCAGTTTTCACTCTTTTTTCAAAGACATCTCACTGACATTAACATTCACATTTCCCTGACATTCACATTTCATTGACATTCACATTTCACTGACATTTACAATTCATTTCACTGGCATGTAGTTTTAAACTTCATTTCTCTTCTTTTAATTTATCTGAACAAATTTCACTGCATTTTGAGTGTTAGCCGATTCTGTATTTTAATGAATTTTATGATATTCCGCTGACGATTTGTTTTTAAGCGCAAAATTAGAATAAAATACATTTGAACTTCGAGGAATTATCCAAGCAAGAATAGTGTGGATAAAAGATTGCTAAACTGCTATGTAATATCAGTCCTTCTGCATGACAGTGTGTGCTGGGAAATCTCACAGATTAAGAAAGACATTTGGTCACCAGAGATGTGGCCCTACAGAAGGATACTAGGAATACCATAGACGGTGAATGTAATCGACGAGCATATTTTAGGGAAAATGGAAACAAAAATGGGACACTTATACTCAGAATCAGAAAGAGACAGTTGCAATTTTTTGGATACATAATGAGGAAAAAGGGCTGGGAGAATTTGACAGAGTAAAGCGAGTAACTGATCGAGCAAACCTGTGTAATTATTGACAGAATAAAGACTGGAATTGATGGTGAAAAGACAACGTTTCCTCAGAGCTACAAAGGAGAGAATTTGTGGAGAGTCATGATCGCCCACGTCCCGAAGAAGCATGGCACATAAAAGAAATTACAATTAGCAGAAAATTTTCAAAGAATTAAATCGAAAAAAAAATCAGTGTTTTTACATTTAATTTTCAAAGAATGAGAAAAGTAGAATGTGATCAACGCGTAATGGGACTATCTATCTATCTATCTATCTATCTATCTATCTATCTATCTATCTATCTATCTATCTATCTCAAGTAAGGCAATAAGATCACTAAAACGCAAAGGGTACTGGGAGTAGAAGAGATTGAGAAGATTTAAGAAGGAATTGGAAACCCAACCTTAAAAAAGAAACAAGAGAGAAACGATTACACCTGTTCAAAAGACCGAAGAGGTGTCTAAACCAGATGATAGGCGAATCTATCTAGTCCTATTGAGTTTAAGCGGAAAGGTTAGAAGTATAGAGCTGAAATAGACTTTAGAAGGAACCAGATACTCAATCTTAAAGAGGAAACAAAGGAAAAACCTCCACTTTAGTTCAAGAGACCGGAGTGGAGCGTGGACTGGACGATAGGCGAACATATCTATTCCTATTGAAGAAAAATATAATAAAAATAAATATTAAATAAAATTTCAGAGCTCAAGCGGAGACGTTAGAAGTATAGAGTTGAAGTAGACTTTAGAAGTAACCGGACGATAGGCAAACCTATCTACTATGTATGTGCGTGTGTGTGTTGTGTGTGTGTCTGTGTGTGTGTCTGTGTGTTTAAAAATGAACAAAAATAATACGCAATTAATGTTCGATTCTCACATTCCGAACAAAAAGATCATAAAGATAGAAAATGAAGGATAGGACGTAATCCGGGAATACTCATAGGACAGGTGATAACATTAAAGAAACACCATGGAAATTAAATAAAACAGCAGATAACGGCTGAATAGAAAGCATTTAACAGAAATATGGATATCCGGAAAAGCGCTATGACAATATAAAAGCGTAAATTGTCTAATAAATAGATAATACCGACTTTATTCCTCTTGGGAATGCCAGGTGCTGCAACCTTGGATGTGCGGGTGGTGTGATAGATAACGGATCGGAATGGGAAATAGGAGGGCCGAGTTCGAATTCCAGTCGGTTTCGATAATTCTCTTACGCGCAAATCCCCCTGTGAAAAAGAATGAATCTATCTTTTCCCCTAGCTATGGGTTAAATAGCAAGTGAGACTGGGTCATATTGCTTTGGTTGGCAACCAGTCTAACGCAGAAAGTAACAGCAACCGACTCCAGGAATGTTCTTCCGAGTTAGTCATGAATCGGAAAGAGACATGATCGCCCAAGTGTGCATCACGCATGACACCAAAGGAAGGAAGGAAGGAAGGAAGGAAGGAAGGAAGGAAGGAAGTTCTTTTCAGAAAGGTACACATAAGGAGGGTTTTATTTTCTTGATTTGACCTCTAGAACTTATCTGCTTGTCATTACGGATCAGAGGACATGCTAACATATAGAAGTAATTACCCCCTCCAACCCTCAAAATGATGGTGAGCACATATAAAAAAGAAGGCGGAGTCAAAGGTTGCTTGATTTTTATACCAATATATAATAAATTTGGTATGTTCCCAGGTCAGCTCCATTTTTATCTTTTAATCAATCTTATGTAATCTTGCTGCTTAGTTGATATTAAATACAGTAGAGAAAGACTAGATTAAAGATTTAAATATGAAATAAAAATTACTGCCTGTTTGTATATTATATATATATATATATATATATATATGTGTGTGTGTGTGCACGCGCGATCGAACCCTCTCAGAAGACATGAAAAGTTTATCTATTCAACGACTATCACATTATGCTATTGATTTTTTGCTTTCCGGCAATTTTCGTGCCTGCGTTGAATATTGCTGCAACATTTGGTCTGGTGCTTAGAGCTTCTTGACAAAATTCAATGTAGAATCTGCAATGTTATCGGTCCTGACCTATCATCTCAGCTTCAGTCACTTTCTCACCACCGTAAGGTAGCTTCCCTGTGAATTTTCTATAAATATTTTCATTGCAGTTATTCTGATGAGCTTTCCACTTTGGTACATCGACTTCATGAATTCATGAAGTACTAGATCAGTAGATAGGTCTCGATTTTTTGTTTTTTTTACCTTTGAAATAGCTAAATTTAACCGTATACTTTATTTTAATAACTTCTTCACTCGCGTTTCTTACATATGGAAGTCTCTTACTTTCCTGTAAACTACGACTTTCAGAAATTTTAATGCTATGACTGTCACCATCTGTCATTTTCAATCGTGTTCTTTTATTGTCCTTTCTCTTCACTAATGTTTTCTCATTTTATGTCACTCTCACTATTTCCCTGAGTCTTAGTGGATTTATCACAATTCTTGGGGTGAAATGATTAATAAAACAAATAAACTTATATTTAATTACATCTACTTCTGATAATATTGGAGAGTTTTGCTTTTGATTGCAATGTTCCCTTTAACTACAGGCTTACGGCTACGCCTCGTTGAAACACCGGTCCTCTGTGTGATTACCGCAGTTAATCAACGTTGATCCTGGTCAGTACCTAGAGGGGTGACCGCTTGGGATTACAAGGTACTGTACGCTTAGAGGTGCGGGTGGTGTAATGTATAATTGAGGTGGTGGCTAAGATTGTTACGTATTTTAAATCGGATTCAGGGGTGTGCAACATAGCAACTAAGGCAGAAGTTTTATTTGACTCATTCTGCAAAAGGAAAAAACGTTTATTCTATTGTGTTTATTTTACAAGCGAGAGGGGAGATGGGATATGCTTCTTTTGTTACTACAGGCTGAATGAAATAATGATTTCGAATACTGATTTTCAAAACCGGATGACTATCACTACTTAGAAGACTGACGCAACACAATCTTTTTACTTCTATTTATACTTGCGCTCCAGCAAACTGAATCTAAGTCATATCTATAGAAAATGAATTTTTCGTCCTCAAAGAACGCGATGATGTTTCTTTCTTTCTTTCTTTCTTTCTTTCTTTCTTTCTTTCTTTCTTTCTTTCTTTCTTTCTTTCTTTCTTTCTTTAAGTTCAGACTCCTAATCCAGTAAAAAGGGTTTTTTTTCATCCCCATTTATTCATTTATAATTTTTTTTTTCGTTTCTCCCCTTTCACTACTCTTCTTTTCAATTTCACCCTTCCCTTTTTTTCAACCAATTTTGTTAAAGCAAAAATCCATTAAAATAGCGACTTGGGCAAAAGCCGTCTGATTGGTTGCTTCTACTTTACGATGCCGACCGATCGTCTAATTGGATTGCACCTAACGAAATCGAATCATCTGTCGAATGTAAATCTTGAATGACGTATAAGTGCACCCAGGCCAAATCTCGTTCTTTTCTCGTATACTCTCGCGTCTTCCCGTTCTTTTATTTCTTTTTTTTTTAATACTTTTCAGTTCATCTAAAATATTTTCCGTGAATTTCCAGCCAGAAACTGTCTTTTCACATGATCTCATAGTTTTTCATATATTCTTATTTTATTAGATTTTGAATTTCATCTTATCTCATTAAGTTTTTTTTTTCCTGGGTTACATTTTCGAATTGTACCCAGGACAAATCAGTCTCTTTGGAGAGTCTCATATAATCTTTGTACCTAGTTTGGGCGTGGTGTCATGGTTATCAAGCTTGTCTCGTCAGATCAATTACGACTAAGCAGTGCGTTCGATCATTACTTGCGGCCATGTGTGACATCTAAGCAATGATTAGTAAATCTCTGTCATCTTTCTGTGTATATCTGTTTCTTTTATATAATTTCCTAAGTAATTTTGTATATTTTAAATATACGCTTCAGTCCAATTTGAATATAAACCCAAATTGTTCGTCAAGTCTTCCTTTTTGTTTCTATTACGTTACATATTATTGTTTGATCCTGTTGAGTGTAGGAACAGTGCTAAAAAGTTATTGGCGAGATGAAGAAGCTTCACCCCATCGCTCACAGAAAAAGGCAAGAGAAATGTGGTTCCACAGAAGGGTGCTGAAAAAGTATGGATAGAGCATGTAAGCAACGAGGAATTTTTAGGAAAAATGTAAACAAAAAGAACTCTTAGAATCAGAAAGACACGGTTGAAATTTCTGGGATACATAATGAGGAAAGGGGGCTTGAAGAATTTGACACGCACAGGATAAATTGAAGGCAACATGGATGGACGAAAACAGAGAGTAACGTAATTTATAAGCTGGTATAAATAAATAGCATGACAGGAAAGGGGGGATAATACAATAACAAACATTGCTAAGAGCTACAAAAAATAGGATGTTAAGGAGAGTCTTGACCAAACATGTTCTGTAGGGACACGGCTCATAGAAGAAAAAGAAACAATTTACCATGTCTAAATAACATATTCGCAAACGCTTTATAGAAAAATAATCTCTCATTTGGGGTTGAATGCTCTCTTGCAATGTTACTTTTGCAGGTCATAAAATTTGGTATCAGTTTCGAACAATATAAATACGATCTAAATAAGGAAACAGGTAAATGTTTGTCATGATGCAAAATATTGCTTAATAAGGAAGAGATACAAATGTCTGTCTTGAAACAAAATATTGCTAAGTAAGGAAATAGTCAAAATATCATGATACAAAATAGTACTAAAATAAAGAAACGGGTAAAAATGTTTGTCATAATACAAAATATTGCTAAATAAGGAAACAGGTAAATATTTTGCCATGATACAAAATAATTTTAATAAGGAAACAAGTAAAATGTTTGTCTTGAAACAAAATATTGCTAAGTAAGGAAATAGGTAAAATGTTTGTCATGATACAAAATAGTGCTAAATTAGGAAACAGATGAAATGTTTGTCATGAAACAAAATATTTCTAATAAAGAAACGGGTAAAATGTTTGTCATAGAACAAATTATTGCTAAATAAGGAAACAGGTAAATATTTTGTCATGATACAAAATACTGCTTAATATGGAAAGAAATAAAAATGTTTGTCTCGAAACAAAATATTGCTAAGTAAGGAAATAGGTAAAATGTTTGTCATGATACAAAATAGTGCTAAATAAGGAAACAGGAAAATGTTTATCATAAACCTGTTTTAATCTAGAGTTAATGCGAAACTGCTGTAGCTTAGCCACATTTTATTTAAGATTTTCCTCAGTCTTTTTTGTGGGGGGGATTTTTTGTCAGTCAGCAAGGAATGGCATCTTTCCCCCAAGACATGTTTATATCTTTCAGAAATGTTAAAAAAGTTTAGGGAAAAATTAGAAGCTACGACTGCATCAGTTCTAATTCAATTAAAGACGTCAAGCTGTGTCAGTTTGTTCTTTTGTAAGTAAATCAATCCAGAACAGTTCTTTTTCTTTCGTTTATCTTTAACTGAGATGAATTTCCATTAGTAAAAGATACAGAAAAGGATACAAATATCTATATTCATTTTCGTTTTGAACAAATAACCTGATCAATCAGCGAGCAACGAAATGAAATATCATTAAAAATGAACAACGAGCAAAACTAACATAAAACGTGAGAATGAGAAAAAGCCATAATTTCAAACTAGCAAAGAAGAATGGTAAGCCTTATTCTCACTTCTCCTTTTTATACTCGAAAGGGTTCTTTTTCTTTTTCATTTTTTCTCTTTTACTCTGGCTTTGAGAATAGAACCGTTTTATGAAATGAAAACGATATTCTTTTCCTTTTCGATCTTTCAAATAAAACAAATGATTTCTTGTTTGTTTTTAATTGTTGCGTTTTGAAAAAAAACAAAAAAAAAACGTATAAAAATAATTTATTCTTTTCAAACATTTGTACTCGGAATTTTTTCCACGAAAGAAATGTTCTTTTCAGTTATGACGTACTTGATAGCTGTATCACATGTGAGTCATTAATTTTAGAAGTATTTTAGGGTTACGGTCATATCACGTTGAAACACCGGTTCTCGTACGTTTACCGAAGTTAAGCAACGTGGAGCTTAGTCAGTATCTAGATGATTGACCGCTTGGGAATGCTAGGCGACGCAAGCTTAGATGTGACTGTGGTGTAAGGGCTAACGGCTCGAAATCGGAAAGCCGAGTTCGAATTCCAGTCGGGTCCGTTATATCCACTAACTCACAAATGACCTTGGGAATGGTAGGAATCCATTTCTTCACCATCCAGTATTTATCATTATTATCACCAAAAATACTCTAAAAATATTTTCTGGCTTTAAATAACTATTTTGATGAACTGAATTGTTAATATTTATGAGTCTATTTCTATGGCTATGATTTTTATACGAGAATTAACTTATATATATATATATATATTTGTGTGTGAGTGTAAATATATATATATATGTATATGTATATATACATTTTTGTATATATATATATTTGTATATATATATACATATAATTTTGTATGTATATATATATATATATATTTGTATATATATATTTGTATATATATATATATATATATTTGTATATATATATATATATACATTTAATTTTGTATATATATATTTATATATATATATTTGTATATATATATTTTTTGTATATATATTTTTTGAATATATATATATATTTGCATATATATTTGTTTATATATATTTTTGTATATATATATATATATTTGTATATACAAGGCTCGAGCATCCCTCAAGGTAGATAGTTACTGTTAAGACGGTAATGATGAATGAGATGATAGAAATGAAAGAAGAGGTGAATATTATGCGGATAAAGAGGATAGATAACGACTGTCCCATTCACTAAGCTGAACCCCGTCTGACACGGTCTCACAAGCCTAGGGAATTTTAATTACAGTGACAACCCTCCGCAAGTCTTGTTATCAAATCGTCACACTCTCATAACAAACTAATACAATTTTCTGGCTTCAATTTCAGAGATGCTCTGTGGGCATTCATATTACTTAGCTGAACATCTCCCAACGTTTTATGGTGATCGTGTCTTGTACGTTACAAAAACCTGTTCTCTCTAAGAGTAACTCGTTCATAATATGATCACCCCCCCAACATGGGATTGACAATATGGCCCACAAACAACATATACGGAAAATGTCTACAAGCCAAACACGTTGCTTCAGAAATACTGTTATTAGAGCATTCTATTGTTGTTTTTAAATACCTTCGTTTTCTTGTGAAATGTTTTTTACTTACCTGTTCTGGATGGCTCAGCTACTACCTCGCCATTACTTACACTTTTAAAAAATGATATCAGCATTCTAGATGATCTTGTATTGAATGGTAATACATTTTTAGGTTAATCAACTGACATGAGCCTTTTCTGCTCCATCAGGGAAGCGATAGCGTTGGTAAAATTTTAGGGGGCTTTGCAGTTCCAGGCTTGACCCTTTTTTAGCAGTTTTCTTGACAGACTATTTCGACTTTAGGTGCAGCTTTCATAGCAACTTTGAAAGATCCAGAGACAGCAAAATTGGCACATAATGCTACCAAAAAAAGCCTCTAAAAGTGTGGCTCATCTTCAGAATCCCCTGAACGATTACCAATGCCATTGCCTTTTCGAAGTGGGAAAAAGGATCTTTTTGGTTGGCTATCCTAAAAACTGGTCTATATAAATAAAATCAGTCACAATTGAATTTCATCGTATAACCAACAATACATTACTAGCGTTCTCATTTAATTTTCTTGTCCATTGATACTGAAGGTAGTTTTTACGTTCATAATCAATCTAGAATCAAGGTCTATAAACTTCGGAAGAATCCAGGAAATTGTTTCCTATCTCTTGGTAGAGTAGTGCGATAACTACTGTTCTATTAAGGGATCCCGCTTCCGTCCATAAGAAGAGACTTTTTCCCCTAGAAGATTCTTTACATTCAATCGATACTAGAATAAATGTATCTTATTCTAAATGTGATGCGTAAAACATACTTGGATTTTAACGATACACTTCTGTCCGCACAGGCATTTACACACACGCGAGCTTCTGTGTAGTACGTGGAAGCATGATTGTATATGAAATTAACGTCTTGTCGACTATATATAAACATACACATACGCATATTCAAACTATCTATCTATCTATCTATCTATCTATCTATCTATCTATCTATCTATCTATCTATCTATCTATCTATCTATCTATCTATCTCCCCCTCTGTGTGTGTGTGTGTGTGTGTGTGTGAATGTGTGTGTATATATATATATATATATATATATATATATATATATATATATATATATATATATATATATATATATATATATATGATGTGGCGGATGCTGAAAAGTTCTTCGCTCGGCTTTCCCAAAATAACCGAATATAAGTTTTTGGGTAATATCGGACTGAGGACCTCTGACACGTAGTTGTCAGTTGAATCTGATACGAAATGCCAAGGTTACCTAATGCGAAGACTGACATCTGTAGAAGGTCGGAGAGTACAATATATATATATATATATATATATATATATATATATATATATATATATATATATATATATATATATATATATATATATATATATATGCGCGTGCATGAGAGTACAATATATATATATATATATATATATATATATATAATGCGCGTGCGTGTGTGATATGCGCAACACAGGTATATATATATTTAAATAGGAATGGTTTAGTTCCATTGAATGCGTTGCTTATTGATTTCCAATGTGAAATGCACATCACCAATCAGAGTACTTAATTTAGTTACCGTCGGTAATCGCCTAATCGATATTCCTATATTCATTGTATACGTGGCGAAACTGTCTCCATAATACGGATGCGTCTTATACATTGGTACGTCTTATATTCCGTAAAAGATGGAATATAAGAAAGGAATGATTTAAAAATAAATTGAGACAACCTTCTTTATCACTGTCTATTATTCCTTAAGATAAATTTCAACAAGAATTGTTATTAGAATAAACCTGTCAAATTTTGACAACTGAATGACCAAGTAAGCAGCACAATGCTTTTAGCTGCTTTTTATTTTCATTGAAAGGCAGGCGATATGATAAAATATATGTAGTTAATCACGGATAAATTTACTTGAATACTAATTACAATGTAAGGGTGAAATTCATATAAATAATTCGAAATTAAATTAAATGAAAAATAAGTAGATCCTGAGGATGCATACCTGCTGGAGAGTGAAAGTAGTGCGGTTCCGCCGCTGCTTCCTCCGCGTGAATGTATCATCATGGATTTCTCCGTGCATCCCAAACGCACCATCTATCACGATAAAAAAAATAGTGCAGATGCACATTTAAAAAACCAAAACAAAGACAAAACAAAAAATTAAAAATGAAAACATACTGACTGAAATGAAAAAGAACTAAACATTTATTTCGAAAGAAGTTATGTTTTTTTTTTTTTTTTAATTTATTAGTCCGACAGATTTAGATGACTTTAGATGTTACATATTTGCTTTGTTTACGTTTCGGATACGAAACTGAATAGTCATGAACTTTCGGGAATCTGAAAAACAAGAAGAATGCGTTTAAAAATTGCAAGAGTGTTAAGTGCCAAAATTGCTGGTTCTGTGTCCATAGTTTATTCGTGAAAAAGCCATTTAGGCAGGAGGCCTGATTTTATCTTAAAGTGCTCGATAGAGCGCTAATAGAATTAATATGTAGAAACGTGTCACTTATCTGAATGGTACTATTTCAGTCGTGTCGACTTCGAAGTTTCGTGAGCTCATTGTTGTAATGACTTTATCAAGACAATGATATCCCCGCTTTTGTATATAAACACGTGCAACAAAATAAATCCTACATTGCCTTGACAATGTTCCTCAGAGTACGAAATGCGTCAGGTAAAAATAGTTTTCCATTAGTCACTTTTTATTAATTTTCTTCCTTTACAGATAAACTTTACGCGAAAATATTATATATATATATATATATATATATATATATATATATATATATATATATATATATATATATATATATTTGTGATGTCAACGAACACTCGTTGTCACTTTTATAATGCCCGTTGTGGTAGAGACTTTGTAATCGCAGATACAACTATAGTAACTCCGTTGAACAATACTGGCGTCAGACGCCTTCGAATAAGACTCGCACTATTAGTACTTGTCCGATAATACTCGCTCGACAAGTAACCCGTATAGTGATCTGAATAGGGAAATAGTACAGGGAATAGAGTAGAGAATAGCTGTTCGTATACTAATAGAGGATAGAGTAGAAATGATGATCCGTATAGTAATAGACGATAGACTAGAATAGAAGAATAGGCTAGATAGACGTCACGTGAATCCCTACTTATGCGGTCATCTATGGTCACGTGGTCTAATTAATTCGATAACGGAATCGTTTGCTCACTGGCGATCTGTGTTCAAACTCAAGTGTCGTCTGCGATACTTTATTCCTATATATATATATATATATATATATATATATATATATATATATATATATATTTTGTTATGGACCCTTACCTAAAACTACAGAATGAACTCTTCCTAACACTATTTATACTACGCCTCTCAAGAGAGATGGACGAATCGAGTCGAGCCGATCACTCAAAACCAGACTGACAGTCATACTAACACCTTCCACATCTTGTATTATTATTATTCCTTGTAATATATCTTCGTTATTTCTACTCTTGTGTTCGTGTTGTTCTTCCTTGGTCCTAACCTTGACCATAACATATATATATATATATATATATATATATGCAATTTAACGTATATATATATATATATATATATATATATATATATATATATATATATATATATATATATATATATATATATATGCAATTTAACGTTGATTTTTAGCTAATGAAAGAAAATGTTATTTTGAAATCTAATTCTAAATTGGGCCGACATTCTTTAACCATCACGCTGTATTGCACCGATGAACCATCAATCCATAGTTGCATTTTTTCGGAAACATGCGTTCTAATTCATTCATGAGGTCATTAATTTCACTTTTCCTTTGGATTTTGGGAAGAAGAAAATCTGTCATTTTCTTAGAACGTTTAGTTTTGTCTTTATTTTTCTTGTTTCGTTTTTTCCTAAAAAAACAACAACAAAAAAAAACAATATTATTTGCCTTAATTTAATTATCCCCCCTCCCTCGCAAAAACTCGTCTTGTCATTTTAACTTTTCTTTTAATTTGTTTTCCTTTATAGTGTGGATTCTTTCTTTCTTTCTTCCTTCCTTTCTTTCTTTCTTTCTTTCTTTCTTTCTTTCTTTCTTTCTTTCTTTCTT
Organism: Acanthosepion esculentum; assembly: GCA_964036315.1. Taxonomy (NCBI): domain Eukaryota; kingdom Metazoa; phylum Mollusca; class Cephalopoda; order Sepiida; family Sepiidae; genus Acanthosepion; species Acanthosepion esculentum. Next base: position 87,512,152 of record OZ038484.1, read on the forward strand.
ACAGGAAATTCAAGTCTTTCTCTTTTTTATTCCTTTTGTTTATCATATTTGTTCTGCATAGTGTTTTTTTCAATCCAGTACCCTTTAATCTAAAAATTAAGGAGTCGATAAAATCCTTTTCAATTGACAAACAAGGTAATGTGATTACAAAGACTTGAGGAACTGCCAAAAGATATTTTAAGCTTTTTTGTTGATATCCTCCATCAATATTTTTCTTTACTATTTGCAATTTGGTAAAAATTGGCGATATTCGGCAGGAGAGAACAGACGGCCAGTCTTATTAAGAAAAGAAGTTTTATACATACATTATTTTAATATCTTCTTCTATGTACCGTGTCCTTTCAGGACGTTGGCGATCATGGTTCTCCACAATTTCCTGTCCTTTGTAACGCTTAATAAATTTTATCTTTTTTTATATCTCTCCTAAACCCAGTTCTGTCATCCATTTACTCAAGCTTGTAGGTTATGTGTTGATTTCTTCTATCCCTCGTACCTTCAAAGTGTCCTATGTGTATTAAATTTTCCAAGCCATCTTTCTTTATTCATGTGCCCAAGAAATTTCAACTATCTCTTCCTGATGATAAGTATAAGAATCTTTTTGTTTACATTTTCTCTGAAACTTCGTCGTTGCTCACATATTCAGTTCATGGTATTCTCAGTATCCTTCTGTAGAACCACATTTCTGTTGCTTCAAGTCTCTTATTCATCTATGAGATTTTCCTGCATTCACTTCCGTATAGAAGGACCGATATTACATAACAGTTCATTACCATTTATAAATACATATATGAATACATTGTACCAGTGGCGTTTCTAGGGAATGGCAAATAGTGTACGTCACATGGCCGCCACTAGGAGTAGGGCGTCACTTGAGGTAGGGCGCAAGTTGGGGTAGGACGTCACTTGGGTTGGGGGTATCTCGATAGCACTGGATACTGAACAAATAATTTGTTTGTGTTATATTCATTAATTAGGTGTCAAGTACTGAATGGTTTGGCAACATTTTTAGATTGCAAAAAAAAAGGTGTTCCAATAACTTGGACCGATTTTAATGTGAATTAAGTTTAAGCGTCTAATGATTTCTCTTTTTCTTTCAGATTTGGCGGACCTTTGGGCGATATTATTTTTCACACGTAATTGCCATGACTTAAATAACAGGATCCAATAGAGAAATAAATAAATTTTCACCAATAACACTGATTTATTTACTGCTGACTTTGATCCGTCTTAATGAAACACCCTTATATATAATCCTTCTTAATGAAACACCCTTTACTTCTAACATGCCGAGCTTATAAAATTTATTGTTCCGTATTGAGATGAGAGGGTTTTCTCAGATCTTCGTATTTTCGTCTAATTATAGTAACAACTAATATTTCCATGAGATCTTTCTGTAAGCTAAAACGAATTTTATCCTCTTTGAGAGAATCCATGGGCTAAGCTATATTGTATGGCTTCACTACTCCAGAGTAGTGTGTGTGTGTGTGTGTGTGTGTGTGTGTGTGTGTGTGAGAGAGAGAGAGAGAGAGAGAGAGAGAGATGGGGACACTGAAAATGTTGATTCCGAAGACATGATTGATAAAATTGCCTCATTGCAAGCAAAGAAGCTACAGTTTCAAGCATAACTAGCTCTTTCTTTAGTTCCCAGCTCCCTCCTGTCTTCTCTCAGTAACAGTGCAATAACTTATTCAAATATACCTTCTTCTTTCATAATTTATCAATGGAAAATTTAAAAATATTTCTCTTGTTGCAGAGTATTTAATTGATATCGAAACACACAAAAAAATGCAGTACTGGGCATGACGATAAACTACATCTGGCAGCAAGGCCTCTGATCTGGAGATTGGAAGTTTTGAGGAACATGGAACTACCTCTTAATTGCTGTAGTTCCCAGGTTCACCCTAACCCGGAGTGGTAGCTCAAAGCACTATGAAAGTATAAAAATACATTTTTATAATGAAAATGCCAGCAATACATTTTTATATAATTACCAACAATACGCACATACTAACAAATTGTAGCGACTTCACTAAAACCCGTTTAAAAGTCTACCAAGCAACCAACATAAAAGAACTTTCATAACATTAAGCCACATAACATGTTACAATTTCTTAAATCAAACTGTATTCCAAAATATAACAAAACCACAACATAAAGCACGTATCACCGCCTCTAGTAATTATGTCCATACAAACATGTATATGCACAAAAGCTGAGTATCATCTACCATGTATTCAATTGCGAAAGCAGAATAACATATATTTTTATTACTTCCACGCTCCCAAGAAAATTAAATTTCGACATTAAATGACTCATAAGGCCGTTAAACAGATAAATCAATCATTCAACTAAAAGATGATATTGTAGTTAAAAGATTGTCTTCCTGTGTTGCCATTATATCATATTTTATTTTTTTTCTTTATTAAAAATTAAAGCGTGTTTGCCTTTCGTCTGAGGTTATGTATCAAAATATTTTGTTTTAAAACAAAAAGACAGTACTGCGTCTGGATGAAGACCAATTAAAATAATGCGTAAACGTTTTCTTCTTTTTCTAGACGCGATAAAATATGTCTGCTTTTTGTGAAGCGAAAGACACAAATTTACATTCTAGAAATTAGGCGGGATTTCTTCCTTTTTTATCCCTTCTTTTTAACGCCGATTTAGCAATTATAAATAAAAAAAAAAAGACGAAAAGAATAACGGGAAAGAAGAAATGCTCTTTGTCAGGGTGTATAAAACCTATAGAGGAAACAATCATAATGAAAAATAAGAAACTTCAGAACAGGTCCAATAGCTTCATGTCTCGCACATCTCGCCTGTGGAACTCCCTTCCTTATTCCTGTTTCCCTGACAAATACAATCTCCAACTATTTAAGTGTAACGTCAATCGACATCTCCAGTTGCCTTGATCTATCCACTTCCCTTCTCCACATCCTTTCACCTTTCATTCCTATCTGCTCTCGCTCCAAATCTTCTGTAACCCCCTTGCCTTGATCGATCCACTATCTTTCTCCACATCCTCTCCTTTACCACTCCTATCTGCTCTTCCTCCAAACCTTCTGTAACCCCTTGCGTTCTAGTGGCTTCCAGCCTTGCTTGGGGTGATAAGCTTAAAAAAAAAGGTCAGGAACATCTCAAAGGAAGTACGAGTGACAACAGCAAAAGAAGTCATCCTGCAGAAAAACAAGGAAAAATGTAGATGACTTAGTAAATTTTCAACATAATGAAAGGGAAACAGTAGGTAATACCAAGAAATGATGCAGAATATATGAGACTAAAAGACAGCAGAATAAGTTCAGGTAGGTAAAAAGATTTTCAAAAAATGCAGAATACAGATGTAGCAGATATGCACTAAAAAGATAAACAAAATAGCTGGATAGAAAAGATACACTTTGGTCGGATGTATAAAACTTAAAGAGGAAACAATGATAATGGAAAAACAAAAGGGACTACAATGGCGAAATGAATACATATGAAAGTTCTTCCATGACATGAGAGGAAAAAAATCTTCAATGCATAAAAATATCAAAAACCTGTAATACTAAAATCTGAGGTTAGGTAAGTACTGACCAAGAAGAAGAGGAACAAAGAAGATAAAATTGTAAGAGAGATGCTGACAGCCTTAGATGATTTGGGCGATGATAAGGTTACCAAAGTGATAAATAAAATGACAGCAGTGAAATACTGGAAACTGGATGATTTCAGGAGATTAATTTTAATAGTGCTGTTAAAGAAACCAGGTGTGAATGAATACAAAATCCCTCAAACAAGCAACTTGAATGAGCCGCCTAACTAAACTCATAATTCTAATTCTTATGAATACAGCTCGTAGCAGAATTAAAGCAAAAATAGGACAAGAACAATGAATCTTTCTTCGAGACACTGAAACAAAAAATGCAACTTTTTTGATCACAGTGCTATCACATCAAGCAACAGAAATGCAGAATGATCCATACCTATGTTTCATAGATTATATAAAAGGCATTCAGTAATTTTTGACTCCTCGAAATTTTAGGAGAGCTTGCTCTACAGGGAAAATTTATTCAAATAATCTGCACTGGGAGCAAATAGCTTGCATGCAGATACAGAATGAGTTATAGGAATACACAAAATGAGTTAAGGGAATACACAAAAATAGAAAAAGTAGTGAAACAAGGAAATTTATTTAACCGTTACAGTGATGCCATTTTAGGATGACGACGAAACCAAACAGAATTTATTATAAACCGGCATAATCTTATCAACATACTATTCAGCAAAGTAATTGATGTAAGCACGATAAAAGGACTAACTATTAATAGTAACGAAAGACAATATATGGCTGTCAGCAAAATGGACAATCCAAGGTATGGATTATGTATCAAGGACGTAAAAATCAAGTATATGCAGGTATACAGATACATATAATGGCTTGCTTCTTGTTTCCGACTACATCCGTCTACTCCGATGGATTGCTATTCCCTGTTTTAGATGACTACTCAGGCACATTTGTGTTTCTTCAGTATTCACAATTTTGGGTTTCTTCAACGCTCACACTGCCCACCTTCGATTTATACTGCAACCATTAATTCCAGAATCTGGCGTTCAAACTCTCGGTCACGATGACTTGTGATTTCGTGCTAGCACAATCATTCCGAACAGTTTAACTCACAAAGTTTGGGTCAACCTGTGCTATGGCTTTCAGGAAGTTTCCAGCGGTGCTGCACGCTATCGTCATCTAACCCAAGCCCGATATTACCAAAAAGTCTCCTTGACGAAACGACCAAGATGAGATTCGAACTTTCGTCTCATAGTCGGTCTTGTTCCCGGATACAACATTATCAACTAAATATCTTTAATAATTGCTTATGAAAGCTGAAAGCACTCAGACATCGGACAATTTTACGAGGTTAAGTCAAAAATTGTCCACACGTTCACCATAACGTATCCTTAGGTTTGTCGCACTGTCTTCCGCTCATGCATGCTTATAGTTGGTACTATTGTAGCCACGGGATCGAAGTTTGACCTTGATTGCGCAAGTTTTCTTGCTGCTATTACAGTGTATACATGACCGCTCTGCTAGCGGTGTGCATCAAAGAGTAACAAAGAGCAAGTGATGCAAATCTGCAGAGAACATGATACCTCATCGATGATAATTTGTCGGTTCGCCATTTTCGAACTTGCTGAATCTTCTCGTCATTGGAGGAGGTTGACGGGCGTCCTACATGTAAATATAAAATATATTGACAACGCTATAAAATAGCTACAGATATTCGGATCGTGTGTTGGAGAAATACAAATGCACCTGAACTGTCGTCTACACCAAGGGATTAGCTAACCATCTGAGTAGACGGGTGTACTTAGAAATGAGAAGTCAGCCATGATACGTATCTATGCATCTGTATCTGCTTGATTTTTGCGTCCGAAATTCGGATCCGCAATTATTCCTACACAATAGCTTCAAGATTAAGTTGAAACATTACCGTCTACCCCATCAGGATAATACAGTAGACCTTGCTACCAATAATGCACCATTGACCAGCATATATAAATAGCAGTGCCAAAACACAACACATGGCCTGTTTTCAAGTATGAAACAGACTGTCGCCGCTTGATGTTGACCTCAGTGTCCACTTTATATACTTAGGATTCACCCTTTTCCCTTCTTTAAATCTAATTTGCGTGCAGTTTTTCTTTCTAGTTTTCCCCTATACTTTTTCTTTTGTATTTCTTTTTTCTTCTTTTCTTTTTTCCTCTCCCTTTTTTGGTCTCCACGCTTTTCATCTTCTTTCCTCTTCTCTATTCTTCCTCCATCTCCCCGTCTATATTGTGTTCCACTCTCTTCCTGTTCTTTTCCCCCCTTTTATTGCCACTCCGCCTCTTTCCCTTTAACTTTTGCCCTCCCCTTCCCGGTACTTACTATTCTCTTAAGAGAAATTCTTTACTCAACCGTTATAATCAAATCTTCTTAAATTTCGTCCTGTAGCCCCCCTTCCCACTATCTACTACAGTTTCTAACACCAATCTCTTTCGTTCCTTCGTTTTGGACGTCTCCTCTTCCCGCAACTAGTTAGCTGGAGTTAAATAAGATAAATCGCTCGACGACTGAGCCAGTAGGTAGTTGGGGACCCGTAGGGAGGCAGACTTAGACGATCTGGGAAAAGAAGCAACTTCAAAAATAATAATAATAAAAACAGAACCAAAAATGCGAGGAAATTGAATTAAAAATAAAAGACCGCCTTAAAAGACAGGTAGTTTGGGATTGAGTGTTGCAAGGTTCCATACAATTCTTTGTGTGCATCATCTGAGACCGGAATGAACTTATATAAATATATATGGATGGCTACGTCAGTATGACGATATTTTACTGCGCGCGTGCGCGCACACACACACACACATATACGTCTATCTATCTATCTATCTATCTATCTATCTATCTATCTATCTATCTATCTATATATATATATATATATATATATATATATATATATGTATAGATGAACATCCTCAGACGAACACTCAATCTCTAACACACCATTTGTGTCATCCATAGCTTTACTAATTTCTTCCTTTCTAATTCTGGTATTGTCTCTGAGTTGATCGATGACGTTTCTTGTTGGTGTTCATCTTGATCTTTTCCTATAATTTGAATCCCCTTTTATAAGCTGATGCACAACTTATTTTCCCTCCAACAATGGCCGCAAAACCTTTTACGAATTGTACCCATAATCTTTGGTAAGTTCGCATATAAGTTAATTAATTTCTCTCTTTCTTTGTCTGAATTTCTGGGATGAGGAGGTATCGTTATTTACACTATTTATATTCGGACTATTATCCTCATTTTTGTTGTTTTTCTCACAACGTCCGGCCGTTTTGCTCTCCGGCCTCCCTCAGGTGTATATCGATCTGGGTAACCTACTGGCAATTCCGAATTGAACCCTTTAATTAATCTACCGGGCGAGACTGTTCTCGTTCCACTGCTCATGTCTAGGGATATATTGTGTAGTTTTTACTTTATTTAGCACTGTTATTGCTCTCTTGTTTTTTCTGAGTGCACAGTACCCGACTCAGGGATTGAACTCACAACCACTATGTCACCAAATTCACGAACTAAATCTTTGCAATTGTCCTGTAGGACAATCGTCTAGTGGGTAAAAACTGAACACACTTTCAAGCTTACAATACTTGGTATTCCCAAACGATCATCTATCTAGGTGGTGATCAGACTCAACGTTGCTTAACTTCGGTGATCGCGCGGGAACCAATGTTTCAACATGATATGGCCGTAAGCAAGAATTCTAAAAAATAAAGATTTCAGCAGTGATCTTGAGTTGCTAGGCTTTAACAGAAATTTTAACCTACAAAAAATTAATTTCTCACTAAACACTAAACATGTTGATAATTCTCATGATACAAAGGGTTCAAAGTTCTATCTATCAATTTTTGTTGTTGTTAAACAGTGTCAGGTCTACATCGTATGGAGAAGAGACCAAAGTTAAGCGATTTTGAATGTGGGAGTGTTGTTAAATTTGGGGTCCAGGGGCTATCCTAACTCGTAACTTGTGTAATTTTCTTTTTGCATGATCCGGAAAATTATAGAGACTCTTGTAATGATAATGAGTTAAGGACTGACTGGAAGAAATGACACTAGGAGGAAATGTAGTCGTTGAATTTATGGTAGACCAAAATAGAGCAACTATTAGTTGAAACGAGTGAGGATTCGTACATGATTATTTATTGAAGAAGCAAGAAGTACGTCTCTGCTAAAAATATGTTTGCGACAGAAGGCAGGGAAATAACTAATCAAAATCTTTTCGCCGGGAAAAAAAAGCAACAGCAATAAACATTTATTAAAAAAGTAACAACAACGTTAAAATCTGTATAAATTAATAATTAATTCTGACATAGAAGAAGCAGTCTTTTGAAATTTACGAAGATGAAAAACTTAAGCGTAGAAGAACAAGATTAAATGAAAATAATACGAAAGAAAGAACATGTTGACTAACAAAAACTAAATAGAGGAAAAACGAAGGGAAATGGCGGCAAACAATTTGCAGACTTACACAATCATTCAGTGGTATGTATATCTAAGCAAGTCATCAAGTACATACTGATGTGATAATTTTAAATTAGAAATCCGCTTATTCTAGAAACATTAAAAAATGTAACATCACATCAGGGCGTGGGCAGTCGTGACTCTACAGATTCTTTTTTATTATTATCTGTGAATTGCCATGCCTTTGTTTTCCATTTATTCTTCACGGTTTAGAATTCAGAGTTTGTCTTCTCTTTGTTGCCATTTAAGATTAGAGACCCCAGTATAACCTTCGATTTAACCAGTTCGGAAAATGTGAGAAAAAATTAGTGCGAAAATGAACGCAACATACTTGAAATCGGCTTGTCGATTATATTTTTCGCGTCGATACCTACACATCAGATGCGAAACATATATGAATATATTCTACAATTCTTTTTCTCATTTCACCCTAAGTAAGGCAATAAAGCCACAATGGCGCATGAGGTTATTGAGTGTTAGAGAATATGAGAAAAAACTACTATTAAGGAGAAAGGATAATAAAATAATAAGAATTAAGAAGATAACGTGTGGCGTGGAACTTAAATTTTTGAAGCTCAAAGTTGAATTTGAAATAAGAAGACGTAATATATGGTCATTAGCAAGAGGGATAACACAAGATGCGATCTGCGAACTGGATGCGTTAAAATCAAACAAGTAGAGAAATCTAACTATCTGGGAAGTGCTATGGAAACATGTAACACAGAAATACGCAACTGGAATAGCGAAAGATGCCTTGTAAAAGCTAAACAAAGTATTAAGAAATAGAAACAAAAATCGTTGGAAATAATAATAATCGTCCTCTGTCTATATTTCTGAGATGAAGTATTGTAAATATTTACATTGTTCGGACTGTTGTCATCATCTTTATTGTTATATCCACGACGTTTCGACAGTTGTACTCTTCGGCAGTCTTCAGGTGATATACCTTTGAATTTTTAATTGTACAGTTTATTTTGTCCACGAGGGTAGATTGTTCTAGCTCCACGTGCCATGCCTTTTCTAGATATCTCATTTTCAGTTAATTGAATTACTAAAGGGGATTAACTGAAAGTGAGACACCCATAAAAGGCATGGCGCGTGGAACTAGAACAATCTACACCCGTGGGATAAATATAGGGTTCAGTTAAATATTCCAACGTATATCACCTGAAGAAGGCTGGGGCGTACTACAACGGCCGAAACATCGTGGATATGAAAATAAAGATGAAGACAATATTCAGAACAAGTGTTCTGAAGTGTAAATAATAATAATAATAATAATATTAATCGTGCTCAGTTATTTAATATCAGTCATCCTATATGGCAGTGAATGCTGAACAATTTCCTTACAGATGATTAGGAGAGCTTAAGCAATAGAGTTGTGGTCCTACAGAAGGATGCTGTGAATACTATGGACGGGACATGTGAGTAACGATGAACTTTTATGTAAAATGGGAACAACAAGAGTTCTTTTACTTAGAATTAGAAAGATGCAATTGAAACATCTAGGATACTTTGAAGAAAGTGGGCTTAGAGAATCTGACACTCACAGACCACACAAGACAAAAGGGACAGAGAGAAGCATCGTGTAGCATACCTAACGAGGTTATGTCGGTGGATGGGAAAACATGGGCAGGGACAATTTGCTCAGTGCTAAAAGGGATAGAAAATTGTGGAGAGCTGTGGTCGCCTACGTCTTGGGGGGAGACAGAACATAAAACTAGAAGTTTCTAGATTAACGCTTTTTAATAATTTGAATCTGGTTCGGTTGCGTAGTTATTATGGAAGCTGCTGTTTTTTTTTTAGAACATACATTATTCGACACGTATGTAATAAATAATGAATTCTTTGGAATGCTCTGTTGAAGAAAGAAGTAAATAGTTTATTATCGAGATTTTCATTTACAATTTTATTCTCTTCTTGAAATGGTGGGTTCAGTATAAAACAAAAATTCTTGAAATTTCCAGAAAATCAACGATGATTTTCTTTCTGTAGTTAATCTCACTTAAAAAATAAACAGTTCATGTGCAAATGTTCCAGTAAGGCTTTGCCGGATTTCAATAAATAGACAAAATAAATCAATAAAATAAGGAAATAAAGACCAAATAAGAATCTTCTATCCATTTCATTATATGTCCTTAAAGAGCAAACATTCTTTTTTAACAAAAAATAAAATTAAACGATTTTTTTTTAATTTACTCGAGTTAAATTTTCCGCTAGTTGAGTCGAACAATAGTCGCGTCTTAAATACTGAACCATTCACTTTCCTGCGTGGATTTTAGCCGCCAGATTCTAAATGGCGACCTTCTAAAGAAGAAAAAAAAAACGAACAATTGCAAAACAATGGCTCGGACATTTCTTGAGTTTTAGGATCGCCTAAATACTTTCTACTCTTCTACACGCCTTTCATAGAAAATTACTTGTCATCTTGAAAAGTTGATTAATATTTTCGGTTGGTAATGGAATAATACAAAAATTAAATGAAAAAAAATTCAGCAGTTGGAGAAATTTTTTTTCGTTTCTTCAGGGTCCAGATGCTTAAGTTTCTATTTCTTTTCACGTTCGGCTTTTGGGGCTTGGAAAATTTGATACTCACAGGACAAATGAAGGCAAGAGTGACAGAGGAAAACAACGCATAACCTACCAGGCGAGTTTGAATGGATGGCGGAACAAGGTTTAGGAGAGATAACAAAAAGACAAACTTTATTAAAAGCTACAAAGGAGAAGAAATTGTGCAGAGCCATGATCGCCAACGTCCTGAAGAGACACAACACAAAGAAGAAGAAGAAGAAGAAGAAGAAGAAGAAGAAGAAGAAGAAGAAGAAGAAGAAGAGGAGGAGGAGGAGGAGGAGAAGAAGAAGAAGAAGAAGAAGAAGAAGAAGAAGAAGAAGAAGAAGAAGAAGAAGAAGAAGAAGAAGAAGAAGAAGAAGAAGAAGAAGAAGAAGTGGATAAATGAATCCGGAAAATATCGCTCTTTGTATTATGTATATTATATTGTATTTATCTGTTATTCCTACTCATTCATAGTTGATTGGTAATGTTATGTTAATAACACTTGATAAGAATAAGTGACTATATCACTTCTGGATTCCGTGAAATTAACGTCGGCCGTGGAGGGTATGTGGTTTCGAGGATTTTCTTCGAACGCTCGATCTTTTACTCACGACGATGCAGGGGAATCTGCGTTCTCCCTCTGGTTGTCTTGTCTGTGTGTGTGTTTTTGTGTGCACCCTAAGTTATAAAGAATGAGTTTCCAGCTACAAAACACGATTCGTCCACACAGTTCTTCCACTATCCCTTGTAGCTCTTAGCTACGTTTGTCTCCATATATATATATATATATATATATATATATATATATATATATATATATATATATATATATATAGCTAATAAATATCCTTGGGAAAGGTATTAATCCTCTACTTCTCCCTCCAGCTATGGGTAAATAGCTGGACAAACTGGGTTCTATAGCCTTAGATGGCAACTGGTTTAGGAGAAGGACAACTTTGAATTGAAAACCTACGGAGCGTCGTTTGGGGACCTTGTGGCACGTAGTGCACCAGGTCTCTGTATTCGGCCCTTCAAAAAGTGTGGTTGATTCTGCACAAAGCCTTAACCACTATAACCAAATCATATGTGCTAGTGTCTGTGCCGTCAGTTTCTAGGAACTGAGCTGCTTGACACACATACGTCGAATACGACGGGAGAGTCCAACATATATTTACACACACACACACACACACACACACACACACACACACACACACACACACACACACAACAAGCAGTTATATTATTTTTCGGTTCTCTCTTTCTTCGATTTCCCACATCATCCTTCTATCGCCTCCTGTACAATTCTCCCACCCCTGCTATCTGCTCTGACACACCCGGCATGTGAAAGGAGTAACTTCGGCGAATAGACCATTTTTGCTTAATTATGTCTTGAGCAAATTGGACTAAATTAATGTGTTCACGTATCTTACCACATTATTGGAATGCTAACATTGGTCGTTTTGTGTTTAGTATCATCTTTACGAATTGGAGACATTTAATTTATTCTAACCCAGAGAGAGAGAGAGAGAGAGAGAGAGAGAGAGAGAGAGAGAGAGAGAGAGAGAGAGAAAATAGTGTTTGAGAGAGAAAGAGAAAGTGGGGAGAGAGAAAGAGTGAGATAGAGTTTGAAAAGAAGAGACAGAGAGAGAGAAGGTGGAGGGGAGAGTTTGAGAGTGAGGTGAGATAGACAGGAACAGAGAGAGTTTGAGAGAGAGAGAGAGGGGGAGAGATGGAAAGAGAAGGAAAGTGGATAGAGAGAGAAAGAGTGTGATAGAGACAGCGAGAGAAAGAGAGAGAGAGAGAGAGAGAGGTGAAGTGAGATGATTGTAAGATATTTTTTATGAAGGTAAGTGCGAATATATCTCTTCCCGCTCCCGCTCTCCATACTTACATGTAGAATCTTCTTGTTGGCTGACGACATCGTGTTATTCTGGAGACAATGTCCGCCCAGATGAAAATCAAGATTTCGAATGCTCATTTTCAAAGTGAGTACACATGTTCTATGACCATCTCCAAGTAGGTTTTTACCGCTTGGAGTTGCTAGCCCCACTTTTTAGCTTTTTGAAGTCATCTTTGCTATTCCAATGTGTGCTTCGGATTTCGGTATAACATTTTATGTCGTCTCTTAAAACACTTCCATATATAGTCAGATTGCTATACTTGCCGTCACTTAAACTCTAGTGAGATTACAGGTTCAAATATTCTTTGAAAATAATGAAAAAACTTATTAGTATTACATCCTAAATCATGTTGGATTTGAAACAGGATAGTCCTGGGAATGACGACAAACTACATCCGACAGCAAGGCGTCTGATCGAGAAATTGGGGCTTGTTGAGGAGCCTGGAACCACCTCTTAATGGCTGTTGTTCCCAGGTCCACCCAGAGTTGTAGCATTTTTTAGGGTCTCAGCTATGGGCAAATAGTGAACCCCCAAACAAAAACAAAACCCCATGAAAGTATAAAAATACATTTTTATACTAAAAATACTTGCAATACATTTTTATACAAAAAATTCCAACAATACCTATTTCTAGTAAAATTACCAACGATATGCATTTATTGTAGAATTACTAACAATACATCTTCTGTAGGTATACAACTGAGTTCAAAATATTTAGATTTCAGCACTAAATAATCCATAGAGGTTGATATGCCGCTAAAGAAAATCAATCGACCAACTGAGGAACCAATACGAAAGAACTCTTTCGTGACATCAATCCCTAATGTTATAGTGGAAGACACCTTGTCTAGAGAATAGACTCTCCCACCTATTATAAGTAGGAGTCAGTAGGTAGTCGAGGGACGAGAAGTTATCAGCGACCACAACTCGATTACTCTGCGTAACACTTTATTACAAGTTCATAACGTTTCTGTACGTTTACCCCATTTAGGACGCATTTAGTCCGACTACAAGTTCTATTGTGGAAATAACTCCACAACACCTAATTTCTTAAATCAAACTGTGTTCGAAAACATAACTTCAACACAAAACACACATATCACCGCCTCTAGTAATTATGTTCCCACAAACATGTCCATGCATAAAAACCGTGTATTATCTACCATGTATTCAAGTATGAAAGCAGAATAACAATTTTTTTATTACTTCAAAGCTCCAAAGAAAATTAAATTTTGACATTAAATGACCCATATGCAATCGATATGCCGTTAAACAAACAAATCAATCAATTTGAAACAATTAAGATTCAGTTCACTTTCACTGATTGCGAAGGTTAAAATGTTTTCAAATGTTCAAAGTAGGTAATTAAAGACATTGAATTCTAATAAAATGTTAATTTAATTCAGTAGGGTTCAAGCGAAAACAAGTCAACACATTTTAGAGGTATTTATATTGAGAAATATACACGTTTAATTAACATTCTATCCAGATATATTTGTATCGAGTTTATTTAAAGACAATACACACGCTTGGAAATCAATGTTTAGCTATATACGATTCAAATGTGTGTTGTGAATGGTGTGCGTAGTTGTGTGTATGTGATTCTAGGATTTATGTGCGTGTATGTGTGTGTGTGTCGGCATAATCATCTATTTTTACGCGCATTTAAATAAACTGTGACAGTGCGCACCTGATCTTCTGTATGTTTATAGCTATAAAGGTGTTAATTTGAAAATCACAGACGGGGCCTTTTCTTTTCTAGTTCGGCAATGAACAACTTTTCGTAATTGCCTAAACACACACACACACAAACCATGCACGCGTTTACACAAATGAACATTGATATACACATACCTAAATCAATAATGTGTATTTTGAGCGTGCATTTTTTCTACGATAAACTATCAAGGACCTTAAGTGACGCTGCCGCTTCAAACGCTGCATAAAAACGTGAGAATCCTTTCTGTAATTAAATGTCCTTCTAATCATCTAATTAAGGAGTTCATTAAATATACATTTATTAAATTATATCCCATTTTCTTCTTTCTCTGTATTTTTGCAATATGTGCGCAGATTTTGATTGTTGGTTGATTTTGTTTAGTGGCATATTAACATCTCTATGGGTTATATAATGCCGAAATCTAAATATTTTATAGGTAATTTTATGCTTTCAATTACAGATATTTTGTACATAATTTTATACTTTCAGGGTAAAGGTATGTTTTTTTTTAGATATACATTTTGTAGATCATAAAATGTATTGTTGGTAATTTTACTATAAAAATGTATTTTTTTCTTTTTTAGTGTTGCATTGATTGTCATTTGGCTATAAAAATGTATTGCTGATTTTTGTTATGGGGTTCACTATTTGCCCATAGCCGGGTCCCTAACAGGTGCTACAACTCCGGGTCAGGGTGGACCAGGGAACAGCAGCAGTTAAGAGGTGGTTCCACGCTCCTGAAAACCTTCAATCTCCCGATTAGAGGCCTTGCTGCCAGATGTCGTTTATCGTCATACCCAGGACGAGCGGATCTTGATGCGACTGGAAAGCATTTGGAATGACGGAAGGCATAAAGGAAGCAGGACAGAATTAAAAAAAACTATAACTACCAAACTGAAGACAAGCATTTTTGCTACAATAATGTTCACCTTGCATAAGGCTTAAGAGCCACTCGTAGTAGATGATTGCAGAGTTATAAGTACAGCTTATGGGGGTATGTGAAAACGGTTAACCCTAGACTTGAAAATTGTAGTGATCGGGAAAGAGTGCGAACCGGATGATGTGAAGCTGTTTATGTGGAACTTACATCTCACCAATGGAATATGAAGGGAATAAGGGTGGTTCGCGGCAATGTGTGTGGCATGGTGGGTTTTAGTTGTGAAGTTTAAAACTAGGAGTAGATAGGTTCGCCTATCGCCCGGTTCGCAGGCCTTCCCTGTTATTTGGGAACTAATTTTATTTAAATAAAGATATTTTATTTGTATAGATTATTAAAATGACTAAGGAGAATAACCACTCATAAATTTACTCGCTCAAGTTGATTTAATTTCGTTCCCACTGTAAAGCGTGACACGAAAGATATAAATACACAAAAGTAATTATTATATAGTAGATTTCATATCTCCATAAAGTAGAAAATAATGGGCAACTAGACAAGCCTCATTAACCATTATACGACATCGAGGAGCTTAGAGTATTGAAGAGACTTGTTGTTACTTGAATGCCATGAAAATCCACCTTTTTATTGTTGAAAAATTCATTAAATAGACAAATATTAATATTACATATTGCATAAAGTGGAGAGTCTAAAATAAGTATTAATAAATGGTGGATCGAAAATGGCTTCCCGTTATCAAACTTCCATTCTGGTTTTTGATGCAATGTTACTGAACGTCCAACTTTTTCCAAACACACCAATCATACTCTCATTTCTTAAAGCAACACGGCACCTTGCCATTCTGTTTATCTGAAGAGATGCCTAGCACTCATGGCACAACCCTTACCATCCCATTGGCACGTTTATTTATTTTAATAACAATATTATTCTAACTACGACTACTACTGTTTACGTGTGTGATAAAGATAAAAGAAAAACGTTCAATCCTCTTTCATGTTAGGCCACGTGGGCGTCGTAAACAGAGCAGTCGTTATGTTCGTGGTTTTCTTCTGATCCTGATGTTTTATGGTTGCGTTAGGGCGGTCAGTTAAGGAGAGGGATAAACATTGGTGCCTCTGTGCTCGGCCCTTATCGTATTTACACTGCCCGTTACTGACCAATTAGAACGGTTATTATCGGCCCTAAGTAATAATAGCTGTCACCGTTTGGCACAGTTTGGAATGTTTTATTTCATTGTTAGGCAATTTGAGCAGACGATCGCAATAGCAGCAGCAGCAGCAGCTAATATTCAAAAACTGACGACGGCACAGCCAAACCTGGCTTTAAGCTGGGATTACTTATGTTTGTACTTCTGTGTTTGAGAGAGAGGGAGAAAGAGAGAGAGAGAGAGAGAGAGAAAGAGAGAGAGAAGTTGATAGGAAAGGGCAGAGATGAGGTGTTAGAGAGGAAGGACAGGAAGAGAAGGCGAGAGAAACGATAGGGTAAATGAGAAAAAGAAGAGAAAGGAAGAAAGAGAGGGCGAAAAGGCGAAAGAGGGGGGGATAAACTAAGAGTGAGAGGGGACAAATATATATAGAGAGAAAAATGAGAAGGAAAGAAAAAGGCATAAACAATAAGAGAGGGGGTAGATATAGAAGGAGAGAAAGAAGGAAAATGGAGAGAGGAGAGTGAGAAGGAGAACGAGAAAGGGAGAAAGATGGGAGAAAAAGGGAGGTGAAAGAAAGATGAAAGAGATATATAGGTATAAATAGAGAAGAGATGGGAGGGATAAAAGAGAGATAGATAGATAGAGATGCAACAGGAGAGGGAGTGTAAGAAATAAGAGAGAGAAATATATGGAAGGAAGAAAGAGTGGGAGAAAGAAAAATTGAAAGAGAATAGTTAGGTCGCTTGCTATTGAGATAGTGAACAGAATGAGATAGATAGATAGATAGATAGATAGCGAACAGAATGAGATGGATAGATAGATAGATAGATAGATAGATAGATAGATAGATAGATAGATAGATAGATAGATAGCGAACAGAATGAGATAGATAGATAGATAGATAGCGAACAGAATGAGATAGATAGATAGATAGATAGCGAACAGAATGAGATAGATAGATAGATAGATAGATAATGAACAGAATGATATAGATAGAAATACACACACACGCATATATATATATATATAAGAAAGTGAACAAAATGAGATAGATATATGGGTGCAAACATATGGGCTGAAGAAGAAATAAATAAATAAATAAACTTGAAGAGACAGAGTAGATAGACTAGTTACCCTACCAAAGCTGAAGAGCCTAGTCTATCTTATTATTTACGGGTTTGAATTCAGAGTTTCCCTTCCTTCTTTTCAATGCAAGAGATTCCAGTCCGCCCTGCTATCTGGATGAAGAAGGATTTATACATTTCTAAGAACAGTATTGCGAAGCGAATGAAATAGACTCAGTCAGAATTCAAAGCCTAAGAGTCACTCAAGATAGAGGGTTACTGAAACTAGTTGCAGTGTGAGCGGTAAGAGTAAGATGCGCAATTTATGCGAATATGTAGGAAGGATAACGGTTAACCCTAGAATTGGAGAGGTCAAGAAAGCATAAAGAAGGAGGCTAGAAAGCATCCACTTGGGATTCTATTCCACAAAGCAGCAGTTCTGGTGAAGAAGCTACCCGAGATGAACTTGCTCCTCACTAAAGGAACACGAAAGGAATGCGGGTGGTTCGCCTTAATATACGCGGCGCGGGGGTGGTTAGCTGGGAGCGCTAAAGTTAAGAGAACTAAGGAATGTTGATCGTTTGATCATTTTCCTCTGGAGATAGCGGCAGAGAAGCTAGAGGCTTGCAACATTTCGTTTGTGGGAAACAGGTTGTAAGGTGGAAAACAATTCATCACCCACAAGGACGCTTTTGGGCTCTATGAAGACGGGAGAGTGAGGACTGCGCAGCACTAGCTCAGATATGGCAATAGTGACAAGGAAGAAGACTATGTAGAAAATAAGTATTACTTCTTTAACATTAATGCTTATTTTATCATTTGGCTGCAGACTTATTTATGTACGTATATATGGGGGGATATGTACTGTTCTATATATAGTGGATGATGGTAAGTCCATACCGACGACCTCTCTCTCTTAACCACACACACGCACACACACACACACACACTCACACACGCGCGCACACACACACACACACACAGTGATTGTATAAAGGCGACAATGATGCACTGGCGTAAAACAGGAAAATGAAGCAAAACAGTTAAGATATTCATTTAGGAGATAAAAACAATTGAAACGAAAATGTTTACACGAGTATAACATCTGTGTTCACCTCCCCTTCTCTCTAGCTATCTCAGTTTGTTTATATATCTCTCTTTCTATCTCAATCATATCATATCATATCATATCATATCATATCATATCTATCTATCTATCTATCTATCTATCTATCTATCTATCTATCTATCCCAGTCTGTTCATTATCCATGGAATTCATCCCAGTCTCTTAAGACGCATTGAAGTATACGCATGCGTAAACAGTCATCTTTATTTTATTTTATTTTTTTTATCCTTGCTTCTTTTGTTTTTCTTCCTAACTCACATCTATCTTTTTGCACTTTCCTTTTCTCTCCATCACCCCCTCTCTCGCTTTCTCTCCCTCCCTTTCGATCTCTTTCTTTTCCCCTTTATCTCTCTCCCTCTCCCTCTCTCCCTCTCCCTCTCTCCATCTCCTCTTCTGTCTCTTCCAATGTCTCTCTCACTCTTTGCCCTTTTCTCTGTTCCCTTATTTTTCTTGCTCCCATTTCTGCCGCAACTCTCTCTGATATCCTCTCTATGTCTAGACAACTCTGCCTTGGATAATGGTTAGCGAGGCTATTCTGGATAACCTATAATACCGAACATTGATTTTGATCCTCACTTGGTGCCGCATACAAAATTCGACATTAAATAGCTCAACAAGGGTTGAGATATCGTAAAAGCAACTAAGCTAGTATAACTAATAAATTAGTATTTTGTATGAAAGTATCACAGGTTTCATAGGAATGTTTTGGTAAGAAATCGAAAGTTCGTGTAGCGCCAACTATTGGGAGCGGTCCTATCTTTCATACTTGAAAATAAGCCTTCAGACAACTAGTGCCGGAATTAAACTTGTTAGCCTTTCAATCACCGGTCAGAGTCACGTTAAGTCAGATTGTTAGATGGACTGAGGGAGATATACAAGCAAACTGGGCTGATAAGACTGACTGCTGAACGTTGGTATTGAACAAGGACCTCTAACGAACAGAAGCAGGCAGGCGCCTGTCCCGAAAATAAATACAGCTACTTCCCTAATTGCAATGATTCAATCAGATTAGCCGCGCCTGGTCTTGCTTCTATTTCATAAGTCTGATTTGATTAACACTACCCCGGTCAGGACAGACAAAGCAATAAATAGCAAGAGGCGAAGTAAGACGACCTGTGTAGCGTGGCTAAAGTAAGAGGCTTGATGGGGATTTGAGGTGTTGGTGGGAAGGAAGTAACGTAAGATGGAACGAAATCCACAAACAGCAATGTCTGCCAGATAGAGTCTTTCCGATTGATTTTTCTTTTTTATAATCCCGAGCAAGGCAACAAAAGCACTAACACGCAGAGGGGTTCAGTCAGTTATTTATGTGCCATGCGTGATACACGCTTAGGCGATCATATATCTTTTGATACATGACTGACAAGGTAGGGTTTTTTCCCGCAGTAGGTTGCCGTTTCTTTCTGCTGTAGACCATATAAAGCATAGAACCCGGTCTGTCTTGCTATTTACCCATAGCTAAAAGAAGAGGACCCATACCTTTTCCAAGGGTATTAGGACGTAAGTGAATGTAATGGATTCGACTGGAATTCGAACTTGGCTCTCCGATTCCTTATTCCATTACACCACCATACTCCGCAGAGGGGTTACTGAGCGTGAAAGAATATATGAAAAATATTATTAAGGAGCGAGAACAGTGAAAGGGCAGGAATTAAGAAAACAGAAGTTAACGATTGACATTGCCTTTAAACTTTTGAAGATCAAACTTGACTGGAAAGCAAGACGCGGGAAGGTACTTGCACAAACGAGAAAAGAAACTTTTTGCATAGAACTTACCGTTACATCTCGCCATTTCATCTGTAAAATGATGAGACTTTGCCGCCAGTCTAGTACTGCGCTTAAAATCATAAAGTCTAGCTACCATAGAGGAAAGTGATATTTATTTTGAATAATACAAAAACGTGGCACAAGGCAAAGGGGCGATAAGGGAAACCTGGTCTTCAGTCTGTCTTATCTTAAATTTAGCAAGCCACGATTACTGACCCAAACATACCACTGTATTTCTTACACTAAAACAACAAATTCTTACTTACCATTCTTACTACAGTCACCATAATACCTCAGAGTCTCTATGTAGTCCTAACTAGTTCCCAAATGTACAATTTGTTAGTGTGAGGTCGGGAATAAAAATAACGACTTTTAAAAAAGAAACCCCAATAAATATTTACAATGAATACAATTTATATATTTGTACCACAGAGGAGAGTTCGTCAGAACAATTACCATGAAAATATTTATAGAAAAGGCACAAGGATACTACGTTACGACGGTGGGAAAGTGACTGAAGCCGAGATGCTTGGTTAGGACTAATAACATTGCAGATTCTTCTTTGAATTTTAAATCTCTAAATATATATCAGGCGCACCAGACCATATGTAGCAGTAATATTCTAAGCATGGACGACATTTTTATTCATTTATTTTAGATGTAATAAAAAAAGTTAATGATTTTACTGGGGAGATACTCCTGAATAAGTTAGTACTTATGTTTTTATTTTCTTTCTAACGTTATTATAGCGAGAATTTATTGATTTTGCAATTAAAGTTATATCTTCCTGGATACAAGTTAGGAATATAGTTCTTATACAATTAAATTTCAAATACAATGTCTTATAAAAGGCCGACCAAGTTTAATATAGTGGAAACGAATCACTATTCTGGAGAATCTGACAACGTATAGACTGAATAAATATTTACAATGGAATCTAAAATCTTTATTACTAGTGCTCCACTTATTTTTAAAACTAAACCTGGTCCGCACATAACATTTTAAAGCAATCCACATATTATAAAGCAACCCAGTATTAATACAATTTGTTTTAATTTAGGTGCTCACGTATTATAATGCCTTTAAAATGTAATGTCATGTTTGGTACGTTAAATTCTACTTCATAGTTATAACATCACGTTAATTTTCAAACTTTAAATGTGATACTGGCTGCTTTTGGAACTTTGATCTAATTTCGAACGACCGACATTGATTGAAAGTACTCGGAATTCAAATTTTAAATTTAAGAAAAATAAAGTGATTAATACGACACCAAAATAAACTTATCAAAAGATTATTATTGTTTGTTCTAATTAATAAAAACACACGCACACACACACAAACACACGTACACACACAAACACACACACAAACACACACACAAACACATATACACACACACTCACAAGCGCAAACACACACACAACCACAAACACAAAAACAGACACACACACACTCACAAGTACAATCAAATCGTGAAATGAAGGTCGTTTTGAACGGGCTCGCTTCCAGACCATATCACACGAACGCGGGTGTCCCCCAAAACTCTTTTATGAGCCCTACGCTGTTTCTGATCTTCATCAATGATCTTCCTGATGTCATCAGTTCCCAAGTAGGCATTTATGATGATGACACTACCATTTACTCCTGTCACAATAGCAAATCCGTCAGAGCTGACAAAGTTAACCTGGCTGGTGCTTTTGAAAAGGACCTCCACCAATCAGTGCTTAATTGAGGCAGGGAAGTGGCTTGTAAATTTTAATTCTTCCAAAACTAAACTGCTCTCATTTAACCACCATAGAGAACATTTTCTGCCCACCAACAGCATGGCTGAAGCTTCACTCCCGGAGAGCGTCTCACTGCACATTCTTGGCCTCACGTTTCTGACTGACTTTAAGCGGAACGACTACATCGAATCAATAGCTGCATCTATTGCAAGGAAAATTGGTTCACTGTGTCGTGCCAGAAGGTTTTTCTCGTCAGAATCCATGTTGCACATTACAAATCTACCATTCGGCCGTGCATTGAATACTGCTGCCATATCTGGTCTGGTGCTCCTGCCATTCACCTCGAGGTTCTTGACAAAACCCAAAGAAGGATCTGCAATGTAATCGATCATCACTTGGCATCTCAACTTCAGTCACTTTTCCACAGACGTGAAGTGAAGTCGGTAAGAGTTTGTACTTTGATCTCGAAGTGAATAATACTCTGTTGAGGCCCTTCCAACCATTTTGTCAAACTCTTCAAGCGCGCCATTGTTTCAATTTTTGTCAGCAATATCTCATATAGCTGCAATGGACGGAATTTTGAGGATTAAATAAAAATAGGCGCACCATATTTTATAAAGATAAATTGTTTCCCTAGTTTCAGGAAAAATTCATTGCTTTTTACAGATATTCTCCGAACTATTCCTTTTCTAAAGCTATCAATTTTATTATACTTAAGGCAATACAAAATATGGATAAGTAAAGATGTAGATAAATAGATGAAGAATAAATAAATAAATAAGGGAAAGGCAAATTCGGAATCGATGAACGGAGAAAAATGACGAGACGAAATAGCAACAAGCAAGCGGTAAATGAAATAAGCGAACAACAGGAAAATATGCCCGAAAAGCCGAGTAAAAGAAGGCAAATTCTATAAAAGATTATGGCGATTAATTGCTACGATGGATTCGGCGATTAATGCGTCAAGAACTGAAATTGATTCGACATGAAGCAGAATAACAATAATAATCTTAGAAATGATCTCGGCGAACAACAACAACAACAGCAGCAGCAGCAGCAGCAGCAGCAGCGGTATTAGTTCAAGAACTCGCCCCCGAAAAAAACCGTAAGTAATAATGAAACAAATATCAAATATAATTTAATCAAGCACGAAGATAAAAAGCAATGACTTATTAAGCAGAGCCCGTATGGCTTTATCTGTTCAGCACTACACAAACACACACGTATATATTATAACACACAGACACACACACGCACACACACACACACGCGCACACACACACACACACACACACAAACAAACACATATATATATATATATAATCACACACGTGTGTGTGTGATAAAATATTATATTTGTGGGTAAAATGTTCACTATCAAATATAGAGCGTTTTAAATATAAAATATAAAAGTTGCTCGTGAGGTCAACACCAAGCGGCGACAGTCTGTTTTATCTATCTATCTATCTATCTATCTATCCATCTATCTCTTGAGGCAATCTCTCTCTTACCCCCTCTCTCTACACTCACGTTCACACACACACACACACACACACACACACACACACACACACACACACACACACACACACAGACAGACAGACAGACAGACAGACACATATCAACTGACCAAAGATTAAAATTAATTGAAATTTCTTCTTAGTCACTTTTTCAGTTTCCTTACCACGTACATATGTGAATACATATACGTATGTATGTGTGTGTATCTGTCTGTATGTCTCTGTATATATGTAAACGTGAATGTAGATTTTCGCACAAATATATAAATATAAATGTGGATAACTATAGTGTATAAAATAGTGAAGTCTCTCTCTCCATATATATATATATATATATATATATATATATATATATATATATATGTATGCGTCTATCTATCTATCTATCTATCTATCTATCTATATATATATATATATATATATATATATATATATATATATACGCATACATGCACATAATAACTATATATCTATATATATATCTATCTATATATCTATATATATATATATATATATATATATATACTATGTAAGCCGGAAGTTATAATCGTGCTCGCTAATAAATATTCAATTTAGCTGTTAGTTGCTTATACATTTGCAGCTGTTTGCTAAATTGAATTTTATTCGTGCAGAAGAGAAAAAAAAAGAAAAAAAAAGCGGAACGCGCCAAAGGATATGGCATATGCCATTTTGAAGGAAAGGTAAAGGCTGGTAGAATAGAAGAGTAATGAATTATAATGGGGATAAAGATGATAAAAAGAATAAAATACTAGTGGTGAAGAAATAGAGACAAGAGGAGAAGTAAAAAGAACAGCAGTAATTGATGAAGAGAAGACGGCAAAGAAGAGAAGACGAAAAACGGAAACCGAGTCGAGGAAAGTTGAGAATAAGAAAATGGTCGACGAAAGCAAGACGATCAAGAGGATAGAATGATGAACAAGAAAGAAGAAGAAGAAGAAGAAGAAGAAGAAGAAGAAGAAGAAGAAGAAGAAGAAGCGCACAGAAAGAAAAGGGAAAAGAGAAGGAAAGAAAATTGGAGAAAGAAAAGTAGGAATAATAATAACATTAATAATAATAATAATAATAATAATAATAATAATAATAATAATTCAATTTGGGAACAGTCTCAATAGCAGACCGTCTGTGTGGACTGGGTTACCCGAACTGAAGCTATCTGTAACTGGTCCCCTGAACGGTTCGGTACTGCTTCTATCAAAACCTACCATCACATCGCACATATGTGACTGTGATGCATGTGCCTGGTACATTTTTATCAGACTGGGTGTCATGAGGGGCATAGTGAGTTTCGTATATTTGTCACTTTTTGACATGATGCTTTCTCAGTCAGTAATAATAATAATAATAATAATAATAATAATAATAATAGCAGCAGAATGTGGGACGTCCAGTCCACTATCATCCCAGTCATCATTGAGGAGCTGGAGTTTATACTACCAACGTTAATCCTACATTGAGAAAATCGAAATAAAGCCTAATATGACATCGCTTCAGAATTCAGCGTTGTTTGGCATTGATAATATTTTGCGAAAGATGCTCTCTGGTTGAGGTCGTACGACTTGATGGAAATGCATATCGGTTGAAAAGAAAGAAAGAAAATAATAATAATAATGATAATAATAATAATAATAATAATAATACAATGATGACGTTAATGACAACGATGACGACGATACTGTTCTGGAACACCAAGAACAACGAACCTAAACTGGTTATGACAATTTCTGATTAGCGCTGGGTTTATCGTGTAGTTATTGGCAGTCAATCGTATAACAAATTAGTCAGATCTCCAATGTTAATAACTCACTGCCTGTAGAATCACGAATGCTTGCTAAACAAAACATATTTCCGCAAACTATACCACAAAACAATGCGATATTTATACTCAGAATGATATCAGAAAGAAAGAAGGCTTAGAAAATATGACACTCACAGGACATATTGAAGGCAAGAACGACAGAAGAAAACAGCGCTTAACATAGCTAGATTGCGTAAATGGTTGGCCGAACAGGAATTAGGAGAGACAGCGAAAAGATAAAATTTACTAAGTGCAACAAAGGGTAGGTTGGATGATTGTAAAAGACAGGAGACCAAACTGATAAAATTAATATACTAAATTGAATCAGAAGTAATTTCCTCTTTCTTTTTTGGGGAAACAATTGTAATGACGAATGTATCATCGTAACTAACCATTCCTTAAATATATCACAACTGGTGATGAAAAGTGGGTTACATACGACAATGTTCAATACAAAAGACAGTGGCTTGACAAGGATAAATGTAAAAAAATTCGTCAAAGATTTTTGTGTTCACGAAAAGCCGATAGTAAAGACATCTCAGTTTGTTTAAACAGTGTAAATTTACGTCTTCGGGTCTGTGTATTCGAGAAATGCTCGTATTTTATCACATCAAAAAATAGTTAGAATGAAACTGTAAAGGTAGGTGAATAATCTGAGAAATTAATTTAAAATCCTAAATAAGGTAATTAATAATTATTTAAATCCAGACGCTCTCTGCAATTAAATAAAAATTAAACAAAAACATGTCAGTAAGAATAATTTTAAAGAGCGTTTTCAGTCTTAAATTTTGAAATTGAGGAATGTATTTTTGCTTTTAATATTTCCCTGATTATGAAAAACTAGTTACCGTATTTAACGGCATATAAGACTCACGGGTGTATTTAATGGCATATATAAGACTCACGGGTGTATTTAATAGCATATAAGACTCACGGGTGTATTTAATGGTATATAAGATGCACCCCAATTTCAGCAGGGCAAATCAAGAAAAAATTAGAAATTAGTAAAATTATTAGTAAATGGTACAGCCTAGGCTATATTTATGAGGTCTTATTTTGGTTAAACAAGTCATGATTACAATTAAACGAAAAATAATAGGAAAAAAGAATAATACTAGCCTATAAAAACTTTATTATATCCTTTATGTGATCTGTACAACCTGCGTCTTGTAAACGTCTTAGTGGAATAATTAGGATATAAAAATTCTGATTGTATTTATGCCAATGCAACCGGAAGTTATCGCAAGAAAAATATTAATGGAACAAATATATTTTACAAATATATAATTTGAATTTATTGCATATAATTTTAGTGAAACAAATTACTAATATTAAACGTGATGAAATTAATATAATGAATATTATCAATGATAACACTTTTAATCTGCATAATAGCCTTTTAAATAATGACAATAGGTATATGAAAATTACTCTAAAGTCTAAGCTAAGAGGAGTTGCCAGGTAGCTAATTTCGGTCGACTATCACAAATTTTAAACCTACATATGGCTTATAAGATGCAGGAGAATTTAAAAAGATATTTTAGTAAAAAAGTGCGCCTTATATGCCGTCAAATACGGTATTTAAAGTTTTACTGAAGGTTAATCTATAGAATAAAATAATTTCTAAGGAATTAATAGATTCTATTTATAACCCGACATTATTTCTTCTTATTATAAACATTACATTGAGCGGATACACGTGTTTGAGTAGACACCCCAGTTTTTTTAAACAGTGTAAATTTAAGTTTACCGGCCTGTGTATTCAAGAGTCTTAATAAAGAAAATTCAACTTTGCTTTGCTGTGAAAGTTCCCCGTGTTTGAGCGGTCTGAAGCATACCTAGACTGATGGTGTTTTTCCCCCTAACAACGGTACCTTTTTAAAAATTAAACTCTCGAATACACAGGCCGGTAGACATAAATTTACACTATTTAAAAAAGAAGGGATATCTACTCAAACACATATCCAGTAAAGATATTGTTTAAAGTAAAATGAAATATCGGATGAAGCAACCCCCCATCCCCCAAAAAAACAAATAACAAAAAAACAAAAAACTCTTCAGTATAAATTACTTTTTGGCGGGAAAAATACTGATATTATTTGCGCGAACGTCGTGCGATAAAAGACGTGGCATATTTGAAAGAAATTAATTAAAATTAAGGTATTAATTAACAAAATTATTAAAAGTGAATTATAAATGGAGTCAAGTGTGTGCGTATATAGAAAGAAGAGAGAAACAAACAGAGGAGAAGGAAAATGAGTGAGAGGAATGTGATTGTTCAGAAAAACGTTATTAACACGTGAGTTGAACTATTTAGCAATAGAAATGGCGAATGCATAAGTTCATGTTGGTGCGTGTGCGTTTGTATTTGCAGCAATGTGTATGTGTGATTTTTTTTATCTATATTAAATGTAGCAAGAAATGTTTGTGGTGTTAAGTATTGTTAATGCAATGAGTCGCCGATCAATAAGCAGATCGATATTACACAATGCTTTATAGATATATAGATAAACATAACGCAAGCTAGCTAAATTAGGGTCAATGCTCAGCAGATAAACAGCCAGACAGACAGATAAACAGAAGAGGTCGAAGAATTGAGCAGAAGCCCATAGAAATATGAATCTGTATTTTAAAGGCATATCGATTGATTGATTGATTAATTATTATTATACACTAAGACACAGGTTTTGTAACGTTAGATTACGGTAGACAGATAGATAGATAGATAGATAAGAACTTACACACAGATAAATCGATAAAAAGAAAATTAACAGATTAAGATAGATAAACACTTACGCACAAATAAATGAATAAACTCTCACACACAAATAGATCAATCGAATATATATGTTTATATATATATATATATATATATATATATATATATATATATATATATATATATATAGAGAGAGAGAGAGAGAGAGATAGATAGATAGATATAGATATGGACATAGATAAGCCTAGTGAGATAGATAAATAATCAAGTAGATAATGAATAGATTACGATAGAGAGATAGATAAAGGCACACACAATAGATAGATCGATAAACACTCACACACAAATAGATAGATAAACTTTCACACACGAATAGATCAATAGACAGATCGATATATAGATATATAGACATAGGTAGATAAGCCGATAGGGTAGATAAACAGATAGATAGACAAACGAATAGATAATGAACAGAGTGATATATAATTACGGATTACGATAGATAGATAGATAATGAAAAGATTAAGATTGAGATAAAGCGATTGATAGATAATAACAGATCTAGATAGACAGACAGACAGACAGACAGATAGATAGATAGATAGATAGATAGATAGATAGATAGATAGATAGATAGATAGATTTGCAAATATATTGGTTGAGACATCTGGATAAGATCAGGACAACAATTTACTGATAATAACAACAGTAACATCAGCAACAATAATTTCGTTCTAATGCCGAATTTTGACTTGAGCAGGTGCATCCTAAATAATAAAAAAGAATAACTGTCGACCTCTCTAGTTCTAGGAGATAAGAACACTGCATATTCACGCCAGATCAAATGAAGTAAAACTCTAAAGAAAAAGAACTGTTCCATTAAAAAAATAATATATTGAAAAATCGAACAGGGCGATGTATGTTTTATCTGTAAAATCTTGAAACGATCAAAATTAGAAATTTGTTAATATGCTGAGTTAAAATCAATCGAAATTTTATTTGAGTTTTATTTGTGCACATGTCTACAAAGGTGGATCTATGCGAGTATGAGGAACATTAAATGAATTGGGCAGAACTGTACGCAAGACAGATATCCATATCATAGTGTTTGCGTTTCAGTGCCTTCTGGTAGGCTAAAGATGAGGATTAGGGAGGAGGAAAATGTGGAATGAGAGAGAGAGAGAGAGAGAGAGAGAGAGAGAGAGCGAGAGAAGCGGAGAGAAAGTGGAGGAGAGAGAGTGATAGATAGATAGATAGATAGATAGATAGATAGATAGATAGATAGAAGGCGATGAAGGAAGGAAATAATTAACAAAAGAAAAGGAAGGATAAAAAGCTGATATGTGCGTCCAGCAATTTTGCCCGGGGAAAATGTCTTAATATCTTCGATTACTCAGTCATTAACCCTTTCCCAGCCAATTCGTTTGCGAAAAATATTTCATTTTCAGACGATTTGTTTTTGATATAGCAACACAGAAACTGAGGCACCATGAAGTACCCGAACGGTGGCTAACACATCTACCAGATGTATGAGTTGAAAATTGAACTCGTTTCAAGCTCAGAAGGACGTAAAAAGAATGAAGATCGACGCATAAACACGTCTGTAGCTGGTTTTTGAACGTATTCTGTTTTGGACGTGTCTGATTGCTGAGCTAGAGGTTATGCTCTTCATGAAAATAGTTCAACCAAAATGATTCAGAAGAAAACACGTGGAGGCAGAGTAATATTTGGGTCTAGTATTGTAGGCAGTAATATTATAGGTTCTTTCAAAGTTTATAACAGTATCCAGATAAATTGTGAGAATTACTGTAAGTTCTTGTACAGGTCCAAGAAACAATATTACGAAACTAACTATAACACACCTTGCGAAACAAAAGAAGTCAAAGACATTACATTAGAATGGCACTAAACTTCGCCAAATATGAATCCAATAAACTCCATGTGGTCCATCATGTATATGAAAAACAACATTCGAAAAAAAGAAGATATCTAGAAAGCAATAAAATTAGACAATATTTACACCATTTATATTCGGAGTATTATCCTTATCTTTGTTGTTATATTTTGGGATATCTGTAGAGTAAGTGACCATGGTTAAATGTAAAGTGTCCAACAAATAGAATTTACAAAGTTTGCAATAGTTCTTATTCTGATTTTGTACTGCTCAGTTATTACTCGCCAAGATGGGAATGAGAACAGT
The DNA here is from genome assembly GCA_964036315.1 of Acanthosepion esculentum. NCBI lineage: Eukaryota > Metazoa > Mollusca > Cephalopoda > Sepiida > Sepiidae > Acanthosepion > Acanthosepion esculentum. The sequence goes on from OZ038484.1 coordinate 87,542,349, forward strand.
CTACCCTCGTAGATTAAATAAAGGGTTAAGTTCAGAAGTCACTGTAGGTTACACAGATCGATATTCACCAGAGAGAGGCCGGATGGCACAACGGTTGAAGTGTTGTGATGGAAACAACAAAGATGAGGATAATAGTCCGAATATAAATAGTGTAAATAATGATAACTCATCCCAGAAATTCAGATCGAAAATTAGACAAGTTGACAAAATTAATGGCTTAAAGATTGTTAAAAGTTATAGAATGTCAACTAACCCATATTAACCTGTAAAATAATGAGGAAATAATTTATTCAGATATATAGGTTATTGTGTCATCGAATATATGTTTTTCTGGTCTATATCTTTTGGAGCCAGTTATAAATAAAACACGTAGTTTATTTGAAAACAAAAAAAAACAACAACAGAATCTCACCGCAAAAACAAGTTTTTTTTCACTAATTTTAATAAGGGTAGGCTGAAAATCACACAATATATTGTTCATATAAATATATCCTGAAAATTTGACCAACCTCGGTTAATTAATACCAGTTTTAATGTGTGAATATTGGGTTGCATAATAAAATCTGACGTAGTGAAAAGGAGAACGAGGACGTGGTTCAAATGTTTTAATAATAACTTGTAATCGGCTAATGATGATGGCTTCATTAGGGATAAAACTATAATAAATCATGTAAATAATAATAATAAAAAAGAAAAGTAAAAAAAAAACTCAGAAAAGATTTTTTGAAACTAGATTTGAATAGTAACCATTGTGAAATATTGATTTCCCTTCCTAAAACTGAACAGAGCAAAAAGTGAGAAATTTTGATAAAAAAACAAGGAAATTAATGACAAAGGCATAAAGTGGTGATGACGTTGACGGAATGTAAGTGACAAGGAAAACAGTAGGACTGAAGGTGAAGGCGAATTTTCTATCAAGAAACTTGAGGACTATACAGAGATTAATTATGACAACCAAAAGTTGAAGTCGAATAAACAGGAAAAGTAAGGATCGGAAAACTCTCAAATCTGAAAAGATGAAAAAAAAAAAAACAACCCAAAAACAACAAAAAAAAAACAAAAAAAAAAAAACAAACTCCGTGAACATTTTAAAAGACACGCAAAATAAATTGAAAATAAGAGAAAATTGACATAATTCTAAAGAGGACTTTTTTTTTTTGATCGAGTTCACCCCAAACAAGGTAATAAAGCTACTGAGACACAAGGAGTCACTGGGTGTGGAAGAATTAGAAAACAGAAACATTACTAAGGAGCGAGAACAAAAGATGAGTATGATTACAATGAATCAGCCATGCTTGATACACGCTTAGGCGATCATGTATCTTTCGATACATGACTGACGAGGCAGAATCTTTTTTCCGCAGTAGGTTGCCATCTCTTTCAGCAGTAGATCAGTTGCCATCCAAGGCTATGAGAACCCGGTCTGTCCTGCTATTTTACCCATAGCTGGGGGAGAAGAATAGGATCCATACCTTTCGCATGGGTATTAGCAAGTAAGTGAATGTAATGGATACAATGGAATTCGAACTCGACTCTCCGATTCCTCAATCCGAGCCGCAATCCATTACTCCACCGTGTTTGGAAATTAAAGATGACCGAAAAGAATGGAGTCGGAATAGAGTTCCACAAGCGAGCGAGAAGAAAGAAACTGTTAGCATAGAACTTACGGTTACATCTAGCGCAAATATAAATTGTTGATATCTAGAGGCCAGTCTAGTACTGCGCTTAAACTCATATGGTCTAGGTACTATGCTGAAGAGCTCATTTGAGCAGTTGCCATGAAAGTATTTATAGAAAGGCACGGGGAGGTAACTTTATGATGGTGTGAAAGTGACTGAAACCAAGGCGCCAGGTCAGGGCCAATAATATTGCTGATTCTACTTTGGATTTTATCAAGAATCTCTGGATATATAGCAGGAGCACTGGACCATATGTGGCAGCAATATTCTGAGCATGGACGAATCGTAAACTTATAGACATGTAAGATGGATTCTGGAGAGAAAACTTATTTAGCATGACACAGTGATCCAACTTTCTTATCAGGAAAGAATCGAATCTATAAATGATAGGACAGTTCTGGAAGAGAAAACTATATTAACAACGAGACAGAAGTCTACAAAATAGTAAGTATTGACTATGCACTATGGGGAGGGAGAGAGAGAGAGAGAGAGAGAGAGAGAGAGAGAGAGAGAGAGAGAGATAGAGAGAGCGGGGTGCTATATGTAGACCAAAAGTCTAGCTGAGAAAATAAAAGACAAAATAAGGTCCTATAAAAGTGATTACGGCGGTGTGAAAGAGACTGAAGCCGAGATGTCATGTCAGAACCTATAAACTGTGTTGATCCTTCTTTGGATTTTGTCAAGAATCTCTAGATATAATACTGAAGCACTAGACCAGATGTGGCAGCAATATTCGACGCATGGGTGAATAGGAGACTTTTAAATGTGCAAGATAGATTCTGGTCATAACAATTACCTATCACGATAGATTGAACCGAATTTCCTCGCAGCAGATTTAACAATTGATTTAATATAATCATTCCACATGTCAGTAGAAAACATGAGATCAAGAAGGTGCAGTGAATTATTTTTCCTTTCGGAGGTTAGCATCAGCCATGCTGATGGAAGTTCCAAAAAGCTTGTTTAAGATTATTGATAAAGAGCAGTTTTGATTTGGAGGCCTTGAAATTAAAAAGCCACTTCTTGCACAGTACGCCCTGTCGGCTGATGTTTCAAAATATGCCAACTAGACATTTACAGAGAGGTGAGACCCCCTACCCCACAATGAGGTATCCTGGGAATGACGATAAACTGCATCCCGCAGTAAGGCCTCTGATTAGGAAACTGGAGGATTGAGGAGTATGGAACCACCTCTTAATTGCTGTTGTTCCCAGGTCCATTTGACTCGGGGTGGTAGCACCTGTTAGGGCACCAGTTATGGGCAAATAGTTAACCTCCAAACTGGCATCGAAACACGATGGAAGTGTAAAAATAGGTTTTTATAGTAAAAATACCAGCAATTCATTTTTGAAGGAAAATTATCATCAGCAATAAATTCTTTAAAAAATTTTTAAGAAAAAAAAAATTACCAGCAGTAAACTTTTGAAAAACATATTACCGGCGATACATTTTTTGAAGGAAAATATTACCGGTAATACATTTTGGAGGGAAAATATTACCAACAATCGATATGACTCTCGACAAAAAACCCTCTTTACAAAAATACGTCAATGAAACCAGATCTCCAAACTGGTTTCTTACAAAGAATACATATTGTATTCATACGAACCTATCCTAAAAATCTTGGCATTAAATAACCCATTGAAGTTGATATGCCATAAAACAAAATAAAACAAACTAGTCTTGCTCCAGTTAACAACAGATTGAATATCGTTTTCGAAATCAGCTGCCAATTTAAATTTTATCGAATCCATTCTTTCTATTAAGATAGGAGTAAATAGTTGTATCATCAGCATAGATAACGAGTCGGGAACTGGTGACATCGGGAAGATCGGTAATAATAGTAGTAATAATAATAATTATAATACCTGAATTTAATCTGATTAATAGAAAGCAGAGATGATTATAAATTGTTTATCAGAAACTTTATTAATAAGTAAACACCAACTATTTGGACTGCTCTTTATTATTTATATGATAATTGAGATAAAAATGGGTCGAGATGTTTCGGGGTAGACAAGTAAGGCTATTTCATGAACTGACGGATTATTATTGTTTTGCGTTAACAGGATGTAGAGATTGATTAATGCCCTTTGCAATCATTTAGCAAAATAGCTAAATAAAATGATACAAAAATTGACTTTATCAGAGAGGTCGACAGTTGCACAGCGTCTCTACAAGTAAGCCATGATAAAATGGACGCTAGAAACGCAGTCTGTTTTGTGTTTGACTTCAACTCAACATTGACTGATGTGGCTTAAGCTTATTACGTTAATAAAGTTAAGTTGAAATATCAGGATTAAATATAGTTACTCTTCGTTCTCTGACTAGTACATTTAATCGCGACTACTTCCATGGAAAGTGCACCTTTATTGTATATGATCCAATATTGTACACAATTAGATTACAATAAAATTTGTATTTTATATGAATACTACCACATGAAAGTTGAGATGTAGTAGACTGTGAGGCTCTGTATCATAGATTCGGTGGGGGCCCACAAGACCCTTGAACTAGCCCTGAAAACCTGTTACCATATCAGATACATTTTGTTGATATGCATGTGTTTATTATACCCTTATCAGACTGGGTGTTATAATGGGTATATTGGGCCTTGGATATTTGTACTCCAGTTTCAATTTGATTTAGTTTGTTTTGCTTTATGACATATCAACCTCAATGGGTTATTTAATGCCGACAAAATTTTTTATTGCTGGTAATAATTTTTTTCAAAAATGTATTGCTGGTAATATTCTTTTCTTTAAATATCTATTGCTGGTAATAACTTTTTCAAAGAATGTACAGATGGTAATACTCCTTTTCAAAAATGTATTGCTGGTAATAATGTATTGCTGGTAATAATGTACTGCTGGTAATAATGTATTGCTGGTAATAATGTACTGCTGGTAATAATGTATTGCTGGTAATAATGTATTGCTGGTAATAATATACTGCTGGTAATAATGTACTGCTGGTAATAATGTATTGCTGGTAATAATGCATTGCTGGTAATAATGTACTGCTGGTAATAATTTTTTACAAAAATGTATGAAAGTATAAAAATAGTTTTAATACAAGAAATAGTGTTTTGATCCCAGTTTAGGGGTCAACCACCTGCTCACAGCAGAGACCCCAACAGGTGACATCACCGCGGGTCAGGACGGGCACCGAAACACCAGCAACCAAGAGGTGATTGCACGTTCCTCGAAATCTCCCGACCGCAGGTCTCGCCATCAAACGCAGTTTATCGTCTTACCCAGGACGCGGATGTAGTTTATCGTCTTACCAAGGACGTAGTTTTAATTTGTTGGCATGTTACCCTCTCACTGAACAACATCCACAATACTACTACTGATAATAATGTTGGGTATGACCACCATAACAATATCAGTCACGACGACTGCACTTTGTCTAGTTTTCTTGAAATGTATATGGAATAATACTAATACTAATACTACTAATAACAACAACGATATTACGTGTAGAATAAGATGGTGACATTTGTATCCATCTTTATTGGCGTGCTTGGGCAAAATGTCGAATAGTCTTGCAAAAAAGATTGCAATATAATGGATATACGAGGAGGAATTGAAATTATTCAGATAACAGCATCAATAAAAATCAGTTCAAATACTGGGAAGAGCCCGGGGGGGGATTCAGTTGACTTGTTGTCACTTGTTCTCCATTGAATGTTACCGGGTTTCATTGGTACGAATATGCAGAAGACGAACGATAATTAGATATGGAATAGTAAATATTGCTTATATAACTTTGTTACCATTTAAAAGGAACGTTATTATTGTTTTATCCTTCTACTGCTATTATATAGTAGAATAGAATAGAATAATCGTGTAGTAGATATAAGGATTAGGGTCGGGTAAGTGAAAAAGATCGTCTAAAGACGAGATCAGAGGAACTGGACATTCGACAAAGTGTTGAGTTCGTCCAAATTATAGCATTGCTTGGGACGCAAAGAAAGAAGAATTTGCTTGAGATTTGAGAAGACTTGTTCTATCCCAAGCAACAACAATTGGACACTTCTGGCAGGATATACAAACACGATACTACTACTACTACTACTACTACTACTACTACTACTACTACTGCTGCTGCTGCTACTACTGCTGCTACTACTACTACTAATAATAAAGAAAACAAAAAACTAAAAAAAAGACAATAACAACTAGAACTTGAGCTACTGCTCTGACAAATAATGGCCGCCAACTTGATGGGCGTATAAATAAAACTAAATTGATCATACTTGGATGGCGAAATAAATAGCAGCGAAACACAAAATTAGATTACATCAACAATTTCAGCAAGGTTAATAAAATCATTAAAAAATTATTGCGTCGTTGGCCATTGTATCGGATTGGAAGTAATGTCATGACAATGAGTTTTTTTCACGGGTCCCGATATTCATGGGACACGTGCATTCGGTGAGACCGTAAGGGCAACTGGAATTCTGTAAGAGTGACAGCAGGTTTTCAGGGTGGGAGCGGAATTTTTGATAGCGAAATGAAAACAAGCACGCCATGTCCATTCCTAGCCTGTGGACTAAGATCAAAATGTAGTATCTGTTCTCTTTTTTCCCTCAAATCATGAGGGAAACCTGGTCTCGAGGATTCCAACCCTGTGACTCATGAGAGAGTGTTGATGGATACCCACGTCGTCGTGATTGTGGCGACATACGTGCATGGGCACTCCCCATTAAAAAGTGCTAGTGTCACATCCTACCACTGTTAGGAAGTGAATAAATACCGACAGATGTTGTATTAGTCGAGGTATTATTATTATTATTATTATTATTATTATTATTATTATTATTATTATTATTATTATCAACTTCAATTTTTTCTTGCTAAAAAGATGAATAATTTTAACACATCCAACAATATAGTTAAAAAATAGTGAATTTTATATAGTTTTTTTTTCGAGACTTAACATGTTCAAAACAAATTCACGGATTTCGACGAAAAAAAGAAACAAACCCCAGAATGACGTCAAAATCCGCGAAAATTTCTCTTCCATTAATAGTCTGTGGTGCATAGTTTAATTTGTAACGTATATAAATGTAGGTAGAAAAAAACAAATGTTGATAAGATAGTCAGGGTCGCAAAGCACTGCCCGGAGACCCCAGTCAGGCTTACCCACCTTTCCATCGATCTAGGGTATCGGGGGGTAGTACACGACGGCCCTAACTATATTTCCCAAGAGGTCATGGTAATTCACAAATATTAAATATAATGATTACCCACGTTTTGAAAGGAGATGGTATTTAATATAATGAAACGATTTTTATGGGTTGAGACATTTCTGGGCTGATTTGCCCATATATATGAATGCATTGTGGTTATTCAATCGCGAACTATCAATTAGATTATTTGTGAGAGTACACAGTTACAACGTAGGCACGTTGCCGAGTGGTTAAAATGTTGCTGTTTTGACCATGAGACCCGGGTTTGAATGTCACCTTTGTCAGAAAGGTGACTTCGAGATAATGTTCAGATGAGACGGTTCCAACTTGCGGTACCGTTGGGAAGTGTCTGAAAGTCATACCATTGGGCACACCAAACTATTTCAATTACTGAGCACGACAGATTACGTACTATCTCCCAGAAACGGTAACTAAGGTTTTGCTCAGCATAGTTGCAGTATAAACCACAGGTAGGCTCTGTGGGTGTTGAAGAAACATAAAAATGTGCCTGTGCAGGCGTCTGCAACAGGGATTAGCTAGTCGCTTGTCTCCCGATACAGATGGATGTATACGACTGCAATTACAATTCTATTTCATATTTTGAGGTAGATAGTTGTATAGTTAATTGCGTCAGTATGATTTCATCTTCGGCCTTCTTTGTGGTGTCAGGTTTGTTATGGGTACACAAAGAGTTAACGGCAGAAACAACTGTGCTTGAAGAAGACCGCAGAATTAAACGGTTGAGTGCAAAAATTATTAGAATATTAACACCAGCATATCTCAATGTTCAAGAGAAATGGTTATTTCATATACTGTTAATATCGCATAATAATTTCATACCCTTTGTTTAGTGCGGTCAGTTCACATTTTTTACACTTATCTTAAAGATATAAATAATATACATATATATATATATATATATATATATATATATATATATATATATATATAACAGTTTTATGTCAATTTTATTTTCTGAGTTACGTTTAATGGGTAAATGTATTCCAATCATCAGTGTCAGAAAGCCAAGATTTTATATAATGATTTTTTTAGGCAGACGAGTCAACCGTTGCTATTCATCCTTCCTATTCTTTTGACAGTACATTCATATACTTGTAAATTCTGCGATCGCCACTGTTATCCTCTTTAACATGTTTCTTGCTTTGTTCAGTGAAATGTCGCGGTCACATAAAAAAAAAATGCATCTTAAACTTTAGAAGCATAAATAAATTAAATCGACTGCATTGCTACGGCGCCATCTGTCACGTAATTTCGGAGTACAAGGTCGGATAATCCAGCTTCGCCTAATTGCTCCTGTCACGTGACAAGGGGTGCGATGACAGTGCTGCTCGGTCGTGCCACGTGGCATTTCTCGGCCGCCAACCAACCAGTAATGACATGGTTCGCACCACAGCGAAGAAAGAGGCCGTCGCTGATGAAGGCCCACACGTAACACCAGTAAACAGTTTATGACGTTCGCTTGTTGTAGTGTACATCGGAAATGGTTTCCCTGTGTGCGAACGAGCTGCGTATCGTGTGAAGAGAGAACGGTTAGAAGCCTCATTCGGCTGCAAGTGAGGCTTAGTGTTTAAAGTCTCATGCGTTCGAGGGGCTTTGGGACATTTATTATGTGGTAAAGAGAACGAAAGACAGGCGAAGAGAATTTAAGCAGAAAAAACGTGAATAAAAAATGAAAGGGAGAGATAAAACAGAGAGAGAGAGACAGAGAGAGAGAGAGAGAGAGAGAGTGGAAGGACGAAAGAGGGGATGTAGGAGAGAGTGTGAGAAATATACAAAGTAGGGGTCATTTCCTTTTTCAAAGTTATGTGATTTATTGGTCGATTTTTAAAAAACCATTTCACCCAAGCCAGGCACTAAAGCCACTAAGACGTAAGTGGTTACTGAGTGTGAGAGAATATGAGAAAAAAACATTATTAAGAAGGGAGAACAATTAAAAGGACAAAAATTATGAAGACAGCAAAATAACGATTGGCATTGCATTTAAAGAGAGTTCCACAAGCAAGAAGTGCGATGGAAGAAACTGTTAGCATAGAACTTACGGTTATATGTAGCCATTTCAACTGTAAAATGATTGATTCGTTTTCTATGTCTTATCAACCTATTGCGGGTTATTTAAAACCAGGAAATATTTTTAGATTGTAAGAATTTCTTTTTTAGATAATCATGATTTATTGATACAAGTCTTACTAATTAACGTATAGCTAGGAGGTAGCGGTGGATTCATACTTTTCCCAAGGTTATTTGTGCGCAAAAGAATATAACGAACCCAACAGGAATTGGAACTCGGCTCTCCGATTAACAATTCCGACCCATTACCCATTACACCACCCGCACATCCAAGCATACTGCACCTGTTATTCCCTAGTGGTCGCCCATCTAGGTACTGACCAGGCGCGGTGATCGTACGTGTGATGTAGCCGTAAGATATGATGGTTGTCGAGAAAAGTTTAGAAAAATAGAAATAGACATGAATGAGAGATGGGGCGAAAGATGGAGGGTGAGAGAGAATGATAGCGAGTGGGAAAGCGTATTAGAGATATACAAAGAAATGAGGTCGATATGGTAATTGTCGCTAGAGATCGAGTGACAACAAGTCTCTTCACATCCCCAATTCACTATACTCTCATCCATCTTATGCGTGTCCTGATGTGATTCTTACGATGGCTTCTCTTTCTGTGTTTCTCTTAGCAAAGTGATATGACATCGGCCCGAAATGAGTGTAGGTAAAAATACTTACCTTCATAGTTGTACAATACTCAAGCAAGATATTTTTTTCGCTTTTTCAGTTTCACCTCGTGGCTCGCCGGACCAGCAGCAACAACGACAACATATTGTTTCATTATTTTCTCACATCAGACAGTTATGTGCCATGCGTGATACACGCTTAGACGATCATGTATCTTTCGATACATAACTGATGAGGCAGATTTTTTTCCCGCAGTAGGTTGCCATTTCTTTCTACGACAGACCAGTTGCCATCCAAGGCTGCTATTTACCCATAGTCGGGGATAGAAGAATAGGATTCATACCTTTCCCAATGGTATTAGCACGTAATGGATTCGACTGGAATTCGAACTCAGCTCTCTGATTCCGATTCTCTTCTAAATCCGAGCCACTACCCATTACTCCATCGTGCCTCCTAGAATGAGCGATAAGATCTTAATATCTGATAATTAATATCTACGACCAGCAGCTTCAGGCATCATGCAAATTTCCTCTGACTCTATGTGTTCACCACTTCCCGGATTATTCGTGTTGTTCCTAAGAGGCTTTCTTTTTATAACAATTCCACTGAACAACCAATAACAGTTTTTTTTTATCAATTTCTCTATTATCTCAGTCGCCTTCCCACGGACGAAAAGTCGTGAGCCTCTCGTTTCTCTGTCTCTATTTCCATGACATGTGTTCTGACGCACTACACTCTTTAGTCCCACCAGCCAGGCCACGTACACGAGTGTGAATCATCACCATTCCCTTTGTATTCCATTAGTAAGAAGTAAGCTCCTCTCAGACAGACTTGAAGAGATTAAGATTGTAGCGATCGAGGTAGCATTCTTTCGGAAGTCTGTTCTACAACGTAAGAGTTCTACTAATACGAAGGGAATGAGAATGTGTTGTTTCTGTGTACTTGACATGACAGGTCCTAGCTGTGAAGGTCTGAATTCGTGGAACTAAGCAATGTAGATCGCATGAACATCTGCCGTGAAAATAACGATAGAGTAACGAGAGGTTAACGACATTTCGTTAGAGATTTAGTTTCAAAGTTATATCGTTGCATAAACGAGAAAAGATTCGACTTTTTTTAATTGCTCATTTTGATTCTTTCATTTTCATTGTATGAAATCAGCTATATCATTATTAGCTTCATTAGTACGACTGGGTTTCAGAGTTGGTTTAGCGGCATATCAACTCTTTCAATTCATTCATTTTGTCGCGTTGATTACCAGTACGACTCTTTTGCTCAGGACAAGCGACGTTTGTAGAAAGACTATTTTTTTATATTTTTCATCCTTGTATGCCATTTATAAACATAATTTGAAGACAGACATACTGTTGAAATATTGTTAAACACAATGGGTGTAGATAGGTTCGCCTATCATCCGGTTCACACTCCTTTCCGGTTTTTAAAACATGAGTAGAGGTCTATTCTTTATTTCCTTTTTAGGATTGGGTTCCGGTTCCTTCTAAAGATTTACTTCAACTCTATAATCTTAACAGTTGTGCTTTCTTACGCTAATACAACTCCGCGCTGTCACTCTCTACATTGAGTGTCTCTTGGGTGACCATTAGTAAAAAGAGATTATTAAACATTGTGTCTTTTTTTCTTAAGTCGTACTCTCTTCTTCTTCTTCCCATTATTATTATTATTATTATTATTATTATTATTATTATTACATAATCATTATTCACATCGCTTTCGTCGGGTTAGGGAGGTGCTAAAAACCTTCCAACTTTTTGCTAAAACTGAAAACTAAACAGAAGCCTAACTTGATCTTTTTCTCCTAAATCAATGACACCGCCGTTGGACTTCGCTCTATCTTTTGTCTAAAATAATTGCTGTCATTGAATTTCAAAAGCTATAAGAAAATCTTTTTTTTGCGAAATATTAACTTCTAAATCTTTTATAGAAGACTTATATGTGAAAGAAGTCTATACATCTCATTGTAGAAAATAAGTACAATGAACATTAATAATAATAATAATAATAATAATAATAATAATAATAATAATAATAATAATAATAATAATTGTGCATTTAAAATCGAAACAAAAATATAAGATAAGGATTTAAATAATACATATTTTGAGAATCAGATAAATAATTGCAGAATCATTTAAAACTTAATATCAGATCTGGAGCTCCCGACTAATTTAGCTCCACCTTGACTTTTAACACTTGATTTAGCTCCTTCCTCGCTTTTAACTTCCGATTCAGCTCCCGCCGAAATTTATGATCTGAATTAGACCCCCCCCCAATAGACGTTTACCATCGGATTTAGCCCCGGCCCCGCCTCCAACTTTTGACATCTGATTTAGCCCCCTCCCCACATTGTGGAGCTTTTAACATCTAATTTGAGCCCCCACGCACTTAACATTCGATTTATCCCCCCTCTCCCGACGTTTAACATCTGATTTAGCCTCCCTCGATTTTTAACATTCGATTTAGCCCCCCCCCCTCACGTTTAACATCTGATTTAGCCTCCCTCGATTTTTAACATTCGATTTAGCCCCCCCCCTCACGTTTAACATCTGATTTAGCCTCCCTCGATTTTTAACATTCGATTTAGCCCCCCCCTCACGTTTAACATCTGATTTAGCCTCCCTCGATTTTTAACATTCGATTTAGCCCCCCCCTCACGTTTAACATCTGATTTAGCCTCCCTCGATTTTTAACATTCGATTTAGCCCCCCCCCCTCACGTTTAACATCTGATTTAGCCTCCCTCGATTTTTAACATTCGATTTAGCCCCCCCCCTCACGTTTAACATCTGATTTAGCCTCCCTCGATTTTTAACATTCGATTTAGCCCCCCCCCCTCACGTTTAACATCTGATTTAGCCTCCCTCGATTTTTAACATTCGATTTAGCCCCCCTCACGTTTAACATCTGATTTAGCCTCCCTCGATTTTTAACATTCGATTTAGCCCCCCCCCTCACGTTTAACATCTGATTTAGCCTCCCTCGATTTTTAACATTCGATTTAGCCCCCCCCCCCTCACGTTTAACATCTGATTTAGCCTCCCTCGATTTTTAACATTCGATTTAGCCCCCCCCACGTTTAACATCTGATTTAGCCTCCCTCGATTTTTAACATTCGATTTAGCCCCCCCCTCACGTTTAACATCTGATTTAGCCTCCCTCGATTTTTAACATTCGATTTAGCTCCCGCCGACATTTTGATTTCGTGGCGCCATTTTTTCTAATCGTTCTCATCGTTAACCTGATAATTTGTTGAAGCATGAACGATGACACAAGTCAACTCATTGCTGTTTTCTTGAACAGTCTGCTGGAAGTGTTCATTTCTTATCATTATTAACTTCATCAAAGGGTAATTAATCGGGAATATTATTTGTTCGTTGACTCGTGAAGATATGGCTAACAGATTCGAACTAAAAAAAAAGAAGAGCAATTGCAGGAAATATAATATTTGCTTACGGAAAGTGAACAGCAGTTTTCTTTGTGAAAGATCGAAATATATGAAGTGCATATGCGTGCGAAGGAATGGACGGTAGCGAATGCGCAAAACCTGATCTGTATGTATACACGGGTACATATTTTGACAATGCACACAAACACGTATTTATTTCTAAATAAAGGAAGAAATATTTCCAGGAAATTACACACACGCATATATATATATATATATATATATATAATTGCATATATATATATATATATATATATAAATGCAGAGAACCAACATTGTTTACGAGTTCAAACGCCCCTTAAGGAATTGTGTTTCTGATCAAACCAAACTCATCAATATAAATAATTACATTGGTCACACTACTACATGTCTATCTAGAGGACTTACCTTACACCTACCCGAACATAACTCCATTAGGACTCATTTTGACACACACAAACCTACCAGACTCCATCCGAAACATAGTAGTAGAAAATACAAGTATAATAGTCTCATCCGCATGTAAAACAAGATTAAAAATTATGTGAGGTCTAATAATAAAAAAGGAAAATCCAATACTCAATAACATTAACTATGAACACGGCTACAATGTGCTGACCGTGTTCGGAAAATAAAACACTCCTATAACTTCAGGCACATACAAATAAATCGCTCTTGATAATGACTAAAATAATTGCCGGAAGCCCTCTGATATGCAGAACGTTTGGACAGTTTTTATCCACTTTGTGACCAGAAAAGAAAACGCTAGTACGAAAAAATTAAATAAAAATCTTAATCGCAGTACCTTGTGAGTCGTATTTAACGAAATATGTATAAAAGAGGGATTGGTGCCTAAATACATACATATATATATATATATATATATATATATATATATATATATATATATATATATATATATATATATATACAAATCGGTCGGGTTTCGATCCCGGCTTGAAGCAATCGCGTGTCTAGCCACACTGATGAGCTGTGATACAGCGAAACAGTCAGTCTGTAGGGATGATTATATACGTTCCCTTTCGTGGGTTGAGCACTTTTGGAAGAAAGGGTATTTGTTGGCTGCTGCTGATTAATGCTAAGCTTTTCACTATGAATTGAGCCGCCTGGTAGCCGGCGATGCATATATCATGTATATAATGTATTTAAAATTCCCTTTCTTCCTAGCGTGCGTTGATGGCACAGGTGAGAGTCGCTGACTGATGTCAAAATGTCAAATCGGGCTGGTTTCGATCCCGGTTTAAAGGAATCGCATGTCTAGTCACACTGATGAGTTCTGATATAGCGAAACAGTCTGCCTGTGGAGGATTATATATATATATATATATATATATATTTTTTTTTTTTTAAATTTTACCTGTTCTTATCTATCTATCTATCTATCTATCTATCTATCTATCTATCTATCTATCTACATTCAACATCATCACTTGATAAGACACCGGGAGTGTTGAAACAAAATGGCTATTTTTGTAGTGATTTTATAACATATTTATGTTATAATATTTAAATAAATAATTATATATATATATATATATATATATATATATATATATATATATATATATATACAACGTCGCTATTGATGTTGGATATCATGTATATTTACTAATATATACTTATTGCTTTGTTACATAACATTAAGCAATGTAACTTATGACTTATGATGAAGAAATATATTTCTCCGTACAAAAAAGTATGTACGTACGTATATGTAG
>OZ038484.1:87562111-87569611 GCA_964036315.1 Acanthosepion esculentum
TAAAACATAAAAATGTCTTATATATATATATATATATATATATATGAAGTGTGCTCGTGTGTGTGTGTGTGTGTATATATAATCAGTCTGTATGCATGTACAAATATATTCATATATTTATGCATGTGCATCAATATGCATGTATATATGTATGTATATATGTATGTATAACCCTATAAAGACACACAAGGGCGCAAAATGCATGTAGGTTGTATTTTCAATTCATGTATCGATGTCCATATATGTGTATATAGAATTATAGGATTGTGGGTGAATGTATATATGAATATATATGTTTTTTTCTATGAATTCGTTTTGAAATTGGAGTAGGTTCGTATTTTGCATCTAGCATCTTCAATCAGTGTTCGAGTCTTGCTGAAGAACAATATCAAAACAAAACACAAAAACAAAACGTGTAGGCCTGAGACGTTACTAAGAAAGGCAGGGCGCAACACAATCTGCCAACTCCATCAGCTGTCAGCAATTAATTATTTTATAAAAACTGTAAAATCTATCTATCTATCTATCTATCTATCTATCTATCTATCTATCTATCTATCTATCTATCTGTGTCTCTTAATTATCTATCACAATCTGTTCCTATCTTTCTGTATATCTATCACAAGCTTTTTATTATCCTTCTATCACAGTCTGTTCATATCTATCTATCTATCTATCTATCTATCTATCTATCTCAATCTCTTCATTATTTCTTTCTCTCTTTCTACCTTTCTATTTATCTATCACGTTCTCTTCATTATCTATCTATCTATCTATCTATCTATCTATCTATCTCATTCTCTTCATTATTTCTTTCTCTCTTTCTATCTTTCTATTTATCTATCACATTCTCTTCATTATCTATCTATCTATCTATCTATTTATCTATCTGTCTATCTATCTATCTGTAATATTTTATCTATACAATTGTGCATAGTTATACAAACACACGCCAACACAAAATCTATCAGTACTTTACAATATAAGTAAGAAAATAAAATCACAAAAATGCCAACATTTTCCGTAAATTGTTACATACTATTTTACATTGGATAATTTATAATTTATCAGGATTACTTTTTTTTATTCCCATGACATCTTAATATAATGAAGCATTGAAAGTTGCCGAGTATTGAACTAAAAAGATGTGATAATATTAGACACAATCGAACCAACTTCTGATTGTGAGTCAAGCTCGACAAGTGCCTTTGTCCAGGAAAGCAGTTTTCTGCTACCATCCTATACGGCTAACAAATAAATGGATATCTTCATCACCTGCTTTTATTATAGATCGTTTCTCAGCCGGTGTTACCCGGAACCCTAAGATTCCGCAAAAAGTCGCTAAACGTTTCGCGAGAGACATCAATAAATAGGCCAATGCATTTTAAAGTAATTTTTGCTGAAATTTTATATTCGTAATTTTACTATACACGTAAGGCTACTGTTAGAAAATCCTTCGTTATTATAATAAAAGTTTCAATCTCTTATATTATTTAAAATTATAATAATCATAGGGAATCTACTTATTTATGTATATATGGCGTCGATGCGAAACAACCTTCACTGGTTAGTGGACAAGACCTGTACATGGCGGATTCGTGTACCACAGAGTGACTCATTCGAGTACAGGACATGTACGGTATCCATATATTATGTTTACCACGTGAACTCCGATAAAAATATGGAAGAGATAGATATTAAAAACGGTACATAATAATTTTTATGCAGGAGTTTCCTGAAACATGAAAACTATTTCAAAGGTGGCACAATGGTAAAAAGGTTGAGAAACGCTGTTATAGGCGTATTCAGATAAGTGGAAACAAGGTTCGTGACAAAATATGTACGACTGGCCATTTATATCCGATTATGCCTTTCTGCTATGATAACTAGCTAATCCCTGTTGCAACACCTGCTCAGGCAAATCTGTGTTTCTTCAGCATCCACAGAGTTAACCTGTATTTTATACTGCAACTATGCTGAGCCGGCGTTAGATACAATTTTAGCGTGAACACCAGTTTGAACAGGGCTGGTACGTTTAAACCCTCGGTCACGACGACTTGTGACTTCAACGTGTTCGGAACAGTCTCACATATTAAATTTCACTCACAAGGGTTGGGTCAACCTGTGGTGTGGAATTCAGGTATTTCGTAAAAGTGCCTCATGATATAAAGGAGTCACCTGCTTGACAAATATTAACCTGACGAGATTCTGGTTTCATGGTTAGTACTCGGCCACCGACCCACTAACAAAATAAGAAAAGGTCGAAAGTTGAGACTACAAGACTAAGTGGTTGGTACACGGGTGTACTAATGTAAACCTATATTGATATAAGTATAAAACTTAACACTTCAGATAAACGAGAAAGATGTGATGTCGCAGTTGATATCAAGGATATTTCGTTGTTTAGAGTATTTCAGAAAGTGTCAGACGGAGGTCACACATACACGCATGTGTGAGTGTGTGTAATGTATGAAAAATGAGAATTTATAAACAGTACGAATGTGGCTATTAATATCTGAATCATTAATAGTAAAATGGTCGCAACTCTTATTATTAATAGCAGAATTTGAGAGAATAACTCTGAATTTCATAGGTTACTGTTAATGCGGACGGCTTATCTATCTATCTATCTATCTATCTATCTATCTATCTATCTATCTATCTATCTATCTATCTATCTATTTTAGTCTCTTAATTATCTATCTATCAATCTAGCTAGCTACCTAGCTAGCTATCTATCTATTTTAGTCTCTTAATTATCTATCTATCTATCTATCTATCTATCTATCTATCTATCTATCTATCTATCTATCTATTTTAGTCTCTTAATTATCTATCTATCAATCTAGCTAGCTACCTAGCTATCTATCTATCTATTTTAGTCTCTTAATTATCTATCTATCTATCTATCTATCTATCTATCTATCTATCTATCTATCTATCTATCTATCTATCTATCTATCTATCTATTTTAGTCTCTTAATTAATTATCTATCTATCTATCTATCTATCTATCTATCTATCTATCTATCTATCTATCTATCTATCTATTTTATTCTCTTAATTAATTATCTATCTATCTATCTATCTATCTATCTATCTATCTATCTATTTTAGTCTCTTAATTAATTATCTATCTATCTATCTATCTATCTATCTATCTATTTTAGTCTCTTAATGATCTATCTATCTATCTATCTATCTATCTATCTATCTATCTATCTATCTATCTATCTATCTATTTTAGTCTCTTAATGATCTATCTATCTATCTATCTATCTATCTATCTATCTATCTATTTTAGTCTCTTAATGATCTATCTATCTATCTATAAATTGTTATATACGCAGCTAATTCATCGCAACACAATTTCACATTTTTTGTTTCATAAACTGTCTTCTTCATTCTCTATTAATCAAACACTTAACGGAAGGAAAATTGGATTAATTTGTTGCATTTTAATGTGATTTTCGCTTTCTGCGCGGCGAGAGAAAATTACCTTTAATGAACTTTGTCTATTCTAAAGTAAAGACGATTTTCTTTGATATAAAACAAGTCATTGTATCTATGATGCTCACACATTCAATAAAAGCAGACGCTGAAGGGTGAATGGCAGCAACTGCGCATATGTCTATATCTATATCTATCGCCATATAAACAGCAATTTATGTCTCGTAATCAGCTCTTCAATAAAACGCTTAGTATATGTCTATTCAGAATTTTGAGTCACTTAGAATCGAATGAACTATAACTGCCAATCTATCTATCTATCTATCTATCTATCTATCTATCTATCTATCTATCTATCTATCTATCTATCTATCTATCATACATCAGACAGGAAATCATCGCAAATTCTATTTATTTTAATTAATTATAATTCCCATTACTTGGGAGATTTTCCTTTCTTCGTTCGTTCGTTCGTTCGTGCCTGCCTTCCTTCCTTCCTTCCTTCCTTCCTTCCAATATTATTGTCCCCCCCCCTCTTTCTACTTCAGCCAATCAATATTTTTTCGTTGTGGTCTGTTTGTCCTGCTTCGAGCATTTTTCAGTTTGTTTGTTTTTTGGCCTTCTTCAGAACTACCGTGTCCAATTGTGCTCAACTTCAAGGAGACTAAATGAAGCTCTCGTATTTTTATAATTTCAGAGGCCTGGCAAGATAAGACGATATTAAATCGCTATTCTATTTTTTCTCTTCATCATAACAACAGCAGCAGCAGCAGCAGCAGCAGCCTCACCACCAGCAACATTAAGAATAAGAAAAATATCAAAAACACGAAGACAAACTGAAAATAATTATTCAATAATAATAATAATAATAATAATAATAATAATAATGACAACAGGAAAATAATAAATAAATAATAAAAGATGGAATGCGGGACAAAATTACAAAAACATAGATAAGGGCATAAGTAATTATAATAAAACAGAAAATATTATGACGAGAATAATCTTTAATTAAATTAGTAATTAAAAGGAGTAATACATACATACATACATACATACATACATACATACATACATACATACATACATACATACATACATACATACATACATACATACATACATACATACATACATACATACATACATACATACATACATACATACATACATACATACATACATACATACATACATACATACATACATACATACATACATACATACATACATATATATGTGTGTGTGCGTATATATGTATATACATATCTATATATACATATAATTTTGTAAAGTCAGATGTTATTCGTATTTGAAATAGGCGTCCAATATTAATTTTATTTTAATCAGTGTGTATTACGTCTATCGGCCCGAGCATTCGAGAAATATTAATAACAAAAGTGTGGTCTCCAGCAGGGATCGAACCTGTGCCTTTAATCCATTATAAGTATGATAGAGCAAGTTTTTCTTTAATAAGATTTATGGAATGTGCAGGCCGGTAGACGAAATAAAATACTGTTTAAAAATTGACGCAACGTCTACTCAAATATGGCTATCCTCTAAAAATAACGTTGGAAGCAATAAAAAAATATATATATATGGTGGATTCAACTTTCACTTTCTTTCTCTCTCTCTCTCTCTCTCTGTATATATATATATATATATATATATATATATATATATATATATATATATATATATATATATATATATATATATATATATATATATATATATATATATATATATATATATATACACAGACACACACACACACACACACATATATATATGATTAAAAGCAAAAGCAAATCATTACTTTACCAACGCATTTCGTTCTCTGATGGACTTTATCAAGGTTAATGTAAATATTTTTTACAACAGGTATTTATAAAAAAAAAAAATATTGTTAAATTTGCAAAATTTTTAAATTCATGAACGCTCAAAAGTATTCGTAACGCTAACTATATATATACATATATATATATATATATATATATATATATATATATATATATATATATATATATATATGTATTTAGGCACCAATCCCTCTTTTATACATATTTCACAAGGTACTGCGATTAAGATTTTTATTTAATATATATATATATATGATTCTTTTTATAAATACATGTATAATAAAAATCCTTTCACTTACCTTGATAAAGTCCATCACTTTTCTTTACTCGTTGATAAAGAAAGTATTCCGTTTGTCTTTATTAATATTGTCCTTTTACAAATGCATTTTTACATACACACATACATACATACATATTATATATATATATATATACATATATATATATATATATATATATATATATATATGTATATATATATATATAAATATATATATATGTATATATATCAGTTCAAATACAGCGGTAGAAAAGTTTTACTTTTGTTTTTATTAATATTGACTTTTTACAGACATTATTTACGCGCGTGCGCGCACGCACACGCACTCACACACACACACACACACACACACACACACACACACACACACACACACACACATATATATATGTATACATCACTACAAATACAGCATTATTTGTAATGGCTCACCGTATTTGAGCTGACACTCTGTTTCATTGAAGACGATTGACAATGTACTGTGATTAACATTTTTATTAAATTTTTCTTTGCATTTCCCTTTCTGGACATAGAGTGTGTAATAACTGTCCAAATGATCTGTAGATCCAAGCCATTTCAGCTAATTTATTAGCCATTACCAAGGATGTTCTTTGTCTAACAGAATATATATATATATATATATATATATATATATATATATATATATATATATGCTTTATTAATTTATGCATATAGAGGTATGGGAATCTTTTTAACTGCTGAACACGACCAGCACGTTGTGGCCTTGTTCATAATTGCTCAGAGCAGAGGTGCACAGTACGTCAGCCCCGAGGGGACACTCCCAAATCGTTATGGTCAGACAGCGGACAAGCAAATCTGGGTTACTGAACAGAATATTTACTGTAGTCCATCTTAATTCACTACAACAAATCATGTACATATTTACACTCCCAATCAATTAAGGTCAGAGGCTATAAGCGCCATGCCTAGTGCAGCCTCAATGCATGTCTTGTTCTTCTTCTTCTTCTTCTTCTTCTTCTTCTTCTTCTTCTTCTTCTTCTTCTTCTTCTTCTTCTTCTTCTTCTTCTTCTTCTTCTCCTTCTCCTCCTCCTCCTCCTCCTCCTCCTCCTTCTTCTTCTTCTTCTTCTTCTTCTTCTTCTTCTTCTTCTTCTTCTTCTTCTTCTTCTTCTTCTTCTTTGTTGTATGATTTTGCCTGAGAGTAATCATAAGCGCTTAATTTCAATGCCTCCTTCGGGAGAGTTGTTATCTAAGCTTATTTGGGACGACGCGTTTCGTTTAGATGAAGAGAGTTTTGAGGGTGATATGTGAAGTTCCGCACAAAATAATCTTTTTTTTTAGCTGTCAGATCTAAAAAAAAAAAAAAGGATGTGCTCAAGAATGTTACCCACATGATTCTTGACACCCTACTTTGTCAAAATACAATGCCCCCATGGCACAACAGGGAAACCATAGTTTTAAATTTCCACATTTTTGCTATTTCGATTAGCAGGTCCTAATAATTGGACAATGCTTGAAATTCTTTTATTCAGAAACAATGGAATCCGATGGGAAAGTCATATCAATTGGTTGATAGGTCCCTTTTTTAAAAAATCTTTGTGCCTGCTATATTAGCATCAATTTTCTGTTCTTGATGATTGGGAAATTAGTATTATTATTTCCTTTGAATCATCGATCATTTTTGTAAAAAAACAAAAAAACAAAACTAAGATCACAAACATTTTACATCACTAAAACTCTTCGCAAGGTGTATGTTGTACTTGTAAGAGTATTTTTTTTGTATTTTTTAAGACATAGGCTACCAGGCATGTCTTCAATGTGTCTATCTGACCCTTTTCCAATCAACCCTAGGGTTTCCAACTAAACTTATTATTATTATTAGTAGTAGTATTATCATCATTATTATGTTTTCCTTTGATTTCTCTTGTA
>OZ038484.1:87574611-87584611 GCA_964036315.1 Acanthosepion esculentum
AAAATTGTTTGTTGAACAAAAGAAGTGTTACAATTTTCTGAGACAGAACTTTCTTGGTCTTATTGGAATGTTAAAAGCGGTAAAGATGTCTTGGAGAATTTAATGCTCACAATGTATATCGAACACCAGAGAAAAGGACTTGACAAGTTATTTGTAAACATTAGCACAAGGCCACGAGTTCCAGATATCCAGTGGGGATCAGAACTCAGTAGTAATGGTTAACGAGACTTGCGAGCTATTTTCCCGCGGCTAGGTGTCTTACTTGGAAGTTTGTGTAAATTGATGCAAGAAGTACCACAAAGACAAAGTGTAAAAGAGTCGCAGACGAGTAAGTATTGAAAAATGATATGGAGAGCCATGATCGACCATATTCTAAGGAGATATGTTCTCCCGCTTTCACTCACGCTCTCTCTTTCTCTCTCTCTCTCCCTTTCTCACATGCGCACGCACACACACGAACACACACGCATATATATATGTAGTGTGTGTGCGAGAGAGAGAGTGAGATAGGGTGAGGGAGAGAGATAAAGGAGAGAGAGTGAGAGAGAAGCAGAGTGAATAAGGAAGAGAGAGCGAGAGAGAAAGTGAGAGTGAAAGAGAGAGGAGGAGAAGGAGAGAAAATATGAATGGAGAATAATTTTTTTTACGAATCCTTGTACTCCGATTATTTCCGTATTCTATTCATTTGCAGTTTCATTTTCTTTTATCATTTCCCTCCATGCAAGGCAGTAAAGCCACTAAGACACAAGGGGGTCTTACTGAGTGTGAAATAATAAGAAAAAAGAGTAACATTATTAAGGAGAGAGAACAATAGAAGAGTAATCAAGAAGACAGTAGATAACGATTGATGCTGCATATAAATTTTCGAAAAACAAAATTGGCTGGAAAGCATGGAAACGGAAGAGACTTTCCCAAGCGAGAAGTGCGAGAAAAGAAACAGTTAGCATGGAACTTATATATCAGATGTTCCATTTTGTTGCAGCGATACTTTCTCATATTACTATAAAAACTGTCTTGGGGACGTAGATTTTTTCCGCAGCAGATTGTCTCATTAGATAGGAAAAAAAAACTTGATCAAAAACATAACAAATATTTACATCAGAACGGCGTTATAAGAGCAAAGTATATCCACAAACATACAAACAGAAACGGACGACGTATATGTAAACAGGCAAATAAACACAGCCAGATGCAAACAGACATTTATTAGATAAAATGAAAAGTAGAATATTTATCTAAAAGATTTGGTAAAAGATTCTGATGAGGTGTGTATGCGTGTGTAACTAGCAGAGAGCGAAGAGAAAGTAGCAGCATTACGAATATGATAGACATGAAGACAACTTTTGGTGCCAGAATTAAATGAAAACCCCACTTATTTATGACAAGATAGGTACAAAAAAAAGAAGAAAAATAGAAGATGAGAATTTGTGCGGGTCAGATCATGAATTCGAATCTTGATATCTAACATGAATAATTCTTTTAGCTTCCGCTGAAATTTGAACTCGTGACGCCAATCCTACTATCTATGCAGTAGGTGCATACACGCACACGCGCACGTACACACACACACACACACACATATATATATATAATAATCAAACAAATCCGTTTACCTGATTTGGGGAATAGGCTATTTCGGCAGACGACGTAGGTGATCGTCTATTTTTTCAACGCCCATCGAGTTCTTTTTTGTGGATAAAGTTCTAATATTTTTATATTACTATGATCCAGTTGGATTATATACCAACGGATTTTTTTCCTGACTATATATATATATATATATATATATATATATATATATATCTATAGATATATATATTTGTATATATATATATATATATATATGTATATATATATATATATGTATATGTGTGTGTGTATGTGTGTATTGTCTGTGTACCCATGTGTGTGTCCGTGAGAGACCGAGAGAAAGAGTGAGATTATTAGAAATAATTTCTGTAGACGATATATATATATATATACATACATATATATATATATATATATATATATATATATATATATATATATATATATATATATATATATATATATATATATACATGTGTGTGTGTGTGCGTGCGTGCGTGTGTGTCTGTTCCGTGCACAGAAACGCACACACATATATAGATAAATATAGATAGAATGATAGATAGTTATATAGCTAGACAGGTATTTACATATATGTATAAGTTGTTAGGTATCAGTATACAGTTCTAAAAACGTAACTTTATCCAGCATATATAAATTAATATAAATTTCCATTTGCATGGTTGCTAATATGCACATGTATATAAATATGTCAAGATTAATATGTCCGAGCGTGTGTTTCTGTACACACACAGGCACACACACACACTCACACACTCACACACGCACGCACACATATATATGTATACGTATGTATGTGTAAGTCTGTAGATTGATATGGCAGGAAAATCGATGAGTATACAGTAAGTAGATATGAAATGATCAGTGTATGTGTAAGTATTTAAATGTATATAGATTTACCATTACATGAACACACACACACACACACACACACACACACACACACACACACACACACACACACACACACACACACACACATCTTGTGAATATGATTATTCATTATAGTGAAAATAAAGTCGTAAAGATATAATTGTAAGTGCATATATTTATTAATGAAACTTGATCAGAAATATTTGGGATATGATAAAAATAAATAAAAATTTAATAAAATGCGTTACGATCAAATAAGCATTTCATTTATCAGAAATAAAATCAACCTTGTTAAGAAAAATTCAAGATTAAATTAAGGTCTGAACGAGAAAAATAGATAGAAGTCGTTTGAGATTCATCGAGTGAGAATAGATAGATTGAAGGATAGACTGAGAGATCGAGGCATAAATGAGGAAAATTAAAAGAGGAAAAGAAAGAAAAAAAAATTAAAAAATAGAAAGACCTAAATAAACGAATGTTTTCTTATTGATATTTTATCACGATTTAAATAAAAAGAATTTAAACGCGAAAGTGTGGTGATAACCAAATAAACTTTGCTAAAAGCAACGCATTTACGAATAGCGAAAAAATCCGGCAAAGTTAAGAAAGTAAAATAGAGAGAGAGGGGGGAAGTAAGAGAATTACAGCGAAAGATCATTATATATATATATATATATATATATATATATATATATATAGTTATGTGTGTGTGTGTGTGTGCGCGTGTGAGCTCGCTGAAATGAAGGCAAGGAAAATTAAAAATTACTTCAAAATTCGAGCGACAGACAAATAGCCCACAAAGCAAATTAAAGATAAGAAAATTACAAATTTATTCCCTTTCATCAAATTATGGAATTTGAAAGACGACTTGGTATTTTTCTTCTTTTCTTTTTTGCATTTTACTTGCCCTAGTTGCTTGGGTTTCTGCACCAAGGGACGTAAACATTTATGACTTTAGTCACAAGTTCAGAAGCCAGAAGCCATTTTAGAGGAATTTCCATTACACATGCTCACATTGACAGACGGTCATATATTTATATACTGGCATATTCCACACGTCATGGGTAGATATACGTAAAAGCATTATTTCTTTATATAAGAATGAGTAAATATTTATCAACATAAATGCAGATACATATCTATCTCAGTCTGTTCGGATGGATCTATCTGTCTGTCTCTGTGTTCGGATCTATCTATCTATCTATCTATCTATCTATCTATCTATCTATCTATCTATCTATCTATCTATCTATCTATCTGGTAGAGTGTTCATTATTGGAGATTGAACGTTTGCAGATAGAGAAAGTGTGTATATAGGGATCACCGCTGCATGGTTACAGTCAGTTTCACGCCTCAGGTCACGGTTGAAGCATGAAACACGTAGTCACCTTGGAATTAGTAAGTAAATACCAACATAAATGCAGAGTCGTATCTATCTCAGTTTTCGTTTTTACAGTCATACGTCTCTGTGTGCGTGATTATATTCACGTCTGCATATAAATGAATATGTAAATATCTCTTTGTATTGTATAGTGATTTTCCAAGCGTAGCTTAGATGTGGCACAAGGCCGAAAGTAGGGGCACCCAGTGAGGATTGAACTCACTAATCAATCGTAATTGTTCTAGCGAGACAAGCTTGCTAACCAGTATACCACCTCGAGGTGCCCTCTCTTTGTATTGTATATGTGGGTTTATCTAACTGTTCACGTCTCTGTTTGTATAAGTCAATGTTCTGTACTGTACTGTCTGCCTGTGTCTGTGGTAATTATTTATTTTTATCATTTCACGCATAACTGCATGTAAATTCTATGACACTGTCAACATTAATATAAGAACTGAATTGACTCGAACGAAGATATGAATTTTAGACAGATTCTTTACAAATTTGATCCAGATGAGCGGCAACTTATCCGTAAACTGGAAAAATATGAGAAATTGAACAAATTTTGTTGACTGAATTTAATACAAATAAATCAAAATTATATAAAATAAATTGTACGAAATGAACCGAACAAGTTTTCTTAAATTCAACTGTCTGCTTAATTTTTCTTAAAATTTTCGAATATCGGGATCAAAATTTGTACAAAGTTCACATTTTATTCTGATTTTGTTCAAGTACTTTCCGCCGTCTCAGTCATTATCAAGAACTTGGTATTGTTACCATATGTACGTATTAACTATTTTATACATACGTAAAGGGGTAGTGTCTCCTATGATGAAAGTTTATTTAATGTGGGTTCTTCCTTTTGTATAATATAGCTTTCAGAATTTTACATCTATTCTTACACACACACACACACACATATATATATGTATGCAGTGTGTGTGTTAGAAAGAGAGAGAGAGAGCGAGCGAGAGAGAGAGAGAGAGACGGAGAGAGAAAAATACAGATAGAGAATCAATTTTTTTCTCATATATATATATATATATATATATATATATATTATCCCTCACCAATAGAACGATTTGGAATTTCATGCATAACGCAATATTCAGGTGGTGAGTATAGACTGGCCGTTACGTAATTTAAAATTTTAAATATATATCAGGTTATCGTATATATTATATTGGCATTACAAAAACAAACCGTAATTTTCACAAAAAATAAAACGTGATTAATATTAAAAATTAATCTGGATCAACGTATTTAAGCCGATATTTATTTTTTTGCCTACATGTGACCATCAGTTCATTTCTCATAATAAGCTATGGTTATTTAAGTTTTTTAAGATAACAAATTTTTCAGGAAGACAAAGTTATATTTATTTCCTTTCCCCTTATAAGATTTGACTCTTGTTATAATATCCCAGTTGATTGATGGTGATATGCCAAGAATTTCTTTGATTGCCAGAAATATCTGGAGAGAGCAGAGCTGTTTTTGCACTTTATATTACTTAAGTTCATACGGTGATGGTAAAAACAAGATTTCCTAGGATTTTCAGTGGAATCAAAATAAAATTTAATATCGTTACGGGAATGTATGTTCGCTCGGTATACAATATTATCAGTCATACATTAACTGTTTAAGGGACAGATCATATTTTTTCAGCAGTTGCATTTAAAAAAAAATATTTATGTTGTCTTAGATGGAAATATATTTGTTTAATATAATGTTGTTATGCCGGGATATGGTTTTATCTAGGTTATTAAAATGCTTATGGATTAAATTTAGAATAATTCTTTCGAAATTAGTTTGAACATTACGATTAAAAGGTGGATTGAATCATACGATGTCTCTGTTTATTATCTTTGTTTTTTCTAAATAATCTAAATTCACTTTATGATTGCTTAGTTCTAAAGCCTTTATACAATTAATTTTATTATTATCAAATATCTCCTTATAACTGGAGTTGGTAGATAATCTAATTTGGACTGATTTATGTAAATTATCTCGAATTTTGTGGTTGTGGTGGTAGATTCTTTATTGACGTATCTATGATTATATAACTCTTTGGAATATGGTTCCTAATAACTATTATTCAAGTTTAAGGTCACATCGAGAAAGTTGATAACTTTAGCATTGATGGTAGTGGTAATATTTAATTCGTGATCTTAAAAAAAAAAATCAGTTCCTTTCTCAATCAGTCTATATTTTGTGGGCTTGTTTTACGGAGGAGAATTACACCGTTATCTCCATAGAGTCCGGTGTCTTTAATGTCGAAAGTAAATCTAAGTCTCCACAATAATAATATTCCAATTAATTCGCATTCCTCTGCTGAATCAAATGCTCCAATTGCAATATTAAATTCTGGGTTACTTCTTTTGGTCTACAGGTAACTATGATGGAATAATATAGGATTTTCTGCCTGCTTTATGATATTTATTTTGCGATCGCTTACAGGACAGTAATTTTTTGTTACAGTAGTGAGTAGCCATTAGGAAATTCTCGGTGATCGACGGGTAAAAGCCACAGATATCGAATTGGATGAATGTATATTCATTCTTCCTTTTTATATTAGTAAACCATTCTATAGCTTCTGCTGTTTTATGCCACTGGTTAAGTCCAAGAGCATTTTTAGTGTATTTGCATGCTCTTTCAAGCATGTTTTTGCTGATTTTACCGATATTATTTTTAGTTGGGTTAAGTAATCTGTACTGAGGTTTGTTTAGGAAATTTGGCTACTGGTCTTTAACTATGATGAATACTTATTACTTGTGGAATTTGTGGATCCTATCATCAATTTTAAGATCACTGGCTATCTTCCTGGCTTCACTATTGATGTTATTTTACCAGTTGTTAGGCGCCATTTTATAAAACAAACTATACATACATACATACATACATACATATATATATATATATATATATATATATATACATATATATATATATATATATATATATATATATATATATATATATGTATATATATATATGTATACTCAGGTCAAGTACATGCTCAGGTCAAGTACATTTTCTTTGTTTTGTTACGCTAATCATTTTTAAATTTAAGTTCGATAGTTTTAAACATTAGGGTAGACGTTTATTTTACATCAGGCATGTAAGCATATTTTTGGAATTTAAAAAAAGTCCTGCCGACCTCACTTAATTCTACCTTATTCATCGTTTAAACTCAAAGCTGTGACCTAAAAAGCTAATGTTATTACCATTTTCAGAACAGAAAATGGCTTTATTTGAATAAATATCGCGTACGAATAAAGTGACTTTCCAAGCGTGCCTTAGATGTGGCTGAAAGTATGGTGAACCCCGTGAGGATTGAACTCACTACTCAGTCGTAATTTTTCTAGCGAGACAAACTTGCTAAACAATACACCGCCTCGAGGTGCCCAAATGATTTTCTAAGCGTAGCGTAGATGCGGCACAAGGCCGGAAGTAGGGGGCACCCAGTGAGGATCGAACTCATTATTCAGTCGTAACTCTTCTAGTAAGACAAGCTTGCTAACCATTACACCGCCTCGAGGTGCAAATCGCGTATGAGTAAAGATAATAAAAAAACAGTGGGGCGATATATAACAAAATAGAGATAATCATTTTCTGTTGAACCGTGAAGTTGAACGTGATAGAAATAAATTCTGTTAATGATAACTAACAAAATCTCATTTATTTGATGTGGCAATCTTAATTGACTTTTCAGGGTTTACGATGGACGCGCGCTAGCATTGAGATTCATATAAATTTTTGTGTAATTTATTCATTATTTATTTTTATTTACTTAATTTATTTTTATTGTTTTATTAAATTCAGTCAACAAAGCAAATGCTGAATTTCTTATATTTTTCCAATTTACGGATAAGTTGTCGCACATCCGGATCAAATTTGTGTAGAAATTATCCAAAGTTCAAATCTTTCTTGGAGTACATTCGACCATCTCCGGTCACTAATAAGAAGGTTAATGCTGCCGGTGTCATAGAAAAAAAATATTACTAGTTTCATCCTGGCGTTTTTAGGAACGCTGCATTTGATCCGAATCAGGAACAAGTTATTTGTAAATTGGAAAAATATTACAAGAATTTTAAACACGGCACTACTTGTCAATTGATATTAATAAACCTTGATTAATCGAATCCTTGTTGACAAAATATCACACACACACACACACACACACACACACACACATATATATATATATATATATATATATATATATATATATATATATATATATATATATATAGGCCTTGAAGATTGAGAGCAGTTTTTTTTAGAGCGCTCGTAAAATAAAAATTTTTACCTATAGGATTTTAAGTGTTTGATATTCGTTAATTAATAATAATTTTACTTTGTTTTTGACATAGAGCTCTACCGGGATCTATATCCTCCTGGAAATTCCATACGGAATACCATATTGTGTCATTACTATATATATATATATATATATATATATATATATATATATATATATATATATATGGCCGATTATGGAATAAGGGATAAAAATAAAAACAATCAAACTTACATGCAACTCGACTTTCGCCGACATTGATTTGTTTTTTACGGTTTATCGACTTTTTCGGGATATTTTTAAAGCCAGAAAATATTTTTGATTGTATGATTTTTGGGGAGATAATAATGATTTATTAATTTACTAATTAACTCATAGCTAGGGTAGAATAGGTGGATTCATGCATTTCCCACGGATATTTGGCTGCATAAGTGAATGTAATATACCCGACTGGAATTGGAACTGAGTTCTCCGATTTCCAATGCCGGGGCGTTATCCATTACACCACCTGCACATCCAAGCTGGTATTTCCAAGCGGTCACCTATCTTGGTACTGACCACGCTCAACTTTGCTTAAATTTGGTGATCTTACGAGAATAGGTATTGGATTTATATGGCCGTAAGCCTGACTTCCGCCTACCTGGCCCTTTGAAGAGCCAAATAGGTGAAACTCGAGTTGTCTCTGAGCCACACTGATTTTATTTGTTTATCTCTTATTTCGTGATCTGCTTTTATGTGCTATTTAATCTGATAAAAATTATATTTAGCACTTGATTAAAAGATATTTTAGGTAGTCAGTCTGGCCCATACTATTACGATAATTTGAATTTATATATATACATATGCAAAAACACTTTTAGAAATAAATAGAAATAGATGAATGGAACTTTTATATTTATTTTATAATGTTTTGATATTCGCAGTTAATGGGCACCCATTATAAAATGCAGTAAATTTAAGTGATATCAAGGAATGCGTATAGTAATTCAGAATAGGGGACAAATTTAAATTGTGACATCCAGCGTTAGGACCATGGCAAAGGAATAGTCAGAAAATGTTTTAAAACGCAACAAAAACAATCGTTTATCGTTCATTTCCAATGCAAAACAATGTTTTGAATAAAGACTTTGTCCAATTTAAGTGTCTTGACAGGACTGGACAAAGTATCAGATTCATTTAAAAGTTCATATTGAATGCGAAAAACATTGGAAAAGGACATCTTGATTATTCCCAGTTTTCTTTACCGATATATATAAATATATATATATATATATATATATATATATATATATATATATATAGAGAGAGAGAGAGAGAGAGAGAGAGAGAGAGAGAGAGAAAGAGAGAGAGACACAGAGAGAAACAGAGAGAGAGAGAGAGAGAGAGAGAGTGAGAGAGTAGGGTTGTTTGAAATGTTTACTCATTATAAGTTTTTAAAAATTTGAAAAATATTAGGAATTTCACTGACTTTCAATCCTTTCGCAGGAAAATAACAGTTATTCACTTTTTCCAGTCAAATAGATCTGTCTGTCTATCTACTTGTCTGTCTGCCTGTTTGTTGTCTTTCTCTCTTTTATATTATATATACATACGTACATATATATATATATATATATTATATATATATATATATATATATATATATATATATTATATATATATATATAGAGAGAGAGAGAGAGAGAGAGAGAGAGAGAGAGAGAGAAATCTATTCGAAAATAATAATATGAAATTTCCTTTTTTCAGTCGAATAGAGTCTGTTTGTCAATCTTTCACTTATATATATATATATATATATATATATATATATATATGTGTGTGTGTGTGTGTGT
>OZ038484.1:87589611-87599611 GCA_964036315.1 Acanthosepion esculentum
ATATATATATATATATATATATATATATATATATATATATATATATATATATTACTTAAAATGTTATTATAGATATTATATGTGTCTATCTGTGCATGTCCAGACTCCTCTGCACACACGTACTCATATATATGCATGTAAGTGTATATGCATGTATGTATGGAGTGGAGACTGCCGTCATTTTGATAGCTCTAGGTACGTGTGCACTCGATGCCGAGACAGACAGGTTAAAAATGACAACAGACAATCCCAATTTTCTACTAACATTTATAATATATTTTTTCAGAAATGGCATGCCCCATACTTTCATACAAACACCCGCACACATACACGTATCCACACCTATGCACAATATATGTGTATTTATAAAAATACTATGACAAATTGGAAAAAAAGATTTTGTGAAGCGTTTCATCCATTAGGATTTCATTGGATAGAACGCGTCACAAAAATTGCCAACTTGTCATACTATTTTTCTAAATACTGTTTGTTGATATATAAAATTATACAAAATTATATGACGTTATATCTATCTATCTATCTATCTATATATATATATATATATATATATATATATATATATATGTGTGTGTGTGTGTGTGTGTGCCATGTCACTGTCATTGTAGCAAACCACCCACATTCCATAGGTGAGTAGCAAGTTCCACTCGAATAGATTCTTCCTGCGAACAACTGCTCTGTGGAATTATCTTCCAAGAGGATGTTTCCGCGATCACTACAATCTTAATCTTTTCAAGTCTAGAGTTAACCATTGTCTTCTCCTATCTGCATAAACTACCTCTTAATTTAACCCTCTACCTCGAGTGGCTCAACGTTCTTTTACAGGGTGAAATTTAAATTTATTAAATTTAATTTATATTTATTTAATTTAATCTAAATTTAATCTAAATTTAAATTTAAATTTTAACATAATTTCTTTTGGCTAACATCTTTAGATAATATTCACTCAAACCCGTTCATCTACTGAAAAAAATACTTTTCATTGTTGTGTATTGCTTTATACATGATGGTATACACTGCTACAACGGTTACTGGCTCGGAAAATGGAGTCAACGAACAAATTTCGATTTTTGGTTGAAGCCATTTATATCCATTTTATCTAGTACTAGCAGCATGGCTCGGCGTTGCTTGATTCAAAAATCGTACGACTCAGCAATCGCTATCACGTGACTTAAAATATTTTGCCCTTTCTTGCCTTTAAAGGAGTGCCCTTTGCTGTGCTGATGTTGCTACATGCCTTACTTCTTGCCTATCTCACACTGCGAATTTTTTCTAAGCTCTATACTAAACATTAAATCTGTTACGAAAAAAGAACTAAACAAAATGAACACAAAACGATCAGCTTTAAAAAAGGACTCGTAACTGGAAAAACCGAATGAAAAAAGAATGTTAACAACAAATACTTTTCCACACCCAACCCAGTTCTGCGGAATCAAAATCAACGTTGAGTTTAAGCAAGCAAATGAGCCAATTGAAGTAAAGTGCCATGCAGATTTAAATTTTTCCCACTTGTGACGAATGCAGCTATCGATTTTTTTGCATGCTAGCATGCTAGTTAACATTCGTGTCAGTCAGCTGTTGGCTCTCACACTGGCCAATAGAATCATTCTGCCCATTCGTGGCAGCCAGCTATAGGCTCTGGCCAGTAGAAAATGGCCACAAACTACATGAAAACTGCCGTAGAAGCATGAAAAAAATCGATTATTTCCACTATCGATGGGAGTTGGGAAATGCAAAGTCGGTCTTGGTCTTTTCACTAACTTGGAGCATGTGCATGTAAATTTTGGTGCAAATCCGTCAAAAATTGCGGCCGTGCATTCGTTACACACACACACACACACACACACACACACACACACACACACACACACACACACACACACTGCCTTTTATAGATAGAGATCACCGGAAAAGGTTAAAATTAACTTGTCCATGTGCGCTATTCTACTGCCATATGTATTTTACAATGTCTTATCACTGATATACCATAACTTCTGATGGAGAATAAAAGTGAATCAGTGAACAACTTTAAGAAAACCACTCTTACCTAACTGTTTGGTACGTTACCTCCATTGCTAACCTTGGCAGAGTCCAGTGGTACATTCGCTTTCTTGATGCTGATATGTATTGAATGCTATTCTCTCTGAGACGCTAATTAAGGCAGAAGACATGGCAAAGATTTGCCACGCATAAATACGAGACTAAATATTATAGTAAAGAGAGCCTCTATACAGCACCTTTATTTACGCTGGTGAAGAACAAATTTCATATGTCACTTTTCACCTACAAGGCGATGTCCTTCTCGTATCCTTCAACGATCTTCATCCCTTCCAGAAACCAAGCTTTTCAGTTGCTCCCGTAGCCATATCTGCCCCCCGCTTACTTGTTTCTGCACACAACGCGCACAAACTTTACGGTACCCCAAGTCAACATGCACTGTGGTTTGTACAGATCCATAACTGACGTCCAGGATTGTCGACATTTGTGCTAACGTGATTTGTCGGTCTTCCCGGATCAAGGCAACGAACCTCTAGATGTTTTCTTCCGTACAAGATGCTGATGGACGAGATTGGCTTTCTTCCGTTACACGTGTTCGTCGCCCTCTTTAAAACGTTCTACCCGCTCATATAAATTTCGCTGATTCATACTGCATGCGCTATACTACGCTAACATCCGTTTGACTCCCTCCGCCCACTGACAACGCGTTGTTCCCCGTTGGTGCAATCGCTGAGCGGAGTGGCCACACGTCTGACCTCATTGCTCCTTGTCACTTGACTGAACGATGGGATGCTGCGCGCAGCTAGCTACCCGTCGCCTCATGCGCACGCGTCAGCTACCCCCTGTTGTTTTTACCGCATAATTTTAAAATTGCCTTTACTTTCTGATTAACCCTCGTATATGCATCTAAGAACAATTACATGCGTGCCGGATTTAATTCATGCAGCATAAAAGGATATTTCTTTGGAACAATAACAAATTACGAGGTAAAATATTTAACTGAAATTTTACCAAAGGCCAGAATTTCATTTAATTTGTGTGTACATTCTGATCGGATTTTCCCTTGCAGCAGGTTACAGAATTATTCTGGGAGTTTTCCTACACAAATGTTGCACTACTATTAAAGGTAGTTCTCTTATTTCGCCGGCCACTTCGCCTCGAACTGCGAAGTGGCGCACTTTGAGAAATGGATTTCCAGTGTCGAGACGAAGTCTAAAGAAAGAGCGTAAAAATGAAATAAAACAATGCATAACGATTGGTTGAAAACATTGAATAAAAGCAAAGATATAATGTGAAACGCTTAATGAATGTATAATGTTAACAATAATCTACGTGTGTGAAATAAGAAGGCTAACAAAATAACTTAAAAACAAGCTTAGAAATGCACAAGATCAATGCTCAGGCTAACAATAAGAGATGGAAAGACAACAGGAATCAAGGAAACGAATCAGATAAAAGATAGCATAAATGGAAGTGGTCAGTAGACATAATAAGAAGAAAGGATACTAGATGGAGAAAAAGGTTGGTTAAGTGCTCCATAGATAGCAAAGGATGTAAAAAAACGAAATAAAGAAAGGAAAATGGGCAGAGGAGATAGAGATTTTTGTGTAAACAGTAGCAAATAGATGCATAGACACGGTCGTTACGGAAGGAGTTGGAAGGCATTTGTCCAAAAGTGGACTCGAAATCGTTGTTGGTACTGAAAATGATCTGAGAAAGTTAAACTATCTTCTGCTGGTCTGTTAATCAGGGGTATTTGCGGAGGGCAAATAAATGATTGCGAGTGAATCCAAGTTTAAGACAAAAAACTTGGTGTGTCAGCAGACAGATATAGCAATATGTGCGGGGAATATAAAAAAGAATTTTATATATATATATATATGTATATATATATATATATATATATATATATATATATATATATATATATATATATATATATATATATATATAAATTTACTAATTTAAAAATATGGTTCCATCGTTACACAGGAATTACCATGTTTCAAAGACAGAAACTAAAAACTTCAAATTCAATTCCAGGATTGTCGACATTTGTGCTAACGTGATTTGTCGGTCTTCCCGGATCAAGGCAACGAACCTCTAGATGTTTTCTTCCGTACAAGATGCTGATGGACGAGATTGGCTTTCTTCCGTTACACGTGTTCGTCGCCCTCTTTAAAACGTTCTACCCGCTCATATAAATTTCGCTGATTCATACTGCATGCGCTATACTACGCTAACATCCGTTTGACTCCCTCCGCCCACTGACAACGCGTTGTTCCCCGTTGGTGCAATCGCTGAGCGGAGTGGCCACACGTCTGACCTCATTGCTCCTTGTCACTTGACTGAACGATGGGATGCTGCGCGCAGCTAGCTACCCGTCGCCTCATGCGCACGCGTCAGCTACCCCCTGTTGTTTTTACCGCATAATTTTAAAATTGCCTTTACTTTCTGATTAACCCTCGTATATGCATCTAAGAACAATTACATGCGTGCCGGATTTAATTCATGCAGCATAAAAGGATATTTCTTTGGAACAATAACAAATTACGAGGTAAAATATTTAACTGAAATTTTACCAAAGGCCAGAATTTCATTTAATTTGTGTGTACATTCTGATCGGATTTTCCCTTGCAGCAGGTTACAGAATTATTCTGGGAGTTTTCCTACACAAATGTTGCACTACTATTAAAGGTAGTTCTCTTATTTCGCCGGCCACTTCGCCTCGAACTGCGAAGTGGCGCACTTTGAGAAATGGATTTCCAGTGTCGAGACGAAGTCTAAAGAAAGAGCGTAAAAATGAAATAAAACAATGCATAACGATTGGTTGAAAACATTGAATAAAAGCAAAGATATAATGTGAAACGCTTAATGAATGTATAATGTTAACAATAATCTACGTGTGTGAAATAAGAAGGCTAACAAAATAACTTAAAAACAAGCTTAGAAATGCACAAGATCAATGCTCAGGCTAACAATAAGAGATGGAAAGACAACAGGAATCAAGGAAACGAATCAGATAAAAGATAGCATAAATGGAAGTGGTCAGTAGACATAATAAGAAGAAAGGATACTAGATGGAGAAAAAGGTTGGTTAAGTGCTCCATAGATAGCAAAGGATGTAAAAAAACGAAATAAAGAAAGGAAAATGGGCAGAGGAGATAGAGATTTTTGTGTAAACAGTAGCAAATAGATGCATAGACACGGTCGTTACGGAAGGAGTTGGAAGGCATTTGTCCAAAAGTGGACTCGAAATCGTTGTTGGTACTGAAAATGATCTGAGAAAGTTAAACTATCTTCTGCTGGTCTGTTAATCAGGGGTATTTGCGGAGGGCAAATAAATGATTGCGAGTGAATCCAAGTTTAAGACAAAAAACTTGGTGTGTCAGCAGACAGATATAGCAATATGTGCGGGGAATATAAAAAAGAATTTTATATATATATATATATGTATATATATATATATATATATATATATATATATATATATATATATATATATATATATATATATATATATATATATAAATTTACTAATTTAAAAATATGGTTCCATCGTTACACAGGAATTACCATGTTTCAAAGACAGAAACTAAAAACTTCAAATTCAATTATAGAATTAAATTAAAGTCCCTAGTCCTGTTTCATTTTCAAACGAATTTTGGAATAACTTATTTTGAAATTTACTGAGTTTTATAAGCACATACATTCATAATATTAGTTTCTAAGGATACAGGGAAAATCAATCATTTTGACAAGGGGTGGTAGGGTATTCATTTTCACTGACAAATATTGTATCAAAATATGAGTTACTTTTGAAAAGAGGTTAAGTTAAGGTAGGGTAGGGGTGCCTTTTTTCAACAAATGATGACATCCGTTCATTATGGAATCATATTTTTAAATTAGTAAATTTCAATATTTATGCTCTGTAGATTGAGCACTGTTTTGTAAAAATAAAAAATAATTAATAAGAACACCGGATTATATATCTTACTGTTCTTTCTCTTTATTATAATATATATATATATATATATATATATATATATATATATATATATATATATATATATATATATATATATATATATATATATAGAGAGAGAGAGAGAGAGAGAGAGAGAGAGAGAGAGAGAGTGAGAGTGAGTGAGAGGGGGCAGGAAAAAAATACAATTATCATTGATGATACGCCGTGGCGCGAAGGATTTATTTTTGGATAATAATTGATTGCCTAAAGAGGAAATAAAATGAATATGCTGGTAGCGTAATGGTTATCAACAGATGAATTGGCGATCCAGGTTCAAATACCACTCTAGCCTGTTGCGTTTACTTGCCCTTGCCAAAGACATGTATTTATATCTCCACCCCGACACACACACTCGCGACTAGGTTAAATAGCATGGTAGGCTGAAGTACTCTTAATTGAAAACCGCGGAGAAGGTAGCATAAAACTGGAAACAACTCAAATATCTTTCCCAAGAAGTAATGGCAATTAACAGATAATAATAAATGGAATCTGCGGAGAGCCATGATTGCATATGTCCCGAAGAGAGAAAGACTATGAATTGAAAAGTGTGGAGAAGGCAATGGAAAACTACTCCACTATCTTTCCCAAGACGTAATGGCAATTCCCTAATAATAATATGAAAGGAATCAATGGAAAGCTATGATTGCCAATGCCCGGAAGGCATTGTTAGAGAAATGCAGATTGTTTACCGAGACGAGAAACCCGATAACCAACATAATTTCAATTTTAGTTGAAATTTTTCATATAGAAAGGCATAATCTAAACCCATCTTCCGGTCATTAGTTTAACATTGACATGTGTCATATTGGGGATTCTTCCCTTAAAATCCAACCCTACTTGATACTTGGAAACAATTGCGTCATTAGTTGTTTTTTTTTAGCGGCATATCAACGCCTCTATGCGTTATTTAATGCCGAAACCTAAATATTTTGAACGCAATGTTTCTTTTTAAGATAATATTGGTTTTAGTGATACAAGTCTTACTATTTAACCCATAGCTGGGGGAAGAAGAGATGGATTCATACCATGTGTGCGTAAGTGAATATAACGAATCCAACGGGAATTGGAACACGACACTCCGATTTACAATTCCGAGTCATCCAAGGTTACAACACGTGTTATTCCCAAGCGGTCATTCGTCTAGGTACTGAACAAGCTTTACGTTGCTTAACTTCAGTGATCGTACGGGAACCGTTGTTTCAACGTGATGTCACTTGGAAAGGAGATGGGCATTAGCAAGTAACCCTCCATGTACGTAGAAGAACAAGATAGCAGTTCTGTTCCTCCTGGTACTATGAGAATCTCCTCCAATCAAGAGATCAACGCGACTTCTTACTTTATATATACCAAAGAGTCAATGGTTGAGACATTAGCGGCTTTATTTGATTGATTTCTTGTTGTGAACTCGAATTCGTAACATCCTGGCCAGTATGTTTGTCACGAAGATTAATTCGCTTGTCTTTTTAAATGTGGTTCTACAGAAGGATGCTAAGAATTCCATGGGCGGAGTGCGTAAGCAACGAAGAAGTCTTAAGGAAAAATGAAACAAAAAGTACACTTATACTCAGAATCAGAGAGAGACAGCTGAAATTTCTTGGACACATGATGAGAAAAGAGGGCTTGAAAAATTGGACACTCAAAGGGCTTTGTGAATGAATAGCGGATCGGGAGTAGGAAATTTGGCAAAGGGACAAATGTTGCTGAGGGCTTCAAAGGATCGGAAGTTGTGGAGAACCATGATTGCCCACGTTATGAAAAGATACATCACATAGAAGATGTAGCATACAAAACGCCCCTTATACTATGTCTTTCACCAGGTTTACTATATTTTGTAGATATCTGTTTAATAGCCCAAATATTCAAATTTGTTTCTGAATAAAAGACTTGACATTAAAGCTAATACCTCATAAATATTTTTAATACTATGTCACTTCGGGACATAAGCGATCATGGTCCTCCACAGATTCATTTCTCTTTTTATCTGTAAATTACTGTGACTTTTTGAGAAATTGGTTTCCAGTTGTTTTTTTCCACGGTTTTGAATTCCGAGCATACCTTCACATCAACAGGTTGCCATCCAAGGCTAGTGAACTCAGTCAACTTCACTGTTAAATCCATAGCTGGGGGCTGGCGTAGTAGAAAAGACGGATTCACTTCTTTCCCAAGGGTATTAACGTGAAAGTGAATGCAATAGGATCGGGTGGAAATTGAACTCGGCTCGCCAGTTACACCTTCATCGCCGATAATTCGCTACCCGAATATCCATAAGTAATTATTATGATTAATTAGAAGTGTTCGGTAGCTTGTGAAAATGAAACTCTTTACAGTTCTACTACGAGGCTAGATTGCTAACCTGTTTATATTTTAAAGCATAAATATTAATTTCACTTAATACAAGAATCGTTAAAATTTTGAATTTAAAGGAATTGAAAATTTAATCTTTTCGAATGGGATTGGTATTTTATAATAAACACTTAAAAAAAACTAATGTTCACCCAATATAAAGTTCGATAGCCACTCAAGGTAGAGTGTTAATGAATAAGGAGTGTGATATATATCTATATAAAGGGAGGATCATGAGTATATGACCTTCTCGTGTGACACCGAGTGGAAAGTTTATTTTGCGATCTCTGAGGGTGATACTAATACACACATGGATCCCCACAGATAAACTCATCTTAGAGCAATGGTTGATGATTGACATAAAGTTCAATTTCAGATTTTTATTGACCAAGAAATTAGCATAAATTGCTCTAAACATAAAATAGCTCAACAAAATCCTACATTTTATCATCATTGCTTGGAAAGGAATCAGATATTTTATCATTTGATCCAATATTATGATCAAAGAAAATGTCATCCTTGATTCCATTCAGCGTCAGTCCATACAGTTCTACGAACGTTGTGGACTGGTGTTACACAATCACAAACTGTACCAGATAGCAGAAACTATATCATATGAAGAATTTCAACAAGAGCTAAAATGGATCACACAATCAGTAACTCTTTGCGTCTCTCTGGTTTATACTTCAACTATGCTGAGCAAACCTTAGTTACAGTTTCGAGAGTGTTATCTCGAGGGATCAGCAATTTGAACAAGGCCAGCACACTCAAGCCCTCGTCCACGATGACTTGTGACTTCGTGCTAGCACAGTTATCGACGGCATCCAAGGGTTCCGTCTACCCAATTTCACTCACAAGGCTTGGGTCAACTCGTGGTAGGGTTTTCAGGGACTTTCCAAATGTGACACACTCTGGAATCAACCCACTCCAGTCCGATATCACCAGGAAGTCTCCTTCCTAACAAATCGTCCATGGTGACATTCTGGTTCTTATGGTCAGAATGCGAACGTTCTAACCACTCAGCCACGTGCCCACTGTGTGTGTGTGTATATATATATATATATATATAGTATAGATTGAAGTAGAATAACTGAACAACTCAATACTAAACAGGAAACAAGAGATAAACATGTACTTCTGTTCAAAAGATCGGAGAGGAGTGTGAACCGGACGATAGGTGAATCTATTTACTCCTATTGTGGAAAATAAATAAATAAATATAGTGCAGTGGCAGAGATACCTTTCACTTATACCTTCCAGCAATTCCTCCCTCATAGTTGAAAGACATTAATGGCAGTGGTGTCTTCATCTAGCTAATATCTTACTATTATGTGGGAGGTATGTAAAAGATGCCTGTAAAGAATTTAGAGTTTAGGCGGAGACGTTAGAACTGTAGAGTTGAAGTAGCCTTTAGAAGGAGCCGGAAACACAATCCTAAACAGGAAACAAGGGATAAACATCTACTCCTGTTCAAAAGACCGGCGAGGATTGTGAACCAGATTATAGGTGAACCTTATAAGGTTTTGAACCAAGATGAGCTATCTATGGTACTTGTTCAAGGAGTCTCAATCCAAGAATCAAAAACTGCAATAATATCTTTCTAACCATAGATTA
>OZ038484.1:87614611-87617111 GCA_964036315.1 Acanthosepion esculentum
CATTTGCTTAAATACATGTATCTATAAAAAGAACGTTAAACATAATATAAATGTCTTTAAATAAATTGTCGGGCTATGTCCAATTCTAATATATATATATATATATATATATATATATATATATATATATATATATATATATATATATATATATATATATATATATATATATATATATATATGAACAAATTGATGTTGCATTTTTGTCAATTCTCTTTATCAGTATTCATGTGTTAATTTCGTTTGCTCAGATCCAATTAAATAAATTCGTACATACTCCTTTTTCCTTTGTGATGTGGATGATTAGGACTCTCCTCAACTTCCTATCTCTTGTAAACCTAAGTAACGTTTGTCGTATTTGCCGTATCTCTTTTTTTATTGTTCACCCCGTCAAATTAATATTTTGTTGCAATCTATCTATCTATCTATCTATCTATCTATCTATCTATCTATCTATCTATCTATCTATCTATCCCAGTCTGCTCATCATCTATCTGTCTATCCTAGTCTGCTTATCTATCTATCTATCTATCTATCTATCTATCTATCTATCTATCTATCTATCTATCTATGACTTTGTTCATATCTATCTATCTATCTATCTATCTATCTATCTATCTATCTATCTATCTATCTATCTATCTATCTATCCCAGTCTGCTCATCTATCTATCTATCTATCTATCTATCTATCTATCTATCTATCTATCTATCTATCTATCTATCTATCTATCCCAGTCTGCTCATCTATCTATCTATCTATCTATCTATCTATCTATCTATCTATCTATCTATCTATCTATCTATCTATCCCAGTCTGCTCATCTATCTATCTATCTATCTATCTATCTATCTATCTATCTATCTATCTATCTATCTATCTATCTATCTATCTATCTATCTATCTATCTATCTATCTATCTATCCCAGTCTGCTCATCTATCTATCTATCTATCTATCTATCTATCTATCTATCTATCTATCTATCTATCTATCTATCTATCTATCTATCCCAGTCTGCTCATCTATCTATCTATCTATCTATCTATCTATCTATCTATCTATCTA
This sequence comes from Acanthosepion esculentum, assembly GCA_964036315.1. Taxonomy (NCBI): domain Eukaryota; kingdom Metazoa; phylum Mollusca; class Cephalopoda; order Sepiida; family Sepiidae; genus Acanthosepion; species Acanthosepion esculentum. The sequence goes on from OZ038484.1 coordinate 87,615,679, forward strand.
TCTATCTATCTATCTATACAAACATGTATTACAATTACAGAAAATGAATTGATTCCTTACCTTTTTATGTTTTAGATTAAGACTAATTATCCAATTAGTTATCTCAAAAATCATAATTTCTTTTTAATTTAAATTTTTTTTATAATAGCTGGTTTCTTTGGTGTCACAGAGAATTTGAATATTGACTAATTCTTAAACAGGGTATTTAATAAGATGTATTTTATCTTATTTTGTCCATAGGGAAAATGTTACTTGTATATAGCAGCAAAGGTTACATTTTTTCCTCAAATATTTCCTGAATTTGTACTGTATTTAAATACTAAATAAATCTTCATTCAAATATAAATATATTTGGTTGAGTCATAAGTAATTCTTGTTCAGTTTTATTCTTCAAAAAATAAAGTAAAATTACATTTTATTCAACCATTGTTTGCAATGTCTTGTTGACACTTACCAGCCAGCTCTTCGATAAATTTTGAGTAAAATTTCGCGGGTTCTGATGTGGAAAAAATTTTCGACGAACACTTGATTCATTAGAGAAACTTTTCCCCGTCAAAGCGTTTTGCAGCGATGAAAAAAAAAATGTATCAATCTGTTGGTGTAAGATCAGTTGAATATGGCGGATAGGGTAGAACAGGCTATCCGAGTTACAAAAAAAAATTCCCGTGTTATTCTTTCTGTATGAGATCTTGCGTTGTCATGGAGAAGAACAGCATTTCGCAGGGAGCTTTTCGACAAAACATTTATGGACACGTTGCTACTCCTTGATGTAGAAGTGTGCATTTAGCGTTTCATTGCGTTTTAAGAACTCCAAATGAATAATACCCCGACAGTCCCACTATACGCACACCATTACCATACTTTCTGCTTTTAGGGTCGGTTGTGGAGATTTATACTTGACAATGCACTGTCTTTTGTGTTGGCCTTTGTCGCATGCAACCCATTTTTCCTCACCTGTTTAAGGGATAGTTAGTTAGAATTATATATTCGCCATTGCAATTGGTATCCAAAACGGAAATTACTTCTGGCTCAACTATATTATTAATAAACGATAGCAGATCATCAGGTGTTCAATTAATGGTTTAAAATGATATCTTGAGTGAACAGGGGTTCTTACATAATAATGTATTTTAGGGGGAAAAATAACTGTGACAAAGTGGAAAGAGTTTTCGGGTGACGTGTTTCGTCCTTTGGGACTTCATCAGACTAAAGTGATGTTTACGTGGATGCGTACAAAGGAAAGGAGACTTTGAGAATTTAAAATTTTATTTATTTTCTGAATATATGTTTTGGATATATAGTCTAACCGATTTTATTTTATTTTTTTTTTTACATTTCCATCAACCTTGTTATAAATATCTCACATTGTGATAATAGTGATATGAGGTAAAATCTTGTTAGAATCCGTCCGCAAATTTATTGTGGATGATCTA
>OZ038484.1:87619611-87624611 GCA_964036315.1 Acanthosepion esculentum
ACGAATATATATATATATATATATATATATATATATATATATATATATATATATATATATATATATATTATATCTACTTTTGTAGAATCCGAATTTTTTGCATGTATTTTCACCTGTGTATAGTGCAACCGGTCACAAATAATGCATGATTTTTAACTTCCTCAAAAAGTATTACCTGTGTAGAGTGCCACCTCATATTTTTTTGCCTAAAACTAGCACTATACTTGACATAATGGTATATATTTGAGGGAAAAAAAAACTATGATTATTTGGAAAAAGTTATATATATATATATATATATATATATATATATATATATATATATATATATATATATATATATATGTATGTATATATATACAACCATACATACTTGTGTTTTTATGAGTGTAGCTTATTGTAATAAGTTTTTATTCTGTTATAGATTCTTTATATTGAAAAAATGATTTTATTATATCTTTGAAAAGTATTCATACCGTCAGATTGAATTTAGGTATATTACTTTTTTTATCTTTCAGGTACATTTAATAAAGACGTTTTTAATTGATTACAATGTATTCCTCTATTATAGCGCATATCGATCCAAAGCTTGTAAAATTTTGCAAAGAGTTGCAACGTGGAGAAGACAAAATGTAATTTTGGTTTATAAGAAGGTGTGCTGAAAAGTTCTCGACACACTTCCTAAAATTTGTATTTCAATTCCCAAACAGAATTTTTCGGAAGTGTTAAAGACATTTGAGAAAGGGTTGGCGTAAATGGATGACATAACATGAACTAGGAGGGATATTGAGGGTAAAAATCATTGCTCTTATCTACGAAGGATAGGAAGTTGTGGAGAACCATAATCGTCCACGTCCTTAACTAACACGTCACATGCAATAAGAAGAAGTGTCCTGAACAGCGGGTTAAATGTGTGTAACAGTCAAGTACGTTTTATAGCTTTTGGTTGATCCCAGAACCTTTCAGTATCCCCTTCGTATTTGTCTGCTCGATTTCTCGATTTCCGAAGAGTAACAAAAGTAAAATAAAAATACAAATCGCTTTCTCATCTCCGACTGAGTTGGAACCTGAACAAAAAGCATCAGTTAAGTTACAACACCTACAGTAAAAAAAAAAGAGGATATGGAGGATATAGTGAAGGGGTGGGCATGGTAGAGAGATAGAAAAACAACATTTATGAATTAAAGAAGGAAATTTTGCCGAAATAAGGGATGAAATTTAACAATGTTCGATTATTTAATAATCGTTGTCTATAAATATGAGTAGCGTTGTCTTTCTTTTAACTTCTGATTTTTAATCTCTGCCTGCCAACCTCTCTGTCTCTTTTTCTCTCTCTCTCTCTCTCTCTCTCTCTCTATATATATATATATATATATATATATATATGTACAGAGAATTACATAAAATATAAGAATTACATAAAAATGAAACTCAATTTTACCCCATTTATATGGCCATTTCGCTCCTTCCCTGGAGCTTCTCAATACTAAAACGTTTGATAAAAAACTGAGTTTTATTTTTATGTAATTCATTTCTATGGTCTATAATAAATATATTGATCTCTCGTTTGTGGATCAGTTTATATTAGTAGGATTCACTTGGATTATTTACCCACGGATTTATATATATATATATATATATATATATATATATGTGTGTGTGTGTGTGTGTGAATGTGTGTGTGTGTGTGTGTTATACATGCATATGTATATGTGTGTGCACTTATGCGCATGTTAAAGTGTGCGCGTATTTGTGTGAGTAATTTCGATCAACTTCTCTGTATTGGTGTGGTATTTGGCAGCGTGTGTGTATGCGCGCGCACACGCACGTGCACACATACGCGCACACATACAGACACACAAATAGATAATATATATTCCGTCTACCTCAAGTTTATTTTTCGTCACATGTATCTATATACAAATATTTAGTAAGTACACGTACGTGTTTGTTTATCTCTCTGTATGTGTGTGTGTACGCAAATTTTCTCCTGTTTCTATTTAACATTGAAAAATGTCTACTTCCATGCTTGAATACTAAAAGAAATACTTTTATATTATTTTTTACGAAATCGTCTTTATATTGCCATAAAACTATGGCATATCATTTTCCCCTAAGGACGTAATAGATCAGGGCTCTCCATAGATTCATCTTGTTTTATTATCTGTGAATTAGAACAATTCTTTGTAGAAGGAGGAGGTAGTGGAGTGGTTTCCCGTAGCTTTTTCCACGGTTTTCAATTAAGAATAGTCTTTCTCCTAAACGCTGCCACCCAAGGCTAGAGAACCTAGCCTTCCCTGCTATTTAATCCATAGCAAACGGGAGATGAATTATTGTCTTTTCCAAGCGCCTTAGAACGAAAGTGAACGCAACACGCTAGGCCGGAATTTGAAATATTACATACAATAAAAAAAATAAGCGGGATAATCTTTTTTGATCATATATATTAATGCCATTCTTACAACACCTCCCAATATATTTTACCTTGAAAAGCAAATACCGTATACACACCTGTGTATAAGTCGATTTAATGTATAGTGTCACCCCGAAATTTTTTACCTAAATTTTAACCCCTCCAGAAAAGTTCACACACACACACACACACATATATTATATATATATATATTATGTATATTATATTTTATTATATATTATATATTATTATCATATATTATTATTATATATTATTATTATATATACATAATTATATATATATATATATATATATATATATATATATATATATATATATATATATATATATATATATATATATATATATATATATATATATATATATATTATTTTATATCATATTATATTATATACGGTAAGTGAAAGTGAAATATAATTAAATTGCTAATTCCTCCCTCATCACTCTTGATTTGAAGTTCGGTCCTTACTTGATCCTCCGCCACTTTTGACTTTCTCACAGTGTTTGCTTTACTCAAACAAATATAATATTTTACCGTATTTACTGCAGAAGAAAAACGAGTGGCAACTGAAAGCAAATGAGAAGTTGAAAAAAAAATTGAAATTTGATAGTGAAAAAGTCTGTGGTATAGAGGTAATAATTTTATCTATCATTGTATAATAATTGTATCATTGAACTTATGGAATCCTGTAAAAGGATTGGACGAATTGGTTAGACGAGGAAGAATTGAAGTTATTATTAAAATGCACGAGAACTCCGCCAAGACTTGCTGTCACTTGATGGCCACTAGATATTACTGGCGTAAACTCATAATGAACACAAATAATAATAATAATAATAATAATAATAATAATAATAATAATAATAATAATATTAATAATAATAATGTATCTTTGAAGATCTTCAAGAAACTATTAAACTACAAGAATCTTAAAGCGGAAATTTAAAAAATGTGACACAAAACAATATCAATAATTTCATCAATAATTTAAGTTGTAGTTGAAGCCCTCGAATTGATTGAAAAAGGTTCCGGTAGATTCATTGAAGAGATTCCTGGTAGACAATGCTTTGAAGAAATACAACTAGATTGTACTCACATGTACAGCTCACACACTACGAAGGGCTTTATCTATGTAAAATGTGTGTGATCTTAGGTCTGTTTTTTTTTTTACAAAAATATGATCAGTGGAAAATGTGATGAAAGCATTTCTAAACTTAGTCCCTGGTTTGGGACCCGGAAGGAAATGTGTATACAACAGAAATCAAAGAAAATAATAATAATAATGATGATGATAATAATAATAAATCAGTAGAATGTGGTATCTGAAGATAACTACATCATCTGTTGTCATTGAATCTCTAGTAATGACATCAAAAAAGGCAACCAAATACGTGGATCAAATTCCTGACAGACCTAAAATATGTGAATTGCAAAAAAGAAAACAAAAAGAAAAACATAGTTATAGTTACTCCTCAACATCTTGTGTCGATTTCTCGTCATGCAATGACCACAATTATATTTTTCTGATTGCATGTCACCTGATCTGTGCGTACATTCTGATGCAAAAATAAACTTCTTTCTTGAAGTCTCTTGGGGAAACTTGTACTAAACAAAGCAAATGCAAATAATCATAATAATGACCGACCAATTATCTAAATGCAAAAAAAAATGAGCAAAGCATTTCGAAACAGCCAATGTCGACTCCCGGAGAAAAACGATGAAACTGTAAAATATAAGCGAATGTATGAAGTTGGCTCAATGGAAATAGAAAAACAAACATGACAGGGTAGGAACAGTCATACACCAAAAAAAAAAAAAAAATAGGCGCTAACATCTGAACAAATAGTAGGATCTCCTACCCCCCCCCCCAAAAAAAAACTTATAACCTCCTTAAAAGAATAAATAAATATACCCGGGACTGTAAGATAGAGACCAACAAACCATTCCAATCAAAAGGTTCGCATTTGATTGTGGTAAATAGTGTGGGTATGTGGATGAGGAGAAGTCAATCAAGTCGTAGATGAGGCTGTACTAGTAGACCACAGGGGAAGGGCGAAAGGAAACGAAGAAAAGAACAATGCTAAGCAATTTCTCTTAAGGAAGCTGTGATACGTGTGGGTTACGGACGTAATAATAATAAGTGAAAACATTTGAAAACACATCCAAAAAAACCTTAGAGACGAAACTGGTGTAAGTAGATAATTGAGAAAGTATTGTGTCTATCCAAGAAGTGCTGGAGTTTGCGAGAATATTGACGAAGGTTCTGAAAATTAAATGAGACTTGATGTCACTTGACTTCCTACAATGACCGCCAATACATGGAATAATAATAACAATAATAATAATAATAATAATAATAATAATAATAATAATAATAATAATAGTTAGTATATTAAGTAGAAGATATTTTATTATTAGATTGCACCACATGCCGAAAAATGATATGAAGCCCACCCCCAAACTGTAATAGAAAGCCTTGTCGGGTGTGTGTGTAGGGGGGATAACTATTGTTTGGGACTTTATCATTCATGCTGTCGGATATATAAAAATTAACGCCCAAGGCAT
>OZ038484.1:87627111-87632111 GCA_964036315.1 Acanthosepion esculentum
AACGGGAACTGCGAACAGTTCCGGCCTCGGTAAAACAGTCTATATCACTGTCAATATTTACCCCCTCACGAGGGGTATATGTGGCACAAGGCCGTGTTTAACGTGGGTCATCCGAGCCCGTAGTTTCGGAGAAAAAAATGTAGAACCCGCATAAACGAGTTCGGGTCTGTCTACCTCCCCGGTCGAAACACTGCCCTTCGGCACTGCCTCGTCCGGGTTCCTCTCCGCCCAAAGGAGAGTTCGACAGGAGCTGCGAACAGTCACAGCTTCAGTAGAACAGTCTATCTCACTGTTCCCCCGAGGCTTACTTTTCCTACTAACATTATAGTAAGTGGAAGAGTCCATAATAGCCTCATTAGAGGGAGCACACCACAACAGGTGTTTAACGCAAAGTATTCCAAAAGTTAGGAAATCATTTCAAAATATGAAATTAAAAAGAATTAGATAGGTTCGCCTATGGTCCGTTTCACTCCGATCTTTTGAACAGGAGTTGCCTTGTTACCTCTTTAGGATTGGGTTTCTGGTTCCTTCTATTTTAGAATGTTTGTGAATTTCTTGTTCTAAGGTCCCAGATGAATATCAGGGTTTGTATTGTGTCTGGATTTCTGGGATGATTCGTTATCTTTAATGACACTATTTATATTCGAACTATTGTCCTCATCTTTGTCGTTGTTATCACACAACAAAAATAACTAAACTTATGTTGTCTGCATTTGTCACTGAATGGGAAAAAAATGAATATACAAATTACACGTAAATGAATATTCTTGAAAAATAGTCTTTTAATCTCTAAAGCCATCTTCTTTTTCTATGCGACGTGCCACTTCAGTACGTTGGCAGTCATGACTCTCCACAATATCCTGTCCGTTGTAGGTCTTAATAAATTTTGTGTTCTTATTCTCTTACACTCCCAGTAGCTTATTGCGTCTTAGTTGCATTATTGCCTGGCTTGGGGTGAATTGATTAAAAAAAATGAAATGAAATTTAAAGTTTTATAATTAAATAAAAATTAAATTAAAAGTTTAACCATTTAAACCACTTTTGTGGCTTTCGAGCAAGCCTAGATTATACAGACATATATGTTATAAAACATACAAGTGAGTGCTTCACTAAAAATGTGAAAATTTGCAATTATCAATAAAAGGAGAGCGAAATGTTCAGGCAACAGAATAGAACACAAAGATTTTAGAGGGGAAAAGAGAGCGAGAGAGGAAGACAAATAAAGAGAGCAAAAGCTATTAGTATTGATGTTCGCTTTATAAATCTAAGGGATGGGAGAACCATTCATTGGTCTTTTTCCATATTTGAACGTATAATTTCTACTTTTGTTAATCAAATTAGAAATATGAAAACGTAATTCTAAAATTTGATTTTAAATATCTTCCAGTCCAAATGAAAAGAAAAAAAGTCACGTGCACATTTTCAAGATTTTTGTGTATATATATATATATATATATATATATATATATATATATATATATATATATATATATATATAAAAGTGAACATAGAAGTCAACACTTAGAGGCGACAGTCTGTTTCATGCTAGTGCAATCGTCAGGCAGCTCACTTGTTCACTTTTATATTTACACACGCTCTATCTCTGATATTGAGCACTTTATCCCATAAATATAGCACACTTTAAGACTATATTTCTTCATATATATATATATATATATATATATATATATATATATATATATGTATATATATATATGTATATATATATATATATATATATATATATATATATATATATATATATATATATATATATATATATATATATACTCTCTTCAGCATATGCCGTTAAAAAAATACTTTAATAAGTGACACAAAAAACATTTTCTTTCATTTATGTACAACGTCTAAACTGCAAAATGTACAATTTGTGAATTTTAAAACGTCACTCAACATATTAGCAAAAATTGATTGATAGATTTGTTTTTTAACAGCTTATCAAACTTTGGCGGGTTATTTAAAGCCAGTAAATATTTTTAGATAGTAAGAATTTTTGGGAGATAATAATGAATTACTGATACAGGTTCTACTAATTAACCCATAGCTGGCGAGAGAAAAAGTGAATTCATACCTTTTCCATGGATATTTGCACGTAAATGAATATAACGAACCCAACTGGAATTGGAACTCAGCTTTTCGATTTACAATGCCGAGCCATTATCCATTACACCACGCACAAATCCAAGCTCCTGGTTTTCCCAAGCGCTCACCCATCTAGATGCTGAGCAGATTCGACATTGCTTAACTTTGGTGATCGTACGAGTGTTTCAACGTGATATGGCCGTAAACCATTAAAAATCGAAAAGAATCTCTCTTGTTGGAAAAACGTCCCAAATATTTTAAGGGTTTTAATTCATAATTTTTAAATTGTACCTTTTAATTTTATATCAAGTCAATTTTTCGGATTTTGTCTATGAGAGAAAGCATACAAAATTTTAGAATGTTTGTGAATTTCTTGTTCTAAGGTCCCAGATGAATACCAGGGTTTGTATTGTGTCTGGATTTCTGGGATGATTCGTTATCTTTAATGACACTATTTATATTCGAACTATTGTCCTCATCTTTGTCGTTGTTATCACACAACAAAAAATAACTAAACTTATGTTGTCTGCATTTGTCACTGAATGGGAAAAAAATGAATATACAAATTACAAGTAAATGAATATTCTTGAAAAAATAGTCTTTTAATCTCTAAAGCCATCTTCTTTTTCTATGCGACGTGCCACTTCCGTACGTTGGCAGTCATGACTCTCCACAATATCCTGTCCTTTGTAGGTCTTAAGAAATTTTGTGTTTTTGTTATCTCTCCTAATCCTCTAGGTAGGTTATGTGTTGTTTTCCTCTTGCCTTCAAACTGTCCTGTGAGTGACAACATTTCCAAGCCCTCTTTCCTCATTATCTGCCTTAGAAATTTTCAACTGTCTCTTTCTGATGTTAAGCGTAAACGTCTTTTGTGTTACCATTTTGTCTGATTCTTTGTCTTTGCTCACATGTTCGGTCCATGGTATTCTCAGCATCCTCCTGTAGAAGTACGTTTCTATTACGTCAAGTCTCTTCTTCATCTGTGATGAGACTGTCCAGCATTTACTGTCATATAGGAGGACCGATATAGAGAATAAATAAAAGAGAATCGATATTGTATAGCATGGGAAATTAAATTATTAACGAAAGATTTAAGCATTGATCGGTTAAAGAATTATAACCAGTAGTTATTCGGATGGTAATTCTCCCGTTCCCTATTGGGTAGAACGTCATCCTGCCAATCAATCACAGAGAAACGCCTTGTTGATACTTAAAGTTCCCTGAAGCATGAAAGAGACTGATGAATATGATGACGACGATAGTTAGGTCAGAAAGTGTAAAGCATGATTAAGAATTTATGGCAGGATCTCATTTATATGTACACTAATGATAACGATATGCGTAAAATCAGCAACGTTTTTTTTCATATAAAACTCGACTCTTGAGTCAAGCTCAAGCAACAGCTTTTAATAGTACTGTCTCGCAATTAAAGCAGTTACGGGGAAGAGATTTGCTTGTGATCACCAAGCCACTGTTTTTACTGTCAGCCAGCGTAAAATGTCAGGGATATTTCAACTTTCAAAAGATACCGACGACCAAGAAGCAGGAAGAACAGCATTAGCATGTAGTAAAAAATAAATCCGACAAGAATTCGAACTTAGATTACCCATTCTGATTTGATAATGAGAATCATTATCGTTTTTCTAAGCTTAGTTTCGTAGAAGGCTTCAAGTATAGGGCACTCAGTGAGGACCGAAATCATTACTCATTCATAATATTCATCTAGATTTGCTCGTTAAACTTTACCCCACCTCGAGTTGCGCTATTTGGCACTTCCTACAAATTAATAAAATTCCTTTTTCTCCTTATATTTTCTCGCGGTGCAAATAGTGTTTTCTTTGTCGATCGACATTACCGATGTATACTTCTGATGATGTGATGGCGGAAAGGGACCTCTAAAAAGAAAGTCTGTCTTTCTGCAGGTTTAAATCTGTGTATGTGTTTTGTGGCGTTAAATTTCTGTTCAAATTCACACAAGCACGTAATTTTTAAGCAATTAAAAACGTTTTAAGTAACGGGAGATATGCATTACTTAAATAAGATAATTAACACACGCTTTGCTGTAATGGGTTCTGGCGGCTTTGAAGTAAAGACTGCTTGAGTTGAAATAGGTTTCCCTGATTAAAATAAGAATACATTCTTCGATTCCTGTCGGTAGGCATAGTTTCTATTATATCGAGGCCGGTAGACATTTTAATGCCTAAATAAACAATAATGTCTACTCAAACACGGTAAATATATATGTTACAGCTATAAGTACCTAAGTATAAGCATTCTTTGTAGAAAAATAATAGGGATTTGTCCTGAATATATGTAATAAATTTTAAACGTATGCGAATGTTCTGGTTGCTTGAAAAGTTGTGAGAAATATTGCATTGTCTGAGTTTGCAGATGATATAGATTTTTGAGGAGGCACGGTGCAGTAATGCTCGGATTGTTCCGTTATACGATTTAATATTCGTAAATGCGACCGTGAGTGCGCCTATGACTATCGGCACCGACGTTGTCTGCATATTCTATAGTTGTTCAGTTTTCTCAGCATTTCTTTAATTATTAATTTACCTTCAACACCAATATACGTGATTGAACATTATTTCATTCTCTTTATTCGGACTTTGTTTGCCACCATTTGATAATTTGTTCCGCTTAAATTACATTTATATTTCATTGTATTATTCTTTTTCGTCGTCAAGGTTAGCTTTTCGTTGATCTAATCGAACCCACGACGTATGTTGAGTCGAGATGAAATAGGAATTTTGATGGGACGGTGTACAAATAGTGGGACATATCGATCCTTATGTGATCACATTATCATCAAAAGCATAATCATAAACATTATCATCATTATAATTGGAAGCAAAAAACAGACTCATTCATATATTCTTTGTTTATGAACA
>OZ038484.1:87634611-87637111 GCA_964036315.1 Acanthosepion esculentum
AGAGAAAGAGGGAGAAAGTGAGTGAAAGAGAGAGAGAGAGAGAGAAAAAGGGGAGCGAGAAAGAGAATGAAGGAGAGAGAGAGAGAGAGAGATGAGGAAAAATTGAAGCAGAATAATTTATCAGTAGTAGGAAAACAATTTGTAAGGCTATCAAAAATTTAATCCAAAAGGTAACTGCAGACAAACACACACACACACACACACACATATATTGCTTCAAATTTGCACCCATATATATATATATATATATATATATATATATATATATATATATATGTGTTATTTTTAGTTTATTTTGTTTTAATCCTAATATATATACATATATGTATAAATATATATATATGTGTGTGTGTTATTTTTAGTTTCTTTTGCTTTAATCCTAATACACACACACACACACACACACACATATATATATATATATATATAATATTAAGAGAAATTCTGTTAAATTTAATATACGTTAAATTATACAAATTTAACGGATCTTGTTTGCTACTATCAATTGTTTTATTTTATTTTGCATATATATATATTTATATATGTATATATATATGTATATATATAATATATATGTATATATATATATATATATATATATATATATATATATATATATATATATATAGATGTATGTATATATGTATATGCAAAATAAAATGCATATATATAAATGTATATATATATATGTGTTATGAAATGGACTAATTTCGACAACCATAATTTATTATAAACAGAACATTCACTTAAATATTTGTATCTAGGAATATAATGTCTAAACAGAACATATATTAAAATGCATATATATAAATATTTAAATGCATATATATATTAGGTCATCACATAAGTTCTGTCCGAATTTTAACTTTTTGTTAAAATAAACGAAATTTAAAGAGTATTTTATAATGTCTAATGGAGCTGAACATTATTTTTATGTTTAGATGCATTTAAACTGATCAAATTTTATTTCAGAGAAAAATAAAATAAAATTTTGTTTGATTTAAACCCTGCTAACATGGAAGTATCCAAGAATCATTTGAGGCACATAATGCTTTATGAGTTCAAGAAAGGAAACTCAGCAGTCGAAGATGCTAGAAACATTCACTCAGTTTATGGAGAGGAATCTGTGAATGAAAGAACTTGCAGAAGATGGTTTGCAAAATCCAGAGGTGGAGATTTCACACTTGAAGATGAAGATCGAACCAGACCTCCAGTTGAGTTTGATGAAAAGCTTCTTGAAGCAGCCCTTGAAGAAAATCCTGCTTTTTCCTGAGGAATTGACAGTGGTTCTCAGTTCAAACCATACAACTGTTCACCGTCATCTTCAACAACTTGGAAAAGTTCCTAAACTTGGAAAATGGGTGCCTCATGAATTGTCTGAAAACAACCTCAAATCCCGAGTTGACATCTGCTCTTCTCTCCATTCTCGCCAACTTGTTTCACCTTTTTTGGATAGACTTGTGACTGGCGACGAAAAATGGATCTTTTATCGAAATGTTAAGCGTCATAGACAGTGGCTTGGTAAAGGGGAAGGACCCCAGCCACAGCCGAGAAGGGAACTTCATCAGCAAAATGTTCTTCTTTCAATCTGGTGGGATTGCCAAGGAATAATCCACTTTGAATTCTTACCACCTAATGCAACAATTAATGCTCAAATATACTGTCAGCAATTAGAGCGTTTGAACCAAGCTTTGATGAAAAAAGACCTGCTCTAGTGAATAGAAAATGGGTGATGTTTCATCAGGACAATGCGCGACCACACACAGCAAGAATCACGTCACAAAAGATCGAAGAACTTGGTTGGGAGAAAATTCCTTATCCACCTTATTCTCCCAACCTTGCTCCTTCAGACTACCATTTGTTTCGTAGCTTACAGAATCATTTGGAAGAAACAGCTTTTGTAACACAGGAAGAGGTTAAAACTGACATTTGTGAGTTATTCGAATCAAAGCCAAAATAATTTTACAGTAATGGAATTAGTAATCTTGTTAATAGATGGAAGGAAGTCATAGATAATCAGGGAAAATACATTATTGATTGAATCTGTAATTAAATGTAACATTTGGTCACTTGTTTTCTTTATTCAAAATTCGGACAGAACTTATGGGTTGAGCTGATTAAAATGTTTTATTTTAATGCCTGTACTCGAGCGGTGTAAAAAAAAAAACGGATTATACAATTTGTAAATAAAAATATATTTGAACAAACCGATATCAGAGAATTTTTTTTTAGTTTTTTTCTACACTGTTGTACCCTGAATTTCCATTAGATGAAACCTTGGTAGGTAGGTAGGTAGGTAGGTACGTGGGTAGGTTCTGGCTCACTAGGTTTTTTATATACATATATATATATATATATATATATATATATATATATATATATATATATATATATATATACATATAAATAAATTATTTATCTATCTATCTATCGTATATATATATATATATATATATATATATATATATATCTTATGTTGTGTGGATATGAATTGTGACTC
>OZ038484.1:87642111-87644611 GCA_964036315.1 Acanthosepion esculentum
AATCTCAGGTATCTATTTTGAAATTGTTTGTGTAGTCCTGAAAGTGCTGTTTGTCAGAAATCCAGGTCATTTTTTTTTTTGTGCTCATGGGTACACGACATCTCGCAGTGGAAGGTCGTCCTCATCGAACCCCTTCCGGTTTTGCCTGGAAAAAATTGTATTGAGGCTTGAACTAATGTATAAGACGCAGCAATTTTTGGACACGATTTTGGATTAAAAAAAAACTGCGTCTTATACACAAAGATTTACGGTAATATATCAAGTATATACATACAAACATATATATATATATTTAATGTTAATTCCTGTCTGCTATTTTAAATATATATATATATATTTAATGTTAATTCCTGTCTGCTATTTTAAATATATATATATATATGTATCTGTGTGCGTGCTTGTGTGTCTGAGCGTGTGTGCATGATGTGCATGGCTTTGTCTACGTATACCCGCAGATACGGGGATTTGGGGGGAATTCCATAATGATGTACCAACGTATCTACTTACATATCTTTTATTTGAAAACAAGATACTATCTGAATTACTGCATTTATACACACACACACACACACACACACACACACACACACACACACACACACACACACACACACATATACATATATATATATATATATATATATATATATATATATATATATATCACAGCAATAAACGTATGAAGCTTGATATTACTAGACATATTAAAAACGCCCGTTTTTAATATGTCTAGTAATATCAAGTTTCATACGTTTATTGCTGTGATACAATTTTGTACCTTCAAAAATATCTTTAAATATATATATATATATATATATATATATATATATATATATATATATATATATATATATATATACACGAATAGAAAACTTTTTTGCCAGCGCATTTTGCTCCCTGCTGGGCTTTTTATTAAGGTACATTTTATTTTGCATCATGTATTAAAGCAGAAGTAAACTGGAGTAAAAATATCGTTAAGTTTTTCCAAAATACTTAATTTATTTATTTTTACTTTTTGATTTAAGAACGTTCTAAAATATTCTGAAAATTAACTGTCTAAGTAGATGCAAACTATGGAGGACTGTAATTGATATAATTGAATACTTTATAACCGAAAGTGAGGAAATGTTGCTGTTTTTGTTGTTGAATGTTTATATTCTTATTTGTTTAAATATATTTAATTCTTTTTAATGTAATTATTATTTATTATTTTACTTTAATTTGATAAAATAATAAAAGATCAAAAGTTAATCCGGAACATAAGTAAATATTTTTAGATATATTTTATTTATATCTGAATTTTTACACACACACAAACACATCCATACATACACGCACATTCACACAAACACACACACATATATATATTCAGAATTTATCACGTGTTTTGGCAATAAAATTGGTATTAACCAACCAATGTTGCTAAAATTTTCCGAAAACACCTACATTTATTTGATAAATGTGAATTTTGGCATATATATTTTCTTAGAAATATTTACAATAATTCATTAATGGTATTAGCACGTAATGCACGTAATTAAGAACTGGAATTCGAACTCGCCTCTCCGATTCCCCAATCTGAGCCGTTACCCATCCCCCAACGGTGTTTATGGGTCATAAAAAAAGATATTATCTCAAAAGAGAAGCAAGATTGTGTAAACTTAATTAGTTTACAGTGAGCTGGTTAGATGTAACTGTAAATTCTATACCAACAGTTTCTTTTCTCGCACTTTTCGCTTGTGGAACTCTCTTCCGGCTCCATGCTTTCCAGCCAACTTTAATCTGCAGATATTTAAATGGGATGTCAATCGCTATCTACTCTCCTCTTGATTCCTATTTTCTCTTTCTGCTCATCATTATTGTTTCTGTTCCTAATTCTTCCACATCCTGTAATCTCTTGTATTTTAGTGACATTACTGCTTTACTTGGGGTGATTCCATTAAAAAAAATATAAATAAATAAGCTAACAGGAAACGATTTTGTATCAAACTGATTGTTCATCTCCACATTGTCACAAAGTTATGGTGACGTTACGAAGTTTTGTAACTGAACAATTCCACACTGGTCAAGGAACACCAGAATACCTTTTCTTCGTTAAACAATATAGTTAGAAGTTATAAAATTTATTTTCGTATTGAGAGTCACTAATTTAGATGATAAATATTCGATCTAATATCTTCCTGGAAACTATTATCCATTTTCAATTAATGTAACGTTACAAAGGCAGCGTATTAGGAACGTTATTAGGTAACGTTTGGGGCATGTTATGGTGAATTTACACCCCCCCCCCCAAAAAAAAACAAAAAACAAAAACAAAACAAAAAACAAAAACGAAAAACAAAAAACAAAAAAAAAAACGAAAAACAAAAAACAAAAAAAAAACAAAAAACAAAAACAAAAAACAAATGTTTTTGCCACCTGTATCTAAAAATGCAAAAATGTTGCGGTTTTGAGGGCTGGGTAACGGAATGGTCCATAGACTATTCAACAGAAAAACTTG
>OZ038484.1:87654611-87657111 GCA_964036315.1 Acanthosepion esculentum
CTTAGATTCAGAAAGAGAGAGTTGAAATTTCTGGGACGCATAAGAAGGAAAAAGGCTTGGAAAATTTGATACTCACATGACATATTGGCGGGAAGTGGTATATAGGGAAAACAGCAAGTAACCCACTTAATAGGAGGGAAAGCAAAAAGTCAGACATTGCTAAGAGCTACAAGAGATAGGAAGTTGTGGAGAGCCATGATCACCTACGAGTGTGTGTGTGTGTGTGTGTGTGTGCGTGTGATAAGATATAGTTTTAAGGAATGCTATATTTAAAAGTGCTCAACATTTGGCATAGAGCGTATGTAAATATAAAAGTGGGCATTGAAGTTAACACGGGGCAGCGACATTCTGTTCAAGATGGCCAGAACATTTACACACACACACACACAAGCGCGTGCGCGCGCGCGCACACACACACACACAGACACACAAGCGCGCGCGCACACACACACACATATGCAAAAGGTAAAATGATATTTGTTCATTTACCATTACAGTTTTGGCATATATATATGTGTGTGTGTGTGTGTGTGTGTGTGTGTGTCTGTGTGATTGTGTGTGTGTGTGTGTGTGTGTGTGTGTATTCATGAATATATATATATGGTGGACTCTCCCGAGGTATTTGACGTTTCGACGTATGAGGGTCAAGCAGCTGAGTTCCTAGGAAGCGACAGCCGAGACACCAGCACATATGATTTGATTATAGTGGTGATGGCAGAACCAACCACATTTTTTGAAGGGTCGAATGCAGAGACCTGGTGCAAACGACCCCCCCCCCCACAGGTGTTGAATTCATCGTTGTCCTTCTCCTAGACTAGTTGCTATCCAAGGCTATAGAACCCAGTCTGTCTTGCTATTTACCTATAACCGGAGGGAGACGGAGAGGATTAATACCTTTCCCAAGGGTATTAGCACGAGTGACTGCAATGGATTTGACTGGAATTCGAACTCAAGTCTTAGCCGCTTACTCACTACTCAACCGTGCCTCCTGAATATATATATATATATATATATATATATATATATATATATATATATATATATATATATCTGAAGAGCTCAGAAAAACTTTAATAGCAGATGTACAAATACCATTTTATCTTCTGCTACTTAAACGCATATCAGTTTGTCTGATGATCGCAAAAGTGTGAAACCTAGGGTCACAAACTCACATCCATACAACTGAATATATATATATATATATATATATATATATATGATTTCATCTCAAACGTAACGAAATAAAACCACTAAAATGGTAATGGTAAGAAGACAGAAGATAACGATTGATATTGCATTTACATTTTTGAAGATCCTAATTGACAGTAAAGTATAAGTACACTCACGCGATTCCAAATAGTCGCGGTAGTTGGAATAAAAAAGATACCTGTAATTTCTTTTATAATAAAAAATGATGTTACATTTTTCATTAATAAAACGATTTGTTCTAAAATGTTCTCTGCTTAAATTAAGGGGTGGAAAGGAATTTACTGAATCTTTAATAAAAAGAAAAAAAGTGGTTTAAATAAAGCTATCCTTGTTGAATTTTTTTCCGAAAAAAATAAATAATCGCCCCATCGTGTCTATTTGAAACGCAAAAGTAACTTTTGAAAACGTGGGTAATTTGTATGCGCATGCGTAAGTTTTATTCTGTTTCTTATTGCTGCACTGACGTCGCCTTCAAATGTAATTGACTAAAGATTCGAAATTTTCGCGTTTGTTAAGTAAAATCTGAAAGCGTAAAAAACTTGAAATTTTAGCACCCAAACAGATAAGCTAATAAGTTAGAAACAAAAGTAATTAATACTAAGTACGACATAGATAAAATAGATTGAAAGGACTATTGATAAAATCCTGTAGACGTTTGTTTTGTCTGTAACGGAAGAGATAACTTTATTTAAGAAAGAAGTTTATTAATAACAAGAAAAAAATAACTTCAGATAGGAGAACGAGAAGTGGGTCGGAGTAACGATTGTGGGCACATGTATCGATCATGGAGACACCATAAAGAAGAATAAAAGCAAATATATACACACACACACACACACACACACACACACACACACATATATATATATATATATATATATATATATATATATATATATATATATATATATATATGTATAATTAAAATGTGTCTGTGTATATATATATATATATATTTATATGCAATTTTTTATATATATTATTTATATATTATATATGTGGGGTGCTTATTGGATAGCGCTCAATATCAGTGATAGAACTAACATATTTAGTTGTGAGTTTGTGAGCCTGGGTTTCACGCTATTTGCGATCGTCAGACAGACTCTTTGACGATCGTGAAACCCAGGCTCACAAACTCACATCAATCCAACTATATATATATATATGTATATATATATATATATATATATATATATATATATATATATATATATATATATGAAAGGATAAAAAAAATAGATACAGCGAATGAAAGAATAGAAAGTGCATAAAAAGGAATGTAATTGTCCGA
>OZ038484.1:87659611-87722111 GCA_964036315.1 Acanthosepion esculentum
AAGATTTGTTTTTTCTTTAAATTCTTATAAGAGATAAAATTATTTTCAGACGTTTTTGCAGTTATACAGACGCACACACAGACACACACATACACATATATAAATATAAAAGTGAACATTGAAGTCAACACTTAGAGGCGACAGGCTGTTTCATGCTTTGATAAATGTGTGTGTGTGCGTGTGTGTGTGAGTGTGTGTGTTTTGAACAAACTTTTGATGGAATTATCATGTTTAAATGAATATTTTTAAAGATGTCGACTATTCCAAATTTCCCAACCTGGTACTGATTATCTCCCAAACACATTTGTTCCAATCAATGGCAGACATATCAGAATTAAAATATTATTTGAATTGTTTTTAATTTAGTTTGTACGCAGGCATGTACACATATATACCCATATAGGTGTAAATATACACAAATATATACACATATATAAATACTTGCATACACATACTCATTCACTTGGAAATAAGCAAATAATAAGTAAATTCAAGTTTATTATTCTTTTGTTTCCCTTTTTCTTCTTTTTCTTCTTCTATGTACCGTGTCTATTCCACACGTTGGAGATCCTTGCTCTCCACATGGCTCTCCTTTTTAGCTTTTAATAAAATTTGTCTCGTAAGTCCTGTTCTGCCATCCATTTACACAAGCTCGCTAGGTAGGTTATGCATTGTTCTCCTCTTGTCGCTTTTGCTTTTAATCTGTCCCGTGATTATCATATGATGTTAAGTATAAGTGTTTTTTTGTCTACAGATGAATAATATATTATCATAAGAAGATTTGCTGTCGGAGGCTCAGCTCGGATTAAGGAATCGGAGAGCCGAGTTCGAGGTCCAGTCGAATCCATTACATTCACTTACGTGCTAATATCCTTGGGAAAGGTATGAATCCTCGTCTTCTCCCCCAGTTATGGGTAAATAGCAGGACAGACTGGGTTCCATAGTCTTGGGTCGCAACTGGTCTGCTGCAGAAAGAAATGGCAACCTACTGCGGGGAAAAATCTGCCTCTTCAGTCATGTATCGAAAGATACATGATCGCCTAAGTGTGTATCACGCATGGCACATAACTGACTGACTGATTTCATAGTGACCGTATTATGGGGAAAATCACTGGCAGATCTGAGCGGGAAGTCAATCCTTTTCGGTTGGTAAGTTTAGGGGAATTGGTGGGGTGAAATAGTATTAGGTTGCCATTTCTCTCCTTTCATTCCATTTGTATCATTTTTTAAAAATTTTCATTCAACTTGTGGCATTTTTACCTAAATTCACTTTATGGTTAAGTAATTCAATAAACAATTTACTTTGAGGGTTACATTACGAGTCAGTTGTTGTTAGGTGCTTTTTCTCGTCATATTGTCTCTATTGTTAATGTAACAAAATTTTATCCTAAAAACTATTAATTACTAAAAATGTTTCTTTTTTTACTAATTATTTTTAATTGCCGTATATACTCGTTTATAACTCGAATTCGTGTCTAGTTGTACCGCAGAATTTTTTGGTATTAATCCTCTAGAAAAAATTACCTGTGTATAGTGCAACTAGTCACCGAAAATGCATGATTTTTAACCTCTTCAAAATATTACCCATGCATATTGCGACTCCCTATATTTTTGCGTAAAATCTGATCATAAAACTCGTACTATACGCGAGTATATACGGTTTGTTTTTCCATCTTCTTATTTTTTGTGACATTTATTTTTATTTTTTTATTTTTTTGGCTGCAATCGAAACGAATATTTGAAACCCGTTCTTTTATTGTCCTTTCATCACACTAAAGTCTTCTCCTTCTCTTTCAATCAGAGTAACCCCGTTTCGTCATAGTGGTTGGTTGCCTGGGATGAAATAACATCCAAAAATTCCATTCTTACTTTCATTTTTGAATGTTGTTTCGAAAGGCGGCAAATTCTACAATCGCCTCGGCCGACACAAACGCTAGGAAAATGTCTGCTGGTTGTTCCTACGTTTGGAATCCAAGTATTTTATTTTCGTTTTATTTAATCTTTCTTCCCGAATTTTTATTGATTCTTTATTTTCTTAATGTTGCTTCATATTTTTTTTTTTTTTATGTACTGCATAAGTTCCCTTTTTTAATCAGTTTTTTCTTTCTTCTTATCAGGTGTCATTGAGTCCCCGTTTGAGTATCATATCTCATTTTATCACGAGAATAGAAAGGCCGCCTTCATTGCGCTCGTTCAAAATTTTCATTATATTGCAATCATTTCTTTTAGCTTATTCTGAATCCTGACATGAATTTTCTTAATTAATTTATTAAAAATTAAATCTGATAAGTACCCGTGTGATTAATATTATCGTAGTAGATTACTTAAAATGAGAACACACCTCATAATTACATTTTTTCGATCAAAATATTTCAGCTAATGTAACTTTCATCTGACCACTCAATGAAACCTGCAAGTTCTACGTTCGTTGTAGGTAGTCTTAATGTTTTAAACTCATATATATATATATATATATATATATATATATATATATATATATATATCAGGTCATCCCATAAGTTTTGACCAAATTTTGAAGAAAGAAAACAAGTGACCAAATGTTACATTTAATTACAGATTCAATCAACAATGTATTTTCCCTGATTATCTATGACTTCCTTCCATCTATTAACAAGATTACTAATTCCATTACTGCAAAATTCTTTTGGCTTTGATTCGAAGAACTCACAAATGTCAGTTGTAACCTCTTCCTGTGTTACAAAAGCTGTTTCTTCCAAATGATTCTGTAAGCTACGAAACAAATGGTAGTCTGAAGGAGCAAGGTCGGGAGAATAAGGTTGATGAGGAATTTTCTCCCAACCAAGTTCTTTGATCTTTTGCGACGTGATTTTTTGCTGTTTGTGGTCGCGCATTGTCCTGATGAAACATCACCCGTTTTCGATTCACTAGAGCAGGTCTTTTTTTTCTCAAAGCTTGGTTCAAACGCTCTAATTGCTGACAGTATATTTGAGCATTAATTGTTGCATTGGGTGGTAAGAATTCAAAGTGGATTATTCCTTGGCAATCCCACCAGATTGAAAGAAGAACATTTTGCCCATGAAGTTCCCTTCTCGGCTGTGGCTGGGGTCCTTCCCTTTTACCAAGCCACTGTCTACGACGCTTAACATTTCGATAAAAGATCCATTTTTCGTCGCCAGTCACAAGTCTATCCAAAAAAGGTGAAACAAGTTGGCGAGAATGGAGAGAAGAGCAGATGTCAACTCGGGATTTGAGGTTGTTTTCAGACAATTGATGAGGCACCTATTTTCCAAGTTTAGGAACTTTTCCAAGTTGTTGAAGATGACGATGAACAGTTGTATGGTTTGAACTGAGAACCACTGCCAATTCCTCAACTGATAAAGCAGGATTTTCTTCAAGGGCTTCTTCAAGAAGTTTTTCATCAAACACAACTGGACGTCCGGTTCGATCTTCATCTTCAAGGATGAAATCTCCACCTCTGGATTTTGCAAACCAGCTTCTGCAAGTTCTTTCATTCACACATTCCTCTCCATAAACTGAGTGAATGTTTCTAGCCGCTTCGGCTTCTGAGTTTCCTTTCTTGAACTCATAAAGCATTATGTGCCTCAAATGATTCTTGGGTACTTCCATGTTAGCAGGGTTTAAATCAAACAAAATTTAATTTAATTTTTCTCTGAAATAAAATTTGATCAGTTTAAATGCATCTAAACATAAAAATAATATTCATCTGCATTAGACATTATAAAATACTCTTTAAGTTTCGTTCATTTTAACAAAAAGTTAAAATTCGGACAGAACTTATGGGATGACCTAATATATATATATATATATATATATATATATATATATATATATATATATATATATATATATATATATTATCGAAATACATATATAAATGTTAGCGAAATATATATATGTTAGCGATATATATATATATATATATATATATATATATATATATATATATATATATATATATATATATATATATATATATATATATATTAGCGAAATATTGCTGATACTCCCAGAAAAGTGGACGAACAGGTCCACATGGAGTGGGGATGCTTAAGATAACAACAATCAGCTAAGTGACAAACTTTTACTGAAATTAATCCAGTATATATATATATATATATATATATATATATATATATATATATATATATATATATATATATATATATATAGGTTGCGATGTGTAAATTGTTCCCATTTTATATTCTTAATATTGCGCATGCCCGTTGTTTGTTTTTGATTTTGTCGTCTGCACAGTTGTCGGGTCAGTTGGACACCGTCTGTAAGAAAAAGACCACAATCACGCAATTCACTCCGTTATTAATTTATAAAACGGCATGCTGTAATGATTGGTGTTTGCGGCGGAAGCTCCAATACGAACATTTCAGAGTATTTGAGTCTCAAGTGCATAGGATTCGGAAACAGTTTGATGAATTTAATCATGATTACAAAGGTTTGGCAGCTTGGAAAATTCACTCTGACCTTTCTGATAAGAAAAAAAACAAACTCCCGGATTTGTGGTGAGGGCTTCAGACTCAATACGGGGGCATACGTTAAGTGCCTTTAGGAGATAGTGTTGACTTGGGTTAAGAGGGCAGTTGCTGTAAGACCCTATGTCTAGCAACAGGACTCTGCACCATGCCACACAAGCAGGATAAGCCAGTCATGGCTTTCAGACAATTTCTGCGACGACATCACTCCTTACATCTGGCCACCTAACTCAAAGTCTACACTCCCCTTGATTATTATGTGTGGCGCGCAGTTAAGCGAGAAACCTACAAAACTCTTTGTGACACCAAATGAAGGGAAGAATTATAACAGCATTAACCAACTTAAACTAGGAGACTGTCCAGAAGAGTGCCAGTGGATTCCGAATTGACCTGGAGGCCGTGGTTAAAGCCAAAGTCGATTTTATTGAAAAGATTTACTCTTTGGTATTTCAAGATATTTTTGTGTAATTTTGGTAAATATGTCTGTTCAAATGAGATGTCAGCATTATTTTTATTTTTGCGTAATTTAAACGACAATTTATACATCGCATCCTGCACACACACACACACACACACACACACACACACACACACACACACACACATATATATATATATTAGGTCGTGTATTTTATCTCATTCATTTAGAACTGCAATTATATTCCATGATTTTAATCTTGAAAAAATTCTTTAAAAATTCTTTCAACCATAACAAAATTCTTGAGATCTTCAGATCCTGATATATATATATATATGATTTTAGGTATCATCATTTTACAGTTGGAGGTTTCTCGCAATTCTTACTTGTGAATCTCTCTTCCAGATTCTTGGTTTCCAGAAAAACTACGATCTTCAAAAATTTAAATTCAATATTAATCGTTATCTTTTGTCTCCTTGAATCCTGATCTATAGAAAAGGCACATGAAATGTATATTACAGTAGTGGGAAAGTTACTGATGCCAGGTCAGGACCAATAACATTGCAGATTCTTCTTTGGATGTTATCAAGAAACTCTAAATATATAGCAGGCAAACAAGATTAGACATGGTATCAAAACAAGGACGAATTATAGAATTATAAATATGTAAGAGATTATGGCGAGAAAAATTGTCTCATCTGAGCGTTGTAACCTATTTGATCACATTTCGATACGTGAATTGCTAGGATGTTTGGATGTCTCACAATTTAATGAAAAAAATTAATACACCACATTTCCACTTGCGATTCTCTGCTCAAATGCAACAAAAACAACCTATTTTTGAAAAGTACACTGAACAGCCGATGAAAACTGCATTGTTTACAACAATGTGGATTGAAAAAATGTCCTAGGGAAAACGAAATAAGGCACCGTTAATCACTCCAACAGTCGGTAAGCATCCGTAAGAAGGTGATGATGTGTATCTGATGGAATTGGAAGAGCAATATGTATTATGAGTTCCTTCCACAAAATCAGACATTGAAGTCGGATATCTACGATTCCCAATTAGATCGATGATAAACAGCAATCGATGAATAGCGTTCGGAATTAGCCAATCAGAACGGTATTGTCTTCCATCAGGACAACGCCAGCAACCTCGTTTGAAATTGCAGATCCGGCTGAAATTTGTACAGGTTGGTTGGAATGTTCTACTACACACGCCGTATTGATCTTGCATTTTTCGATTAGTGTTCAATTCTCTGGAAGTCTGTAAAAAACATTTTATCACTCAGAAAGTTGCAAATTTCTGGGCGGATGGAATCACGAAGCTGCTTTAAAGATCGCGAAATGTAGTGGAACACAATGGAACATAGTTGAATAATTCTATATTCAAACATTTAAATATTGTCTTTAAAATTCACTTAAAAAATCTACGAACCTTCGTTCGGAACTAGTAATAATAAATAGATGAATTTGTTTGTAATAAATGTTGAGTTTGAACAAGAGTTTGTAGCGTTTTTCATTAGGTAACATTTCAACACGTGATGAGTATGTATAACATATATATGTATTGAGAGGTGACCTTTCATCTTATGTTTCTATATGTATGGATTGTGGATTTTACATGTTTTTACGTTAAAAGTGAAAATGTGGGAAAATGAGATAAATTTTCGTCATTTGGTGCTCTTTTACTTCCTTAAAGGAAAAAAAAGCGATGTACAAACAGCAAAACCCATATGTGCCGTTTATAGCAAGGCGATAATGCAACTATGACGCGCGGGGCTACTGGGAGTGAAAGATAATGAGAAGACTTTAGAAAGAGCTGGGAACCCAATCCTAAAAAGAAAACAAGGGATAAACCTCTACTCCTGTTCAAAAGACCGGTGCTACGTGGTACACTGGGTGGTACTCTGGAAATTCTGATCTCGAACGTTCCGGTAGACATTCAGTCATTGATAATGACCAAATTGAAAAGCTGATTAAAACTAATCTAGGTCAGAAAACACGGGACGTCGCAGAGAAATTCCATATATCTCAAATGGCCGTTATAAGGCATTTGAAAATATTTATATAAGAAAATCACTATAATGCTTCACGGTTTAATGGAAAAATAATAATAGACCGTATTTTCATTTGCGATTATCTGTTCGACACAATAAAAACGATTCATTTTTGAAAAAAAAAAAAAAAAGATCACAGACGATAAAAATAAATTCTTTAAAACATTGTGAAGTAAAAAAAATAACCCAGCGTTGTCCACTGCAAGAACCGATCAGCATCAGAAGGCAGTGATGCTGTATATCTGGTGGGACTGGATGTTCACTGAGTATTACTAGTTACTTCTGTAATATCAGACTAATTTAAGGTAACGTAAAGTAAGAGTCTGTTTACATGCACATCAACATTATGGGCCATTTCATGCAGAATTAGGTAGTTTTTCATGCTAAGTAATTTTTAGAGTCTGTCTATATTTCTGAGATGAGGTATTATGTACAGTCCTCAAGGACACATGGCACAGTGGATAAAGGCGTTGGTTAGATCCAGTGACAACCCAAAGAGTGTGAGTTCAATACCCGGTTAAGGCAGTGGAGAACTTTCAAAGGGAAAATTAGCAGGAGATAACTGATAACTGACATCTATCAAACATGGCACGTGGAACTAGAACAGTCTACCCCAGTGAGCGAAATAAAGGGTTCAGTTCGAAATTCCAACCACCCGAAGAAGGCCGGAGCGTACAACGGCCGAAACGTTGTGACAAATATGGCGACAAAGATGAGGACAATAGTCCGACTAATGTAAATACTGTAAGTAATTTTTAATTCTTTTTGTTATATTCTGTGAATGGTTTGTAGAGAGATGTTTTGGATTTTAATATTTTCTGAATTTCTTTTTGTGTCTTGTATCTACAAGAGTTGTAAGAATGTTTTTGTAGATAATAATGATTTATTGACACTACTAATTAACCTATAGCTGGGGGTAGAAGAAGTGGATTCACATTTGTACGCAAGTGAATATGACGTAACACGGTGGAGCAATGGATAGCAGCTTGGATTGAGGAATCGGAGAGCCGAGTTCGACTTCTAGTCGAGTTCGTTACATTCAAATACACCTTGGAAATTCATTTCTTCTCCCGCCGCCAGTTCTGTTATTTATGGGTAAATATCAGGACGGACTAGGTGGCAGGATAGACTTGGTGGGCAAGAGAAGGATTTTGAATTCAAACCAACAGAGGGTTGGGCTACGTCAGGTTACCTTGCTCAAGGCTATTGCGGCTGGATCTGCTGCCCCTGAGATCCTAATCGGTTACTGGGGGGAGTCGTCGTCGTCGTCGTCGAATATAACGAACCCGACTGGAATTCGAACTCGGCTCCCCAATTTCCAATTCCGAGCTGTTATCCATTACACTACACGCACATCCAAGCTTACAGCATCTGGTATTTCCATCTAGGCACTGACCAGGATTGACGTTGCTTAACTTCGGTGATCGTTCGATAATGTCTCAACATGACCTGTTGAATTCAAATAAATACTGTTAAAGACTGCAATTGATAAAAACCGTTGGCATTGGCCAAGGGTGCCATTTTCTTTAGGACAACACCAGAACCCACAGAAATTGGTACAGCTTGTCTGAGATGTCCTAATACACTTGCCGTTCTCACATCTTCTTGCATCTTCAGATTATTTCGGACCTTAATGAAAAGAACTTCGATTCTCTTAAAGCTTGTAAATCTCCTTAGACCAGATCATCACCCAGAAAGATGCTAAGTTCTTGGAGGATAGGATCCTGAAGTTACATCAAAGATAGCGACATGTAGTGGAACACGATAGCACATATCTGCTTGAATAAACCAAAGTTCAAATATTTAAATATTGTTTTTGCAATTCACTTAAAAGCTACGAAAATTCCTTCTGACGTAACACCAGTATTTCTAATTAAATGCTTCATCCTCACCCCGCAAAAAAAAAGAATGTCTAAAAGGATAGCCTTTCTCTTGACACCGCTATTATTTATTATCGGACATGTTTATTGTTTAAAAAAAAAACGGTGATTAGATTTATAATAAAGCGAGACTAGATCAAAGTGAATTTATAGATTTTTCTTTGTTTTTGAAAATTGACAACAAAAAAATAAACACTATTTATTTATTATATTGTTTATTTGAATGGTTGGCAAAACATCGACTAATTGTCAATCGATTCGAATTTTATAAACTGATAAATAATAAAGATTTCCTTACAGTTGGTTCACATATTTTAATAATTTAGTAAATGTTTACAAAATTATGAATAAAAATTATTTTCATATTTATTTCTTTATAAATTGGCAAATGGTAAATATTGCATTGTATTAGTTTTAATTAGATTAGTTTTTAGAATTTTGTAAATATAAAATCATTCTTGTAAATAAGTAATCTATAAAATAAATAGAGTTTAATATTTTTGTTGGGAATTTTCAAGAACAAAAGAAATCATGCATAAATTCACTCATATGTTTCGGTTTTATTATAATTCTAATCATCGCTGTTTAAAATAATAAATGTTGCCGAAAAGTGAAGGCAGTTAAAATAATAGCAGCGTCTTGGAAAAAAAAAAGTCCTTTTGATAATCCCTTTTTTTTCGGATATGACGGTTCAAGTTTGTTGAATATTTCTATCGCAGAAAGTCACGATGCCCACTTTGGTTAAACAAATCAGAATTTTATGTTATTTGAGAATATAGATATGTAAAGACGGAACAGTTTATTTTTTATTTTCTCTTGAACTACTGGTCATTAACTTCGTGCGAGGGACAGTAGGCTAAAGAGTCGTAGCTTCTATTATAACTTATTTTAGTTACGATACGATTGACGCAATGGTTAGGTAGTTTACAACGTGTACGTTATGAAATTTACAAAGAAAAAGGAACCTTTTTTTTTCATGTCCGAGATAAAGGCAGTCTCATTTTTTACTTGAATAGAAATATGTGAATAACTACATCAAAATGAGACCTACATCCGTTGATAATATTTTAATGTGGATGTGAATAAACGTCAAGATATTACCAGAAGTAACCCCAGTTCGTCTTTCTCAACTAAAGCCCGCTTATTTAGAGTGGTATTTTTAAGCTCCTTACTACACGTGCAGGTGGTGCAATTGATATCGCAAGGAATGGGTTCGGCGAACCGAGTTCCAGTTCTGTTGTGTTCAGTTTCACGCAAATGCCTTTCTCCCCCAAACATGGGTTAAATAGTAGTGTGTAATAGAATTTCTAGGATTGTTGAGAAATCAATGTAAGTGTAGGAAAATTCTAAAACGAGTAAAAGTCATTGTAAAAGCATTCCACTATATTTTCCTCAACTTATTTCATTTCACCAGTTCATACCTTTGCAGCGAGGGCACGTCATGCTACTTCCACGGAATCGAATGACCTACTTTCCCCAGTATTCCAAATGTAAGTAAAAAGTTACATCCAGAGATATTTATTTCCCAAGAACAGATACTTCGTGGGAGAAACTCCCATCTAGATGTTTCCCTGAACATTACAACTCTAACCCTCTTCAAAACAAGGGTCAATCGTTCAGTCCTCTTTATTCTCATAATCCTCGCTTCGCACTAACTCCTTTTTAATTCATATCACACACCTTATTCATAATCACTATTTTAACAGTAGGTCCCTACCCTGAGTGGCTCTCGAGTCTTTTACTGGATGAGATTTAGCATAAAAAAACAAGTACGCATAACAATGCACACATATTAAAGAAATGTAATCATAAGCCATTATTGCCTCAGTACTGTAGAGATGTTGATTTTTTCTTGCTGCGAAGTGTTCTGACGGAGGACGGTAGGTGCGACGCTGAGATCCGAAGACGGATTTGGATGGCCAAGGATGCATTCCAGAAGCTGGGCAGAGTAAATGCGAAACAGGAGGATTTCTATGGTGACAAAGAAAAGAGTACTGGGCTGCTACGTGACATCTGTCCTCCTATACGACAGCGAATGTTGGACGGTATCCTCAAGGATGAAGAACAGAATCGAGGCGGCGGAGATGTGGTTGCACAGAAAGATGCTTAGGATATCATGGACCGAGCATGTGAGCAGCGATGAGGTCTTGGAGATGATGCAAACAAGGAGGAAGCTTATGGTTAACATAATGAAGAGGCAGGTGAAATTTCTGGGACACGTGATGAGAAAGGAGGGCCTGGGGAATCTGATACTCACAGGTCGAATAGAGGGGAAAATAGACAAGGGAAAGCATCGCATGACATACATGACGAGCTTGGGAAGACACACATGACGGAGCGTGGTCTGGGGAAGTTGGCAGAAACACAAAACCTGTTGAGAGCCACAAGGGATAGGGGGAGTGTAGGGCCATGATCGCCTACGTCCTGAAAGGACACGGCACATAAAAAGACTGTAAAGATATGGTATTAAATATACATTTCCCTAGAAATCATGGTAATCTCCAGATATTAAAAAATGGAAGCAGTGGAGAATCATGATCGCTTACGTTCTGAAAGGACATGCCATTCAAAAATATCTTACCAAGAAGTCATGTCAATTCTCAGATATTAAAGAAGTAAGATGTGGAGAGTCATGATCGCTCAAGTCGTGAAAGGACGCAGTATTAAGTAATTCCCTATAATTCATAGCAATCTACAGATATTAAATAAAAGGAAGCTATGAAGAGTCATGATCGTCAACGTCATAAAGAGACCTGATATTCAGAAATATCTTTTTTATGAGGTCGTGCCAATTCACAGAGATTAAAGTAAAGGCAGCTGTGGAGAGATATGATCCTATACGTCCTGAGGGGAGAAGACATTAAAAAAATGGTACTTTCTATTCTAGCCACAAATTCAAAGAAACCAACAAAAATCAAATTTATTAACAGTTTTACGTGATATGGTTACAAATTAATTAATCACAGGACAAAGTCTGTTGTCCCCTTTAGATATTTGTTCTATCAATATTTGTATAAGAACCTACGTTTTATTTCTTTAAAGCGGTGTTATCTAGAAACACAATCTAAACATCGACTCCAACAGAAGTCCTGAATTTTACTGAAGGCGTTTTAACGATTTCAGTCATTGTTGCAAGTCTAAGAGTAGGGTACATAATGTGTATGAAAATTATTTACTGATCATCTACAAAAGAAGCTTAGATTATCAGAGGCGCCTTTAGTTGATCAGTGATGACCAAATTAAACCAAGAGAAACCATAAATACCTATTCCAGGGATTTTAAATAAAAGAACAATAAAAATAGCAAATCAAATATCCGTAATATTAACTCCTGTCATAATTTAATTTCCATATTGGGGAACTAATTGTAATGTCACGAGGCGCGGTGGAGTAAATGGATAGCGGCACGGATTGAGAAATCGGAGAGCCGAGTTCGAATACCAGTCGAATCCGTTACATTCACTTACGTACTAATACCCTTGGGAAAGATATGAATCCTCTTCTTCTCCCTCCAGCTATGGGTAAAAAATAGTAGGACAGATGGATGGCAACTGGTCTACCGCAGAAAGAAATGGAAACCTATTGCGGGAAAAAAATCTGCCTCGTCAGTCATGTATCGAAAGATACATGATCGACTAAGCGTGTATCACGCATGGCGCATAATTGAGTGAATATAATATGCTAACTAGCAGAACTAATCAGGCATGGGAATCAAAAATAAATTTGTTTACGGTTACATCACGTTGAAACACCGGTTCCCGTACGGCCACCGAAGTTAAGCAATGTCAAGTCTAGTCACTATTAGGTAGATGAGTGACTGCTTGGGAATACCAGACGCTGTAAGCTTGAATGCGCAGGTGAAGTAACGGTTAATGGTTCGGAATGAGTCGAGTTCCATTTCCAATTGGGTTCGTTATATTCACTTACGCGTAAATACCTTTGGGAAAAGTATAAATTCAGATCTTCTCCCGCCAGCTATAGATTTATTAGTATATATTAGTATTTATTAGTAGGACTTGTATCACTAAAGCATTATTATTATCTCAAAAAAAGAAAAAAAAGAAAGAAAATCTTACAAGCTAAAAATATTTTCTGGCTTTAAATAGCGTGCAAAAGGTTGATAAGCCGTAGAAAACGAATCTGTCAATAAGAATACATTTGCTGTGGCAGTGTACACATTGAATTGAAGAAAAATGCTGTCTTCTATTATGACAAGACAAGGTTTCATATAGCAAAAATAACACAGGAAAACGTTTGGTTGGTACTCGGCTAGTCTGTTCTACTCCACTGCCCATATTTCTGACCTTTCACCAGCCGATTATTACCTTTCTCTAATTCATTATATGAATATGGTGGGATTGGAAGGGAATCCTCTGCTATAAATACTTTCTGAACCCCCCACCACCAAAAAACAAAAAAAAACAAGAACAAACAAACAAAACAAATGATTGATTCGAACAAGTACTGTTCATGGGGAAAGGGCCCAGAATTAATAAAAATTAAGTATTTAAATATACAATCAAGATAACTATTTCTTTTTTTCAGAACAAGCAAAATTGTTATAACTTGGCTAGGACTTTTGCATATATGATACAGTCGGCGTATTCTTGACCCCAGCCGACAGGACGAGTCCATAAAGGTGTGAATTCATCACGGTAATAATGTTCTGGGAGACTACACTACACGACACCGTGGTGCCCGACTTAATATTAAATGAATCGACTAACGAAGATATTTTAATAGCTTTTCAGTAAAGCAGATATTCGTAGTAGAAAAACATTGTGATGAACATTACTGTTAATGCATTCCTATAATTGTAAAATTCGTCATCTCATTAACAAATCTTTTCGATAGAGCCGGGGTTCTCTTTTTTTGCTAACCAAGAAAAATTGTTGCAGCTTAGCTGAGAGATTTCGGTACATCCGGGTATTCAGATTTTGCGTTTTCAAATTACCATTTTTCCTGTATTTAGTATGTAGCCTTTTTATACTCATGTTCATCCAGTACAAAGACCAAGAGCCACTCAAGGAAGAGGGTGACAGTGTGGTGTTTTATGAAGCAAGGAAAGTTCGTGAGGTTATATGGGAAAGATAATGGTTAACCCTAGTCTTGAAAAGGTCAAGATTGTAATGATCGGGAAAACATCCTACCGAGAGTTTGTTCCACAAAACAACAGTTCATGGAAAGATGATGTCTGAATGGAACTTACTCCTTACTAATGGAATACGAAGGGAATAAGGACGATTCGTTCTTGCGCACGCAGTATGGCGGGACCAAGTGGCAAATGTCAGGGCTGTAGCCCATCACAACACATACCATGGAAATAGCAATCGATTATCAAAGGCCTCCAAACTATATAAAGTTTGAGAAAGATGAGGAGCTGCTTCCATACATTAAATAATTTATGCGACATCACATTCAACAAAATGTATAAAATGTATAAAAGAAGAATTACTGCCCAATATCTATACACTAGAGTTCAAAAGTGTGAAGCCACCCCCTAGAATGAACCTGACAGAAGAATAAAAAAAAATGAAAAAGAGCTCTTAGAGCTATTGAAAAAAGAATGTAATCAATTATTAAACTTATACTTTAAGAAACATTTGCAACGAGTACCAGAAATTTGTGCTGCAGTAATCGAGGCTAAAGGTGGATATTTTGACAAGAGCAAAATTTTATCATAAAATGCTTTTTTCTTTTTGTCATAATAAAATTTCTAATAAAAATCATGTCTCATTATTTTTTAACCATGTATAATAATTTTCTCTTATTTAAAGTACAAAAAAAAAAAACTACATTTGGGGCTAATTTAAAAAATTACCAGGGGTTGCCTTAAACTTCTCACCTGTAGTGTCTATATCCGCAAATACACGAAAGATGATCTAGGAATTAACCAGTCGCATAAAAAAGCAGAAGCTATAGAATGGTTTAGTAATATAAAAAGGAAGAATGAATGCACTTTCATCCAATTTGATATTTGTGACATTTACCCGTCCATCACTGAGAATCTACTTATGTCGGCTATAAATTTAGAAAAAAATTACTATCCTATTAGCGATCGCGAAATAAATATCGCAAAGGAAGCCCAAAAACCTATATTATTCCATAATGGTTATCTGTAGATCAAAAGAAGTAACCCAGATTTTTAATATTGAGCATTTGATT
This sequence comes from Acanthosepion esculentum, assembly GCA_964036315.1. NCBI lineage: Eukaryota > Metazoa > Mollusca > Cephalopoda > Sepiida > Sepiidae > Acanthosepion > Acanthosepion esculentum. The sequence goes on from OZ038484.1 coordinate 87,674,624, forward strand.
CGGCAGAGGCATGTGAATTAGTTGGAATCTTGTTATTGTGGCGACTAAGATTTATTTTCGACATTAACGTCATCTGACTCCATACAGATGACAGTGTAATTCTTCTCCATAAAACAAATTCACAAAATATAAACGGATTAAGAAAGGGAATGATAAATTTTTCAAAGATCACGAGCTAAATATTGCCATTACCACCAATGCTAAAGTGATCAACTTTCGCGGTCTGGTCTTAGACTTGTATAATGGTTATTACAAACCATATACCATTTATGTCTTGTTGAAAAATTAGTGCCTAAAACACTTAAGTAACCCTAGCTTATTAAACAATAGAAATGAATTGATGGTTACATATAGGCATCAACAATAAATATCTGCTTAAATACTTTGACCCAGATTCATTTTTAATATAAATTACAGTTTATTTTTTAGGCATATTACGGTTTATATATATATATATATATATATATATATATATATATATATATATATATATATATATATATATATATGAGGAACAAGTAATCTGCCTTTAATAATAAAAATAAATATTCATAACTCTAAAGAATTCTTTAATTTTTTCTTACACACACACACACACACACACACACACACACACACACATATATATATATATATATATATATATATATATATATGACATACAACAGGACCAATATTACATATCAGTTAATTACTATTTTCTTTGTTTTTAATGGATTTTTTGTTACCTATTAAGTGTAGTTTTATTTTGGCACAAGGCCACATAGGGCACCCAGTGAGGATCGAACTTATTACTATTGTTCAAGTTAGTCTAGTATCAGACAACACTAGTTTGGGACATGATACTCTGGTGCTAAGTAAACATCATTCCTCGCTTGTTAATTTATTTTGTTCATCCACCTCCCGGGGCTTATTAGCACTCACCCCCATATTAATCTATGGCCTTTTCATGGATATATTTTTTATATGTTGGATGACACAACGGTGTGGATTGGAAGTATATTAAAATGACAAACGTTTCTAAGAGCTACAAAGGATAGGAAAGTGCGGAGAGCCACGATCGCCTACGTTCTTAAGGTACACGACACATAAAAGAAGAAGGACGTTGGTAAGACTTCATGTAAATATTTTAGATCTTGTTGAAGCATTTTACTTAACCACATCGATGGACATCCATTTTTACTCTTATTATTTCGACTCACTAAGCACCGGTTCCCGTACGATCACCGAAGTTAAGCAACGTCGAGACTGGTCATTGGATGTGCGGGTGACGTAATGAATAATGGCTTAGAACTGTTAATCGAGTTCCAATTCCTTGTGGGTTCCTTATATTCACTTACACGCAAATACCCTTGGGAATGATATGAAAGCACCTTTTCCCGGCGCTATTACACTTTCGCACCCACCACGTTGCTTCCTGCCATTCAGTAATGGGTTGTCCCAGGTACGACAGCCTGCACAGGTATATGTGGACCTCATACAATGGATTATTTTTGCCGCTACATCATATGACACACGTGTGTTGGCCCTGCATTTAACTGGCCAATGTCTAATTTCCTCTCCATATTTGATGCAAATAAATGCAATGAATAATGCTTGAACATATCTACACTTCAACAGTTTTAGTTTAAGATAAGAAGCTGTGATTTTCTCGAATTTGATATTACCGGTGAATTTAAGTTTACCTGACAAAATTGAAGGTATTTTTTTTACATTTTACAAACATTGATTTTGTTTTTCGAGATTTATATTTTAATTTAAATTTAAATATTATAATTAACAATAATAAACAACTGCTGAATAACAGGAAGAAACGCAGGGGGTGAAAGTGTAATAACGCCCTTTTCCCCAGCTAATTATTAAGAATTGTATCACTAAATCATTAATGTCTAAAAAAAAAAAAATCTTACAATCTAAAAATACATTCTGGCTTAAATAACCTGCAAACGTTTGATAAGCTGTAGAAAACGAATGAATCAATGTTTTATTATTTCGGAGTTTGACAGACTTATTTTTAATCGTTTTCCAAATAACCCATTCATTGTAACCCTCACGTTTACTAGATAATCCCATGTTTAAGTGTTGTATCCTTAAAGAGTTTACAAACAGACAAAGGCGGTACTCGAGTGAAGGGAACAGCAACACGCACGTAGATGAAAGAAAAGAGGTATATTGTAAAAGAGAATACACTCCTGAAAGACAGGGAAATGAGTGGCAGGCTACTAATTCCTGAAGCAAGGATATCTACCAATCGCCCCACGCAGTCAGATAATGGCACAAGGTCGAATTTAACGTGGTGTATCCGAGCCCGTAGGCTCGGCCAAAAATTCCCCGTATAAAACGGGATCGGGTAGCTGTTTCCCGAGAAGAGACTCTGCCCTTCGGGAGGCAGAGAGTTTGACCAGCACAGTTGGAGAGGAATCTCCAACTAATTCCCGAAGCAAGCCCCCAGGTATATCCTGTGCTCACTATATACAGCTACTGATATAGTCAGTCCTCATAGGGCACAAAGAGTGTGGGACATTTTATTACAACATTAAGATACCTTGTTTATTAACTCCCCTCCGTTTATTATATTTTCTGATCCACCGCTTTTATTACCACCTCCCCTTTTATTTCTCACAGAAGAGTAGCCATAACTCTACGGTAAGCATTTCATTTAAAAGAACAGGCGTCCCCACAATTAGGAGTTGGTTCCATGCCCTTGAAAACCTCCGACCTCTCGATCAGAAGCCTTGTTGTCGGATGAAGTTTATCGTCATACCCAGGACAAAAATTCTATGTAAATGCATCTGTTTAGCGGTTTCGCAGTGGCAGCCGTGATCACAACAGCAAACACAAAAGAAGGATTAATCATTGCGTGCACAACGAGTGATACGATGCCAACCACAGCATTAATAAAGTCGGCGACTATAGAAAATATTGTAAATTTAAAGCACACTAACATTATTTTTACTTGATTTCTCCATAAATAAAATTATTTACAAAACCAAAACCGGTTCTATAGATATTTATTGGGCAACATTTTTAAGCGTTGACATTATCCCACCCACCCACTAAAAAAAAGAGTACATCTGGGACTAGTTCGGACTTCACAGAAAAATCGTGGCATTATGACGCCGATAGTACACTGATAAGTGCAAATGTGATATTTTGGTGACTGGGAAAATATTTGTGCGATTTGGTCACTGATTTTGACTTTTTCTATGTACCGTTTCCCTTCAGGACGTGGGCGATCACGGCTATCCACAACTTCCTGTTCTTTGTAGCTCTTAGTAATGTTAATCTTTTTGCTATCCCTTCTAATCTCTATTCGGCCAACCATATACACAAGCTCGTTAGGTAGGTTATCCGCTGCTTTCCCCTGTCCGTCTTGACTTCCATATATCCTGTGAGTATCAAATTTTCTAAGCCCTCTTTCCTCATAATGCACCCTAGATATTTCAACTGTCTCTTTCTGGTGCTAAGTATGAGTGTCCATTTTGTTTTAATTTTCTATAAAGCTTCGTCGGTGCTCACATGTTTGGTTCACGGTATTCTCATCGTGGATTGTGACTAGTTAGTTTAAAAGATAAGATAGTGAAAACCAGTGCTCTGCACTTTCTCTGCCTGTTGCTATACTTTATATTCTATACGCAAATAAATATTTTGAAAAGTTTTGGAGATTGTCTATTACCAGGTCGCAGTAACGTTCAATAGATACCAGTTGATGTAAAAGTGCAGTTAATATTCACTGCATAAAACTATGAGAGAGACATTATAATAATTTTATAATAGTTATTAATAGAATTTTTTCCAGCTCACTGACACGTGCTGAAATTCTCACAATATTTTATATTGTTGAAATTATCGCTAACATTTTTACAAATTCTACGTTTTGTTCAAGTAAAACAAACTGTACTTTGTGCCCACTTACCTGTTTGAACTTTTCCCCCAAATCTGGTTTCCATCGGTCAATATGTGGCTATTTTAGAGGGTGTGACGGGCGAACGGACTAACAGAAGTCACAAAATTTTATAATATAGATTAAACGGGGCGAACAATAACTGAGCAGTACTAAAAAAGAACTAGACGATATATACCTAGACATGAGCAGTGAAACGAGAACAATCTGGTCCCGTAGATTAAATAAAGTGTTCAATTCGAAATGCCTTGTAAACAGACACCTGATGAAAGCCGGAGTGTAGAACAGCCGAAACGTTGTAATAACAACAAAGATGAGGACAATAATCCGCATATAAATAGTGTAAATAATAATTTATTATTATTAAATAATTAATTGATTAATTCAGCAAACTTACTATTTTTTCACTTGTTTAAATAATTCAGTAAAGATTTAAGGAAATCTAATTAAACAGATTTGGATAATCCCATAAATTCTTTCCCGTTCCATTCAACTATGTGACATAGCAGACGACAGCAATGCTTTTTATGAACGCTGTAGGTTTTCTAACTTACGACTAAATTTTGACAAGGTATATATAAATTCTTTCTATAAAAACACGATGAATTTAGAAGTAAATCCTTATCAACAGAAACATTATTTATACATAGCAAGTTTTTAAATTTAAATTAAAAATAAATTACACAGTTGAAATATTTATTAAAATATGCCTTTAAAATTATGGAAATTAAATATTACCGCTAATGTTGTAAACTCCATTTGTTAGTAATATATATAGAAAGCTGGTGAACTTTTGTTATGTGATAACAAGGCGGCCTGTTTGTTCTTCTGATGTAAGATGGGTATATACGGAAAAAATTGTCCTGACGTAAATTTATAAAAGATCATGATATTCATGGGTACTTCTAATGGCTGAAAATAGACTTATTTTATCCAATAAATATTTTTCAACATAGTTTCTTCTCCTGTCGTTTCATTTAACTCAGTGTAAGAAAGAATGTTCCACTGATCTTTCCCGTAAGAACTGTGACATTGTTGAACAAACTTCTGTGTGGATGCTTCCCTGAACACGACAATTTTAACCTCTTCAAGTTAGGGGACAATCGTTATCTATGTTCCTTATCTCGACGATTCTCACTTCCTACCCCTGTTCTTTCATTCCTATCGCCCCCATTCATCATAACCATTTCAACATTAACCTACTTGAGCCTTATAATGGATGAATCTCAGTATAAAAAAATACTTTTCTTTATTAGACATTGAGCAAATTACAGTGAAACTTACAGATCAAAATTTAACTAAGTACATATCAGGCTATGCCGTATTATTACAAATAAGACATTGTTTTATTAATTTGTTAATATGAATTTTCCTTAGGGCAACGAAATATGCTTTTTTCTTTCTGTTCTATTGTAGTTGTCATTATTATTTGGACTCATTGACCGTTCACACCAATAATGAATGGTTCCAGTAGGGAACAAGTGGTAGCAAGTACGCCGATTTGCTTGTATTTACGCTGGCCGGCATCGATTCACAACTTCCGTTCGCCATTGTGCATCGTTTATTTCTCAGTGACGTTACCAGCTTCGTTGCTAAGAGTAGCTTTTTTTTTTTTTCCTTTTTTTTTTTTGCATCGTTTTTTTCTTCTCGTTTGAAATTTTTAGCCACTTACCTTTCTCAAACTCTCTGGCGACATTTGATATCACACATACGCACACATACACACGGGAGAAACCTGAGTAAATAAGTAGAAATGGTGAGATAAATAGAGAGATAACAGCAGAGAGAGAGAGAGAGAGAGGGAGAGAGAGAGGGAGAGAGAGAGACAAACAGACAGAGAGACAGAGAGAGACAAACAGACAGAGAGACAGAGAGAGACAAAGAGAGAGAGAGAGGGAGAGATAGAGAGGGAGACAGACAGACAGAGAGACAGAGAGAGACAGAGAAAGAGAGAGAAAGAGAGAGAGAGAGAGAGAGGGGGGGAGGAAGTCAATGCCGAAAAAGAACAGATGAAGTAGACAGCGTAGGAGAAGTAGACATAAATAGCCACTCGTTTCTTTATTTTTTCTTATCTATCTATCTATCTATCTATCTATCTATCTATCTCAATCTCTTCATATCTATCTATCTATCTAAATCTGTTATTCCCTTTCTTTCTTTCTTTCTTTCTTTCTTTGTATTTCTATCTAATATATTAACAAATACATGCATACGCACCGATAATTGTCAATTCACTCAGGTTCGAACGTTGGAAAACCTGGCTTCTTTCAACGGACACATCGTTAGCCAGTTGGCATCAGTGAAAAGCAGTCAGTGATTGATAAATACGAAATTAAAAAATAAAGCTGATTTTTTCTTTTGCACGTTTTTTTTCTGTTTTTTTTTGTTGTTTGTTTCACGTTTGCTTTGTTTCTTTCCCTCTTGTTATCATTTCGAAAGGACTTATGTATTTCGTAGTTGTTTCTAGAAGTACGGTTTGCTGTCACATTGATATGCGCAGTCGAATGCAGTTGACAGGTTGTCGCTAGTACAAACATGGCCAAAAATAATTAAAAAAAATTCAGATACAAATACAGGGGAGTAGGGAAGATAGAGGGAGGGAGATATAGTGAGAAAAGTGAAATTTATACAGTTCTTTTTCGATATTTCTTAACATATGAGCACATACGAACACATAAACAACACGTAAATTGTGAAAAAATGACGAAATATGTATAGCATGCACTTTGGAATGCAAAAAGCAGACGGCACGTAACAAATTCAAGAATAGCGGGTGCATAGCAATTCAAATATAAACATAGAATATTTAGAAATAGCAAGGTTCGATCACAGAACCTAGCAACGAAAGACAATACGAAACGAATGCATCAGTCGTAGCCACACACACACACACACATATGTATAATATGATATACAGAGAGATACAGCGGAAGTTAGAAACGATTGCCTGCATTAAACAGATGGAGAGATAAACGATTGTGACGTCATCAAGACAGACTGAGCTGAAAAGTGGGGCGTAGCCAGTTAACGTAATGGGCGGAGTTAGAAATAGCAATTTAGGAAGTAGCTGTGAAAGAGAAGCTGCTGAGTGAGAAAAAAAAAAGAAAGACAGGCAAACAGATAGATATATAGATATAAAGATAGATGAAGAGAGAGAGAGAGAGAGAGAGAGAGAGAGAGAGGGAGGGGGAGGGGGATAGAGAAGATAGAAAAAGGAAGATAAAAATTAAAGTTAAATCGAAGAGCAATATATATAATATATATATATATATATATATGTAAATATATTACGAACATGGCCAAAAAAATAATAATATATATATATATATATATATATATATATATATATATGTATGTGTATGTATAGTTATTTAAAATTATACACATTACTGTATTAAGCTAATCACACACACACACATATATGTGTGTGTGTGTATGTGTTCGTGTGTATGAGTGTGTGTGCGCGCTTGTGAAAAATATTTATGGGTAAAAGAAAAAAGCTACCAAGTGAAGACATCGACTTCTGCTAAGAAATGATAATCACATATATATATATATATATATATATATATATATATATATATATATATATATATATATATATATATATATATATATATATGTATATGTATGTATATATATATACACAAGTGTGGTAAAATATTAAAGAAAATTCTTTGTTAAGCATATGTTGTTTATTTCATGCAATTTTCCAGGCTTCGTGTGAAAATTACTCACACACACACACGCTCACACACACACACAGACACACACACGCACACACACACACATATATATGGTTAGCTTAATACAGTAGGATGTATTATTTAAATGAACATGAATAAGAATAGGAAGATTGTGGTGCGTCTGTTTCACTAGTTGCAATAGATTGCCTTGAAAATCAGCATTCAAAATATTAGATTTTTCTGGGCCCAAACATCTATGTAGGGCACTGGAGACTATTGCAATTAGACAAGATACGAAATGATTTGTGAATGGAGTTTGTCCAACTGCAGGACTCACAATAGCTGCAGCTGATATATATATATATATATATATATATATATATATATATATATATATATATATATATATATATTTCTAAAAAATTAATGTATTTTATTTATTAATACGACATATTTTTATTAAATTTAAAATAAACGAAATATGGGTTTCGACTAAAAATAATGTTTTGGGAAAAAACTATTTAACGAAAGATGCTTAAAAGAAAGGTTGCTACCCAAATATACATTATATATATATATATATATATATATATATATATATATATATAAGTGAACACAGGTCCACGCAGAGCGCCGACTCTCATGCTAGAACAAAATCTTCAGACTATCTATCTATCTATCTATCTATCTATCTATCTATCTATCCATCTATCTATCTATCTATCTATCTATCTATCTACAAAGTGTCCCATGATGAGTATTCATTTTTTGACTACCTATAGCTTCCTGATTTTTTACTTCTTTGTAAGTCAATAAATATTAATATTTCTTAACCTTTATTCTTGTTTGCATATCAATAAACACTGCATTTATTGTCATTTAAAGAGTAAGTACATTTTTGTTAAACACACACACACACTATGTGTGTGTGTGTGTGTGTGTGTGTGTGTGTGTGTGTAGGTAAATATTCACAGATGGAGTATATCTGTAGGAGAGACAAAATGAATGAATAATTTTCCTCTCGTCTTTTCTTTCGTATATATGTATGTATGAGGAGATGCAGACAATTTCTCGGCGATCCAAGAAGGTAATAATAATAATAATAATAATAATAATAATAATAATAATAATAATAATAATTTCGATATTTGGTTATCTGGTTAAATTTTTGGTCGTGGGTAAACCTGTGAACTTTTCAGCAATATCTCATATATTGCTTTTTGTCACGGTTATGATGGTTGCATATGTTTCTTATGTATCTATCTTAATCAGGTAATCTCTCTTTGTTTGTTTGTTTGTTTGTTTGTTTGTTTGTTTGTTTCTTTCTTTCTTTCTTTCTTTGTGTCTGTCACGTTAACGTAATAATGACAAATGCATACATACACATGGACAGCGGTCAATTCATCCAGGCATGAATGCTAGAAAGCGTTAATATTAATATTAATTAGAGGCTGGTCGGTCTGTTTAATTTGCATATTTTTATTCGACATCTTGTCTTTTTACTTGGTTTTGAGTATTGTAACACATACACACACACACACACACACACACACACACACACACACACACACACATGTACATTTATATATTTATATATGTCGCTACATAACTCAAATGGAACTCATACATACAATTCATCGCTAAAGATGCAGGTAAAATGATCGGTTCAGTAAGTACCTGACTCCTCGTGCTATCCTCTACCTTTACAAGAGCCAGATCAGGCCTACAATGGAGAAATGTTGTCATACTTAGCCGGGAGCTTCCAAAACCGCACTTTCCAGTCCAAAAGCGTCATTGTGGGTGACAAATTATTTTCCACCCTGCCACCTCTCACAGGCTGGATGTGGCGAGCCACTCACTGCTCTGTCGCTACTACCATGCTACCCTAGCATCGTGATTTCCCACCTGATGAAACGTTACAAATTTTTTTAAACGTTGAAACAAGATGCACAGTTTTGTAGTGGGTATGTGCATGTCCTAATATAACATTGCATAATATACATATATATATATATATATATATATATATATATATATATATATATATATATATATATATATAAGGTTGAAAAATTCACACGCTAACTCTGTAGTAGTGATGCGAGAGCTTTAAAATCTTGCATGCATTAAGTTCAACTCTTCTTATTAAACTGCATTGATTCTTTTCCGGTAAAGTGATATCTGTTTAAAGACAACTTCAAAAGTAACAAGTAGAGACTTCTCTTGAAAATGGAAAAAATGGCATTCTTGTGTCATCATGTACCTGCAGAAAAAGTGTTTAGCCTCTCCCCCACCCCAGGACATTCATACTGACGTGTTTGTTACATCAGGGGATAATGCTCAATGTTTATCTCGTCCTGGGCATGACGATAAACGATATCCATAAACAAGGCCACTGATCTCGAGATTGGAGGTTTTCAGTAGCATGGGACCACCTCTTAAATGCTGTTGTTCCCAGGTCAACCCCGACTCGGATAGTAGCACCTGTTAAGGGTTCCAGCTATGGGAAAATAGGGAACCCCAAATCAACAGTGCATTTTTATAATAAAATAAGCAGCAATACATCTTCTTTTAGAAAAATAACAATCAATACAATATTAAAAAAATATAAAAATATATTCTTATAGTAAAATTACCAATAATATATTTTATGACCGAGAAACTATCTAAAAAAACATACATTTAACCTGAAAGTATAAAATGATGTACAAAATATTCAAATTTCGGCATTATATAACTCATAAAATTTGATATGTCGCTAAACAAAAGCAACCAACATCAAGCTTTATCATCAGTGTAAAAGTGGGCAGTTGAATTTAAGAGGGGAAGGGAGAGTCTTGAAGATGACCTATGATCTGGATGTCCTGCGATTGCCACCACCGTGGAAAACATTGATCGTGTTCACTACATGATGATGGAGGGCAGGCGATTGAGGTTAAATCAAATAGCCAATGTTACTAGCATATCCCATGAGGGAGTTTAGAATATTCCGCACAATGAACGTGGCACGACGAAGGTTTCTTGCTCGGTGGTTTTGTACGTTTTCTGACACCTGGTCTAAAGCGCAAAGGCTGATCATATGGGGAAATCTGACATTGTTTGAGGCAGACGCAGCTGGTTTCCTTGAACGTTTCCTAACCAAGGATAAGTGTTGGGTTCATCACTTTAAGCCAAAGACAAAGACTCAATCCACACAGTGGAAACGCCCCCTCCTCACCAAGGTCGTTTCATCTGTAGGGAAAGTGATCATCTCAGTTGTGGGCATGCAAAAAGAATTCTGTTTATTGACTATCTTCAAGAGGGTCACATCATCAGTGGAGAGTGCTATGTCAACTTGCTGTCGCAGGTACGAAAGGTTATCAGGACCAAACGCCCAGGAAAACTGATGAAAGGATCTTGTTTCATCAAGCATAAAAGTCCTTGGTTTCAATGGCTGACTCGAATGACTGTAGCTTTGAAATGGCCAAAAGTATGGGGCACCCAATAAGGATCGAACTCACTCTTCGTAACTGTTTTAGCGAGACAAGCTTGCTAACCATTACACCACGCCGATGGAGTAATGGATGGCGACTAGGATTGAGGAATCGGATCGGAGAGTCGAGTTCGAATTCTAGTCGAATCCATTACATTCACATACGCGCTAATATCCTCTTCTCCCCCTCCAGCTGTGGTTAAATAGCAGGACAGACCAGGTTCTATAGCCTTGGATGGCAACTGGTCTACCGCAGAAAGAAATGGCAACCTACTGCGGGAAAAATATACCTCGTCAGTCATGTATCGAAAGACACATGATCGTCTAAGCGTGTATCATGACATGGCACATAACTGACTGACTAGGCAACCGAAACCACATCACTGAAAAACAAAATCAACAACAGAAGATTCGACAAACGTTGCATCCTTTATTTGCATAATTTATTAATGATAGTGAAAGTTTTATTATGTGTTTCCTGGCATCTTATATTCCCAGTAAATAAATCAAGTACCTATTATATTCTCAGTAAAGATTTAGTTGGTTGATTTTGTTTAGCGGCTTATTAACATCTCTATGCCGAAATCTAAACATTTTGAACGCAATTGTATGCTTTCAACTACAGCTCAATTGTTGATAATTTTACTATAAAAATGTATTTTTATACTTTCACAGTTTTGTTTTTGTTTGGGGAGGTTCACTATTTGCCCATAGCTGGGACACTAACAGGTGCTACCACCCGGGGTCAGAGTGGACCTGGGAACAACAGAAATTAAGAGATGCTTCCACACTCCTCAAATCCTCCAATCTCCGAAATCAGAGGCCTTGCTGCCGGATGTAGATTATCGTCATACCGAAGATTTCAGACCAAACTAATACATTCATGGGGATAATATAAAAATTGTTGGGGCGCACCCACCTCCACAACCACAATGGACTGATCCTATTATTATAAATAGAACAGTAGTTCTAGAGACTGTGAGCAGAGTAGTGCAGTGCAGAGTGAGACTTCTGTAGTGATCAGTTACACTTCCGTTTCTCGACCGGAAGATACCGTTGGACTTTATTACTATTGCTTATTGTTACTACTAACCTACGTTCGTTCTACTACTAATCTCTCTGATGTAAATACCTCTCTGAATATACCAGTATTTTTCCCTACGACTGTGTTTGTTCGTTATTACCATATACTCACGTGGAAACACTCAACATCTCAACAAAAATAAAAGAATGGAAATAATAAAACCGTATCTTTAATACAGAAATAGATAAAATTCACTATTTACCCATATCTGGGACCCTAGCAGGTGCTACCACCCGGGTACCTTATGTCTTCATATATAAGATTTTAGAGAATAGTCGTAACCATGTGATCATATGCTTGCAGCTAACAGTCTTTTAAAATGTATCCAATCGCACAGTAGTCCCCTAAATTTTGATTTTGATTGACGTTAGTAGGAGATCTATATTTCTTAAAACAGGAAACTTACTTTTGGTTGGTTGATAGATTTTATGGGATATCAGTCTTTTTGGGGGTTATTCTAATTATTTCACTCTAAGCAAGGCGATAAAGCCACTAATTCCAAGGAGTTACTGTGTGTGAAACAATACGAGAAAAAAAAATTCTTGAGGAGCAAGAACAATAAAGAACATAAATTGAGAAGAGAGAAGATGACGATTAACATTGCATTTATCTTTTGTAAAGAATAAAGTTGAGTGGAATGCAAAATGTCGGAAGAGAGTTTCACAAGCAAGAAGTGTGAGAGAAGAAACTGTTCGCATAGAACTTACGGCTACATCTATTTCAACTTCAAAATGATGAAACCTAGCTACCAATCTATTACTGGGCTTAAATTTGTAAAGTCTAGGCACCAAGGAGTAAAACCTCATCCAAAAAGTTACCATGAAAATACTTATAGAAAATGCACAGAGAAGCTACGTTACGTCAGTGAAAAGGTGACAAAAGTCGAGATGCCAGGTCAGGACAGATAATATTGCAGATTTTTGTTTTTTATTCTATCAAGCAACTGTAAATACACAATAGAAGCACCAGACCAGAGGTGGCAGCAATATTCACTACATGGACGAATGGTAGACTTACAAAGGTGTAAGATAGATGCTGGCAAGACAAATTGTCTAGCACCACACAGTGAACTAACTTCCCTAGCAACTGATCGAGCGCGTGATTCAATATAATCTTTTCATTTCATGTCAACGGAAGACATTAACTCGAGAAGCCACAACGAGTCCCCTTCATGGTGGATTTTATGTCATAATCAGAATTCTTATTATATTTGAGTCAGTAAACATTTATTTGGTTTGGGGATATATAAATATTGGTAGTTTATGTTTGATTTTGTAAGAATTTACTTGATTTCAGGATAGGTAAAGATGTTTATATTTGATTCAGAAATCCTTTTAGTCCTGGGTATGACGATAAACTACATCCGGCAGCAAGGCCTCTGATCGGGAGATTGGTGATTTTGAGGGGCGTAGAACCACCTGCTTGTTGTTGTTCCCAGGTCCATCCTGATCCAGTCAGGTTCCCAGCTATAGGCAAATAGGGAACCCCCAAACAAAAGCAAAAGCTATGAAAGTATAAAAGTACATTTTTATATTAAAAATACCAGCAATACATTTTTACAATACAAAATTACTAACGATACATGTTTACAGCAAAATTAACAATATATTATTAAAGCAGAATTACCAACAATATATTTTATAGCAAAATGACTAACAATATATTTTATAGCAAAATGACTAACAATATATTTTATAGCAAAATGACTAACAATACATTTTATAGCAAAATGACTAACAATACATTTTATAGGAAAATGACCAGCAATACATTTTATTTGTACTTGAAGTCATAAAATTGTGTTAAAAATATTTAGATTTCGGCATTAAATAACCCATGCAGACGTTGATATGCCGCTAAACAAATTCAATCAATCAACCTGTAAGCATTTTCTTGGTTCCAGGATAGGTAAATATTGGTCGTTTATATTTTAGTCTGTAAATATTTATTTGGTTAAGTAAGTAAAATAATTAAATCCTGGTCGTTTATATTCAAGTCGGTAAGTATTTACTAGGGAGGTGCTCCCTTTTGGTTGGGATTTTTTACTCTGATGCAGGCGTACAATCGGCGCTTTGTAGGCCATGTCGATAGTGCTGTCTATTTTGGGGTTTTCTCTCTTTCATGTTATCCTATGTAAGGGATTTTCGATTGACGTTTAACTATTTGGTTCATGTTTATTTTGAATGTTCCACAGCTGCAGCAAAACAACGTTTCTCTCTAGTGCCATACACAAAAATCAAAACAAACAAACTTGCCAAACAACACATTACAACAGGCACTATTTACTCATTCTCATACAAAGCTTCCCTGTGGCAGTAAGTATCTGTTCGGCTACCTTGATAAACACTGGTATCTTAAAATTTATTGTTCCATTTAAACATTCCACTGACCCTATAAATAAGGTGAATTGAAAAAAAAAAACCCTTCCTATTCAACAATGTATTCCTTTTAAATTATCTGGATTCTGGCATATACAACTAGGACGGTATTCGAAAATGTACTTACACTAGGTATTTTTTCTTAATCGCAATCATCCCAAGCAAAGCAGTAATGCCATTAAAACACAAGGGGTTACAGGGTGTGAAAGAATTAGGAACAGAAACATTAATGATAAGCAGAAAAACGAGAGCAATCAGGTGGGGGAGTAGATAGCGATTGACATTGCATTTAAATTTTGATTGGGTAAACATTAGTAAAAAAAAGCAAACTCTACTGTTTGTTTCTAACGAATTTTTCCTTTTTCTAAATACTTTGTTTAGTTTTTAGCAGCCATCTTTCGCTATCCCAACACGTATTCGGATATCACTTATACCTCGTGAAATCAATACTTGTTAGGGTTAATATCATCCTTTATATATGGTAGTGAATACTGAATAATCTCACGCCGAGCCGTTAGAAATTGCACTCGTTTATTCAATGTATATAATTAAAGGGAAAGACAAGCGGAACACTTTTTAAAGTATGCTTTTTGTTCCTTTTTGCGCAAGAGAGCGGCACGCCATACATGGGTTACAAATATGCGAAGCCCAATATAGTCACCATGACCTTCTGTCTGATCAGGGTATATGCATCACAGCCAAATATGAGCGATACGGTGTAAGGTTTTGATATTATTATCATTATCTAGGGAAATCTATCGCAAACTGACAAAAAGTAACAGTTCAAGAGTAGATTTTTATCATTTGCTTCCGGTTTAGGATTAGGTTTCCGGTTCCTGCTGTGACACGTTTTGTTCTTTAAGACTTTATCGGACTAAAGTGAAGTTTACGCTAATGCAACTACATAAGCGCACGAAAACTGTTTCCACTTTGTCATAGATTTCCCTAAAATTGTTCTCGATATATAAAACATGGTTTTCCCATATTGCCATTATCGTAAAAGGATAATTCGTATAAACATACTAGCGACGTTCGTCTCCGCCAGCTGAACTAACATCGCGAAATATGCGTCAACATCTTCCCTTCATTAACCAGCAGGAAACTAAAAAAGAAAGAGTCACAAATGAAGGGAAATATGCTTAATAGTAAAACTGAATTTAGTTTTTACATTTTCTTTAGGTTATGCTGAACTGTAATGCTACGTATAAACTATTTTCTGCTTTATTGTCCGAATTATATTCTCCCACTTGAGCGTTGCTATAATCGGCTTCAGACAATTTATCCCACAAGAATAGGTTTCGCATTTGTTCGGCACTATCATTACTTGAGGTATCCGTGGACATTTCTTCGTCTGACTTTTCATCCTGCAAGAATAGGTTTCGCTTTTGTTCAGTACTATCATTACTTGAGGTATCCGTGGACATTTCTTCGTCTGACTTTTCATCCTGCAAGAATAGGTTTCGCTTTTGTTCAGTACTATCATTACTTGAGGTATCCGTGGACATTTCTTCGTCTGACTTTTCATCCTGCAAGAATAGGTTTCGCTTTTGTTCAGTACTATCATTACTTGAGGTATCCGTTGACATTTCTTCGTCTGACTTTTCATCCTGCAAGAATAGGTTTCGCTTTTGTTCAGTACTATCATTACTTGAGGTATCCGTGGACATTTCTTCGTCTGACTTTTCATCCTGCAAGAATAGGTTTCGCTTTTGTTCAGTACTATCATTACTTGAGGTATCCGTGGACATTTCTTCGTCTGACTTTTCATCCTGCAAGAATAGGTTTCGCTTTTGTTCAGTACTATCATTACTTGAGGTATCCGTGGACATTTCTTCGTCTGACTTTTCATCCTGCAAGAATAGGTTTCGCTTTTGTTCAGTACTATCATTACTTGAGGTATCCGTGGACATTTCTTTTTCAGATATTTTATCCTGCAAAATAGGTTTCGCATTTCCTCTGTACTATCATTACTTGAGATATCCGTTGACATTTCTTCGTCAGGCATTTTATCCTGTAAGAAATATTTTCTCTTCTGTTCGATACGATCATTACTTGAGGTATCCATGGACATTCCTTCATCAGACATTTCACCCTGAAAGAATAAGTTTCGCTTTCGTTCTGCACTATCATTACTTGAGGTATCTGTGGACATCTCTTCTTCGGACATTTTATCCTGCAAGAATAATTTTTGCGTTCTCTCGGTACTATCATTACTTGAGGTATCCGTGGACATTTCTTCGTCAGACATATTATCCTGCAAGTATAGTTTTCCCTTTTGTTCGTTAATATCATTACTTGAGGTATTCGTGGATATTTCTTTGTCAGACATTTCATCCTGCAGGTTTAGGTTTCGCTTTTGTTCAGTACTATCATTACTTGAGGTATCAGTGGACATTTATTAGTCAGACATTCCATCCTGCAATGATAAGTTTCGCTTTTATTCGGTACTATCAGTATTTGCGGTATCCGTGTACATTTCTCTGTCACTTTCTTTCTCTCTTAATTTCTGAGTTCTTGCTTTAACTGCGAACGCTCTTATCCATATATCCACAAAATCGGGATTCTCTAATGATAAAGTGTTTTCTCTCGGCGCCGCCATTGTTGTGAAAGCCTAAGTCTTTCGTGTTACTACTTAATGCTCATGTGTAATAGTTTTCCTCCTTGTAATCTGAGTAGTTATATAGCCTGGCTATTCCAGCTATGTTAAATGGTTAAACTACATATCACCACACATACCTCGAATTTCGATTGTTGCGATGAATGTTACCATTGTGGCCTGAAAAGGGAAAGGAACCGAAATGTTTTCTCAACTCACGAGTTGACTGCTTGTCCGACAATTCTCAAGTTGAAATCCTGTAAGGAACCCTGCGAAGCTTAACTAATACGAAGAAGGAAAGAAAAAGGAATTCAGAAAATAAAAGAAAGGTAAAAGGAGGAAATATAAACAGTGATAAAGAAAAAGGAAAGAAAGAAGGAAAATGTTAAAAAATGATGCAATATCGCTTTTTTTTTTACCTTGAATTATGTCTAACACTAAACATGTCTATCACTAGTAAAGCTGCCATTTTGTCAAGATTATATAACAGACGTTTAATTAAAATTGACGGCCTTATCCAGCGCTACATTAGTTTGCCTTCGTAATGTTAGTGGCCGTCTCAAATCGAAAACAATAAAACATTATTTTCTATCAATGACAACACTTTGGTGCTATATTTAAATTTAAATTATATTTTTCATATTAGTTCTATATATTTTTTATGAAGTAAATTCAGTTCTATGTGTAAACTTTCATAGATTAAATCAAATTTAACCCGACTACACGCACTAGAGAAGCTATGAGCAAATTTTGTCGTTTCATATTTCTTGTATTTGAAGCACTACAGACAAACAAATGCACCGACATTCTCTTTTGACTTCGGTGAACATAATTCATTATTCCTCCCTAACTTTTGTTCCTTTTCTTTTTTGTTTCGCATTATTCGTTTTTTTCATAGCCTTTCTGATATTGGGTCCAAAGATAACGGGTAAAATTGGTTACCTGTGCCCGCTTTGATGGCTCAACAGCACAGGTTGGCAGAAGAGAGAGAGAGAGTGAGAGAGAGAGGGGAGAGAGGGAGAGAGAGAGGGAGAAAGAGAGAGGGAGTGAGAGTATAGTGGAGGAGGGAAGGAGAAAGAAACTAAGTAAATGATTCAAGACAATAAGAAAAAAAAATGGTGATTGAGCTGTTGGCGAGAATCGGTGTAAACGCCGCTTTCTGTTACGATTCGCTTTTATTACTGCCAAACGCCGAAACGCTTGCGATTAAGTACATTGATTGGTTGTTAAGTAATTCATAAAGCCTTAATCCGTTCTGCTTTTCCAACACACACACACACACACACACACACACACACACACACACACACACACACACACACAAATATATATAATCAGATACATACATATAAAAAAACAAAGAAAAAGATATATCTACTTATATATATATATATATATATATATATATATATGTGTGTGTGTACGTGTGTGCGTGTATTCTAACACACACACACATACGCACACACACACATATATGTATATATAAATAGACAAATACACACTTAGACAAAACCATATATAAGAATTGTCGGCTAAAATAATACGTATACTCACACATATAGATATATATGTAATTTAAGAAATATATATATATATATATATATATATATATATATATATATAAGAATAGAACCATATATATAATTATATATATATATATGAGAATAGATTTATATATATATATACATATATATGTATATATATTTAAAAATATTTTGTATTTTTAAACATATATTGATGTCTTTTATATATATATATATATATATATATATATATGAAGAGTTAATATATATTTAAAAATACATGCTTTCTTAAGATCAACTGGCGCACCTTGAGTGAAAGCGATTTCACACACAGTTCACACCCAAAATTAACATGGATCTTTGAGTAATGATTATGTTGTATAAACTCTCTCTCTCTCTCTCTCACACACACACACACACACACACACACACACACACACTTAAATACGTGTGTGGTGAGGTGAGTGTGTTGAAATTTGAATAAGACATCCTTTCCTGCAAAATCTGATGATTAGTCATTTGATCAAATTTAGAGAGTTAGATGAAGGTGTGAATATTTTCTTTTCCACATCGTATATATATATATATATATATATATATATATATATATATATATATATATATATATATATATATATATAAGTGGACACTGGTTATCTCCAAGTGGCGACAGTGTGTTTCATGCTTGAAGGCAATCTTCATGAAGATTCCGTTCAAGTATGGAACAGAATGTTGCTGCTCGGTCTCCATATTTGTATATAGTATATTTAGGGTAAAATTGATGTATTCATCAAATAAGTTGGATTAATAAGAGCCCTCTGTTTAATTTTTTATTATATTTTTTCAATTTATGTTAAGGTATTGATTATTATATGTTGTGGATAATCTGTCTGAGGTACATTTTTTTATTTTTTTCAAATACTTTCGATTATTGCAGTCATTTTTAAGAACTAATGTATTGTCTGTATAGTAGTTAAAATTCCTTTGTCTACATCCTGGTATTCTTTGCGAATTTGGGATTTTGAAATGGTTGCAATGGCACTAAGAAGAGAAACAGGAAGCTACCTCTTTCATAGCATGAAACATAATGACATAGTTCGGGCTTTCCGCAATAGGCTCCACGCATAACTTCCGGTTGAAGTTGATCAAATACAATCCTACATGAATATATGTTGGACAATAAGAAATGAGCACGCCTGAAATAATCAGCAATTTAATCGGAGCCTCTTTCAACTTTGCTAACAATATAAATCGATCCCTGTCTAAAAGAAATAAGAAGAGATTTAAAACAGGAGACAGACAGAGAAGACACAGTTAGTCCCAAAATTCGCTTGAGAATGAAACAGAACTAGGTTCTTTAATTTAATTTAATTTAATATCTATAATTGTATTGGAAGATTTTAGCTTCTGTTTTTGAAACATGGCAATTCCTATGTAGCAATTGAGTCATATTTTTAAAAAATGATTATAATATATATATATATATATATATATATATATATATATATATATATATATATATATATATATATATCCATGTCGGTTCCACTTAGCTTTGACAATAAGCAAATCTGATCATTACCTTTGTTACCTTTGTTTCGTTTGGGATGAGCTTATTTGCAAGATAGGTTACATGGATAGAAAATTAGCTCGACCACACCCGTGAATAAATAAAGAGCTGCAGACACCCAGAGAAAAAAATATAAGAAATGTCCAACTAAAATTAACAAAAGGGAAATTATTGCTGTGAGTTGATTTTTTTGCTGGGGGGGGGGGACTTGATTATTATAGTGGCAATACATTTTAGTTTAAAGGAAGCAACGAGGGACTACTCCATTCTCTTTGCAAAGAAGTCATGGCAACTCATAAATAATAAAGAAAATGAATCTGTCGATCGTCATGATCGCCTACGTCGTGAAGGGACACACCATTAGAAATGTTTTCAATGGTCGAACAGACAGAAATTGTTCACAACGATAACACAGAAAGAAGAGAAGAAAGAAAGAAGAAAAGAAAGAAATAAGGGGAGTATAACGGGAGGATCGTCGAAAAAATATGTCGGAAGGAAGAGTCGAAGCAAGCAAGCGAATAAAGCCATTGTGAAGGAGAAGAAAGAAAAAGTGGGAATTATAATGTTAACTAATAAAGTTAGAAAGACAAAAACAAAGATAAACGTAACGAAAGTAAAAGAAAAGACACGATGCACTAACGGCTAAGGTTATGAGTCGGAGTAGGTTGATTATTAGTGTCCATTTGCTTTATCCATTTCTTCTTGACTATCGTTTGTTATCAGCAATTATGTTCGGTCCAAGATGGCGGTAATAAAAAAAAACGGAAGAGCGGGTTTGGTGGGATACGGCATCTGCTGTTAAGGGGAAAGTGTCTGTGTCGCATGGGCTGGTAGGAGATAACCGGATAGCAAGCTCAGAAATTAGAGAAAAAGTGCTAAGAAGGATAACGGTGAACAAAAGAAAATATGGAAGGTTGTAAAGTTATAAAAAGCGGTAAAGGAAAAGAAAGAGAAAAAAAAAACCCCGACAAAACGAGATCTTCAAAGAAAAAGTCATTGATAAAGAAGTAAATTAAATGTAGCTGAGCAAAAAGCGCAATAATTTTGGGGAAGACGAAAGAGCGAAAACCGGAAATAGAAGACAGTTTTAAGAAAAGACATAAGAACGGATTGGAGAAAAAAATGACATCGAAAGAAAAATAAAATGATGTAAAAGAAGGGAAAAAGGTAAAGAAGACGGAATTAATTAAGCAGAAAAGAATAAAAACAGGAGGAAGGAAGAAAAGAATGAAAAGAAAGGATGGAAGGAAGGAAAAGAAAGGATAGTACGAATGCAAGACTGAAGAAAAAAATAAAAACAACAGAATTTGTTGAAAATGAAATGAAAATCTGTTTAAATTACAACAATTGTATGCAAGTGAATAAATAAGCACGTAATAAGATGAAAGAATGAATAACATTAACAAAGGTCGAGTATCTATTAAGAAAAAAAAAAGCCCGAGTACCTGCTAAGAGAAAAACAAACGCTGGATAGCTACTAAAAAAGAAAGAAAGACTGAGTGGCTTTGAAGAGAGAATTAAAGACTGAACAGCGATGAAGAGAGGAATAAACATTGCGTAGCTATTAAGAGAGAAACAATGGTTGAAAAGGGAATAAACAAGTGGCTATTAAGAAATAATATTGAATAGCTAGAATGAGAGGAATAAAAGCTGAGTATGTTATCGGTATTCAGACTCTCAAATTTTCCATTGCCCAATCCCTTGCTTAAGTCGTGGATTTCTCTACTCGTTTCCCTAGCAATTCCGAGCAACATGTTTCTTTATTTGATTTATTTCTTACCTCCTCATCTCGCTCATGCCTCGCAACACCGTGTTCTTAGAAACTGGGATCACTTTATAGTATCTATTGATAATTCGTTTCAATCATCTATTACACGAACCTCATATTCACAAGACCTCTTTCCGTTACCAGCATACTGACTGGGATTCACTCCGAGACATACCATCGAGACACCCCTTGTGCCACTGAGATTTCCTCTTGGGTCAAAGCCGGCATAGATGCTTTCAATCCTTCTCGGAAATATCAGATGAAACCTCAATCGTTCACATCAGCATGCTCTGCCGCTATAGTCCACAGGAACCACTATTTTCGCCTATACCAGCGTGACAGCTCCCGTCACAATTCGATATCTTGAAATCAAGCCTATTCGGGGCTGCACGTAATAAAGGTAAACGTGTCCTCGAAGGAGCTAAGTTTCTATTTGCTGAGAGAATGAGGCACCGTATTCCTTCTAACAACTCTCGTGAATACCGGCGGTTCTGTAATAGTGTATTAAATGAGAGTTTTATATTCCTCGTCTTCTGCTAATAAAGTTGAATGTTTCGTCCGTAAATTCTCTTTAAACTCTACTCTTGACTCACCTGGAGTATCCTTACCTAACTTCCCACTTAGCACTGAGTCTCTGTCGAATGATATGCATATAAAACTTCTATGGTTTCTTCAATCATCTCTAATCTCTTGATCTCCATGAAGCATGTAGACTCGATGATATCCCTGTAATAGTCATTAAGAATTGTGTTCCCGAACTGGCTCCTGTTCTCTCTAAACTGTATAATAGCCGCTTGCTCTCCTGCCTACTGGAAATCCTCATTTGTTGTTCCAGTTTTTAAGTATTTTGGTGAACCTCCGACCCTTCCAACTATCGGCCTATTAGACTTCTACCTCTTTTTGGTAAACCAATAGATGCCCTAATCAATGCTGAATTGGTTAAGTATCTCATATCGCTGGGCCTTTTTGCTGACAAGCAATATAGCTTTGGTTTCTCTAGGTCAACTGCTGATATACTGACGATAATCACGGAAAGAATCTATTAAGCTTTAGATAAGAATGGTGAAGCTTGGGCTGTAGCTTTGGACATCACGAACTGATCCATTCTTTTTTTATCAAATCGCGAAATGAAAGTTATCCTGAACGGATACTTTTCTAGATCCTTTTGTACTAATGCAGGTGTGTCCCAGGGCTCTATTCTTGGTCTTACTTGTTTTTGATTTTATTTAATGACCTTCCTGATGGCATCAGCTCTCAACGTGTTATCTATGCTGGTGACACAACCATTTACTCTTGTCTCGATAGTAAGTCTAATCATTTAGATAAGGTCAAATTGGCGGCCGTTGGAGAGTAACTTATCAGGTTAACATTCTCAGCTGATATGGAGTGGAAAGACTTTTAATTTGTGAATTATCGATATTAGATTTGAGTTCAAGATATGGAAATGTTTCAACACGCAAAAACAGGAAGATCAAGCAGAAATATAAAATGAAATTGTTAAATGAAATTCTACCCACCAAAGAAATACGTAAACAGAAACTGCAATTAAAGGCACGGAAAATAAGACAATATGAAAAGCGTTGTAGGTTCTATCGACGAAATAAAATATTCCAAACGGACATCAAGAAATTTTATTAGGAAATTGGAAAAGTAGTTATAGAAGTCAAAAAGCCACGATCTATTGAAGAAGCGCAAAACCTTTTGGAGAATATTTGGAGCAGTCCAAAGGAATGCAGAATGGATCAAACGAGGAAAATAATGGAAAAATATAACCAAGAACAATGTTAATAACGGACACCATTGCAGCAATTATTTGCACAAGTTACTTTCGGACTAATGTCCTCATCTATGTTGTTATTATCACAACAATTCGGCCATAACAGATAGGGATTAAGAATATTAAGTTTAATCTTCAAGATTCAGCATTATCCTAGTGGATTAAAACTTTGGTGTGATAGTAACCGTGAGTTCAGTCCCGTGGCTAAGTAGTACGGTCATCCTGGGTAGAAAAGCTAAACTATATCCGGCAGCAAGGCCTCCGACCCAAGGTGGTAGCACCTGGTAGGGTCCCAGGTATGGGTAAATAGTGAACCCCCAAACTGCGGTCAAAATGTGAAAATATAAAAATACATTGGAAAAAAATTACCAACAATACATTTTCATAGAATAAAAATCAGCAATACACTTTTGGGGAAAAAAAACCCAAAACTCACAAGAATATAACATTTCGGCATTACATGACCCATAAGGTGTTGATATACCGTTAAACAAAGCAAAGCAAAAACTAAGTAGTACGGATTACGACTCTGATCAGACCCCCCCACCAAAAAACAAAACAAAACAACAAAGAACTTAGACAGTGGAAGAAGAACAATATTTCTACGTAGATTAAATAGAGTATTCTGTTCGAAATTCCCCGAAAGCTTACTTAGATCGACAGACACCTTAACAAGTTCTGAATAATAGCAACTAACATTTGTTTCAGAGTCTGTCTATATTTCTGAGATGAGGTGTTATGTACAGTATTTACATTAGTCGGACTATTGTCCTCATCTTTGTCGCCATATTTGTCACAAAAAGATGAGGACAATAGTCCGACTAATGTAAATACTGTAACATTTGTTTGAATATAAATAGTGCAAATAAGTATGGATTTCGATCCAGTGGAAAGCGGGCGGATAGCAACTGTCAGTAGCAGGCATATTATGTTGATGACCCCAAGTCTGGCCACCTCAGGTATATAAATAGGTTGTATGATAACTGTAGAACAGCTCTTAGTAAACCCGTCTCATTATCGCGAAATTAGCCTGTGTCGAACTTGACTAAACACATCAATATTAAACTTACATAATATACCCGGAAGTAGTTGCATTTTCCAAATCAGAAGCAATAATAATAACACATTTAATATTTTAATTACTATTAATATTATTATTAATATTAATAATGATTTTTAATATTTAAATAATATCTGTTTTTGTTTCTTTTTTTAAGCATCATCATTATTATCATGACTTACACTGTTATTAGGAATCTATCATCAGTTTCATTTTTTTAAGTCAGCATTAGTATTAATGTTGTGATTACTTTTGTTATTGTCGGAGCAAATCCTCCATCAAGTGATCGGAATTTTGATAAGCTCTGATCAGTGTTTTAAAACTCAAAGGCGAAAGGAGGAATGCAAATTACTTCGAAACATACGTACGTACATAACTAGCTACCCAACTACACTACCAAGCTCGTCCCCAACTCCAAATAAATAGAGGCATTAAATTTTCTACAATAAATAAAAAATAATAAAAACAAACTTCACCACTGCTACGTATTGGGACAAGAGTATGAATTCCCTTGAAATAAATTTGTGTAAACATCAGTCGCACACAGTCTTACTCAAAAAAGAAATAATTAAAGATTAATACGCAAAGCATGGAAGACGAAAAACTAATCGAAAGAAGAAAGTTTCAATCCGAAAAACTTTATTCGCGCTTTATGTTTAAAAAAGCATAAATAAAACAGTGAATAAAATACAGAAAGAACATTAAGGTTGACAAAATGTGAAGTTTTTAATAAGTAAAAGAAAAAAAGAAAATAATTGATATTCAGTTGACGACTCCATTTTGTTTTTGTTTTTTTGCGCGTTTTTTTCATTTGAATTTATTTTTTCTTTGAATTTTATTTTTGTGAATTCTGATTTCCTGCTTTTTCTACCCCAAATCTTGACAAGCTCATTAGGAGAATTATTTCATTCTTTATTTTTCTCTATTTCTTTTATTTACTCGCTTGATTACCATTAACATACGTAAAACTAATTCTTTACTTTTTCGCTATCGTAAATCTTTTACTTTTTATTCTTCCTCTTCAGTTTCGAACCTATTCTTCTTTAACGTTTATTCCTTTTTTTTAATATTATTTCTTCCTGCATTCAGTTGCATTTTCTTATAAGTGTTTATTACCTTTATTAACCTTTTTTGCATTACTTTATCTAATGTTGAATATTTCAATAGTGCTTGCCTAAATTTAGTTGCAACTATATTGTCTATTGGATGTGCAGGTAGTATAATAGTTAGCGGCTTACATTCAGTTTTGCACAAATACCTTTGGGAAAGAAATTAATCTACCTCTTCTCCACCAAACTATAGATTAAATAGCAATGTAGACTAGGCTCTTTAGCCATGGCCGGCAACCAGGACGAGTCTAAATCCAAAACACAGCCATCTGAAGTTGAAGATGACTAGATATGGGGGTCTGTAAAACAAAACCACAATAGATTTCAAAAGCGACGGTCATTAAGAACTCGTCAATGGCTGCATAGAATGTTCTATGCCAAGACGAATTACGATTTTGAATTCATAGTTTTCCTTCTTCTAGTTTGGTTGCAAACCACAACTAGGGAGCCCCGTCTTGCACTCCGATTTAGCCCATAGATGTGGAGAAAAGAGAGATAGATTCATACCTTTTCCGCGAAAGTTAATATAAAGAACTCAGCTGAGGTTCGAACGCGACTCGCAGATTTCGCGTTCGAAACTGCCAATCAATACACCACCTGCATGTGCTTAGAACCTGGTTAGTAAAGATAAATATGAGAAAATGGATTGTTCATTAATTTAATCCCTCTCGAGAGAGCGATCATTCAGCATTGGGCCCATATTGTTTATTCGTCGATATTAGTAAATAAGCGATTTTCCTTTTATTAATTCATTAAAACCCGCCGATTTTTTGAAGGGTGAATTGATTGATTGATTTGTTTTATCGGTTATCAGCCTTTTGTAGGACATTTAAAACCAGAATATATTTTTAGATTGTAAGAATTTTGTGGGGATAATAATGATTTACTAATACAAGTGCTACTAATTAACCCATAGCTGGAGAGAGAAGAGACGTATACATACCTTTCTCTACGGTATTTACACGTAAGTGAATATAACGAACACGACTGGAATTGGAACTCAGGAAGTCGATTATCCATTATCCATTACACCACCCGCACACCCAATTTTATAGTATTCCCAAGCGATCCGCTATCTAGGTACTGACCAGGCTCGATGTTGCTTAATTTCGGTGATTGTACAAGAACTGGTATTTCAACGTAATATGTTTGTATGAACTGGAGGGTGAAAATTAATTGTTTATAAGGAGAAACCTATAGGTGCTCCGTACTTTCGACCTTGTGCCACATCTAAGCTATGCTTAGAAAATAACCAGGGCACCTCGAGGGGGGTGTAATGTTTGGCAAGCTTGTCTCGCTAAAACAATTACGAATGAGTAGTGAGTTCGATCCTCATTGTGTGTCCCTTACTTTCGGCCTTGTGCCACATCAAAGCTACGCTTGGAAAATCACTATAAGGAGAAACCTATAATTAATACTAGATTTTTATTGTTTATTTATTTTTTAATATAATAATCATGATCTATGGATGCGGATAATGGAATTATTATGCCGGCTTTAAATTCCGACTAAGTAGCGTTTACTTTCACAAAAATACCCTTGGGAGAGGTCAGTCAGTTATGTGCCATGCGGGATACGCGCTTAGGCGATCATGTATATTTCGATACATGACTAACGAAGCAGATTTTTACCCGCCGTAGGTTGCCATTTCTTTCCAAGGCTATAGAACCCGGTCTGTTCTGCTGTTTACCCATAGCTGGGGGTTGGGGGAGTAGAAGAAGAATCATATCTTTCCCAAGGGTATTAGCACGTAAGGGAATGTAATGGATTCGACTGGAATTCGAACTCGGCTCTCCGATTACCTTAATCCGAGCAGCTATCCATTACTCAACCGTGCCCCCTTGGGCGAGATATGAATTTATTATTTCTCTCTCACTCATCTATGGGTTATATCGCAGGGCAGGGTGAGACTTCTGACATTTGTTGGTAACCAAATCAGGAGTAAGACAACTCTGTATTCAAAACCGGTTGGGTGTGCATCTGGCGACTTCATTCCGTAAAAAACCTACTTGCTACGTAAACTATAGCAGTAACACTGAGCGTGGTGAGGTTATGTCACTAGCGTGGTAGGAGCACATCAACGTGGGATGATGGTTAACAAGCTTATCTCGCTAGATCAATTACGACCCAGTAGTGTATTCGATCCCCACTGAGTGCTCCACAGTTTCGGCCTCGTGTCACATCTAAACTACGCTTAGAAAATCATTTGGGCACATCGATGTGGTGTAATGGTCAGCAAGCTTCTCTCGTTAAATCAATTACGACTGAGCAGTGATTTCGATTCTCACTGGATGCTCGATACTTTCGGCCTTGTGCCATATCTAAACTACACTTAGAAAATCATTTGGGCACTCCGACGTGGCGTAATCTTTAGTAGGCTTCTCTTGCTAGATCAATTATGACTGAGTAGTGAGTTCGATCCTCACTGGGTGTCGCATTTAAAGCTACGCTTAATAAATCGTCATGTCCCCAACGTGTTATGGCTGTGGTTTTACTGGGAGTCAAATGCTAATAAGGAGGATTTTAATTTTTTTTTTTTAAATCAATACGTGATGTTACGGTGGTTTAAAGATGAAGTTAATATTTAGACTGGAAACGCTTACTTGCATGCATACACGAAAACACTTTCAGAAAAAACAGAACAATGATTTCTAAGAATGCAACAAACACCTTTTACCCTTTATATTATTTTTTATACAAATCTCAAAGAAAAGTATTATATTTTCTAAACAATAACGCCTTTATTGATTGACAATGTGTTTTAAATCGATGCTCTAAACCTTTCCGAGCTACTTTAGTTTAAGGACGTCTTTTGTATAAGGAAGCAGTTGGGAAAGCAGATCAGATAATGATACAAATAGTCTGTTTTAGTGTTGGGAAAGAATAAGACAGTTTCCTAATATGTTTAGTAAGAATAAGAATGTATAGATGCCTCTGCCAAAAGACGGGTGCGATCGATAAGTACTTTTCTATGAATATATTTACACTTATATTTTTATCTTAACAAGTTTTTTTTTACCAAATATATAGATCGGAAAGTTCTCTCCGCTTATCCTCAAGGAAAATGGGGACGCTGACTAATTTTGTTTTTACATTTCGTGTGATAAGAGTTACTTGTAAAAGATAGGATCGTAAGTACTCTTTAAATATTCATTGCACTGGCTGGTCAGTTAGCAAAAGCGCATCAGCGAGTGTAGGCTTCGACAAGTAATTTCATCCTTTTGCGTGCAATTCATCGTTGTTCGTGCGTTTGAGAACCAATACGTTTGTATTTTTGGTTATCTTGTTGGTTCACTCTGTCGTGCTAGACAGTTTTTTCTCGCCAGAATCTATCTTACATATTCATAACTAAATCATTCATCCTTGCATTGAATATTGCGGACACATCTGGTCTGGTG
The DNA here is from genome assembly GCA_964036315.1 of Acanthosepion esculentum. Classification (NCBI taxonomy): domain Eukaryota; kingdom Metazoa; phylum Mollusca; class Cephalopoda; order Sepiida; family Sepiidae; genus Acanthosepion; species Acanthosepion esculentum. The sequence goes on from OZ038484.1 coordinate 87,703,949, forward strand.
ATCCTACTAGATATTTACAGATTCTATAAAGAATCCAAAAATAATCTGCAATGTTATAAGTCCTGACCTGGCATTTCAGTTTCAATCACTTTACCACCGACGTAACGTAGCTTCCTTGTGCCATTTCTAGAAATACTTTCATGGTAATTGTTCAGATGAACTTTCCTCACATTTGGGTTAATTTTTTTTCCAAAATTGTTGTTTTTTGTCCCCCTCCCCCACAGACAAAATTTATACATATGGGGACTAGTTAGTACTTCAGAGAGACTGGGGCATTATGGTGAATGTAGTAAGAATGGTAAGTAAGAATATGTTGTTTTAGTGTAAGAAATACTGTAGTATGTTTGGGTCAGTAATTGTGGCAAGCTAAGTTTAAGATAAGACAGATTAAAGACGAGCCTTTCCTCTATCCCCCCTTTCGCCTTGTGCCACAATTTTTTTTATCAAAATAAATATGGTACCTAGACTTTATGAATTTAATCGCAATACTATATTAGCGACAAGGACTCGTTATTTTACAGTTGAGTTGGCTAGATGCAACCGTAAGATTTATGCTAAAATTTTCTTCTATTGCTCTTCCTGCTTGTGGAACTCCCTTCCTGTTTCTTGCTTCCCAGTTAACTTTGATCTTCAAAAAATTAAATGCAATTTCAACCGTTATATTCTGTTTTCTTAATTTTTTGTTATTTTATTGCGTTTTTTCCTTAATAGTGTTTTTCTCATATTCTCTGACACTCAGTAACCCCTCGTATGTTTCATTGCCTTGTTTTGGGTGAAATTTTGTACCCTTAAATCTGTCAATCCTGTAAGTTTTCCATAACAACTGAATACCTAATTATTCCATTATTTTGTATAAATGTATTTATATATACATATATAAACATGCGTTCACCCGCTTGAATTATATATGTATAATATGTATATTTACATTACAATATATACATTACGATATATACTTTATGATATCTCTCTCTCTTTCTCTCTCTCTCTCTCTCTCTCTCTCTATATATATATATATATATATATAAGACTCTTCGGCAGAATTGAGTCACTGTCAGTCACTGTGTGTTTATCTAAATCTAAAAATAAATACGCTAAAATTCACCTTAGTAGTAGAATTTCCGACTGACGCCAATTCACTCGGATTTTGATCCTAGCTAGATGCAACCGGACATCTAGCCACACTGATGAGCTGTGATACAGCGAAACAGTCTGCCTGTGGATGACAATAATATATATATATATATATATATATATATATATATATATATATATATATATATATATATATATATGTGTGTGTATGTATACTGTGCTTACATGAAAAATTGCAAATCATCAGATTCTTTGATATGAATGTTTTATTAAAGCAAAAATCCGAGTTAACAGTAAATTGTAAACAGTCTAACTTTACCTTACAGTTCAGTTAGACTTGGAATTTGACAATGCTTTTTCTTAGATTTTAATGGAACTTTAATATGCACCACATATGGCTTATCTTTCTATTGGTAAGATTAATTTGGATTTAATATAATTTTGTATTATTCTTCTGGTAGCGTTAATAGTATCTTGTACGGATGTATTGGTATTTGGTTGGTATTTTGACATTTTGCATTGATTGGTTATTGTTATTAACACCTTATATAAAGAATCTTCAGTCAACAGTTGAATATTAATTTACCGATTAAGTCTATACGTTTCAATTATTTACCGGTTTCTTAAAGAAGCTATTTAATTATCAACTATAATTACTTTTTTATGTAGGAAACACACAAAGTATATAACTTGTTTAGCGTTTTGTTAAATTACCACTCCATTTTTTCTTAGGAAATGACATTGTTTAATGTATAATATATATCCATTTACATCCACTCCTGTTTAACGTCTGTTTCTGCCATTGATTTCAAATCTGCGGGTCATGATCCATTTATGAAAAATAATTTCTTAATTTTTGCTTCTTCCCTTAGTTTAAATTCAACGTAGGTCATATTCGATTGGTTGATCTGAGTAAAGCCTGTAAACCTTATAACCACCCCCACTTTATTTTTCGTAAAAAGAGGCTGTATTTTGCTTTTAAACCTGAATAAACCGTTCACTCGACAGTAATTTACAATCACCTGATGAGATGCGTATCAACGCATCGAAACAAGACTGCGATTGTGTAGCGATTTTGACATGATTTTCGATGTAATATCCGATATATATATATATATATATATATATATATATATATATACTCTGATGTACTAAATGTCATAGGCTAAGAGCTTAGTATTTTGTAGGACCCCTCACTTGCGTGCAAAGACACTCTTCCACCACGTGATATTGATGCTTGATTGGTTACATGTCGGAAGCTTTCTGAACTGCTCAAATGCCAGTTCTGATCAACACACACACACACACACACACACACACACACACACGTACACGGGCACTTTCTATCCTTCTTGCTCTAATAATAATTATCAAAAAAGTTAATGCGTACCGTCAAAAATTATAGCGATATTTAATTAATTTTAAATTGGCATTGTTTATATTTTCTCTTTTACATGCGCAAGATAATTCTACTGAAAAGGATGTAAAAATTCGCATTGCTAAGGCCTGGTCAGCCTTGAATAAAATAGATGGAATCTGGAAACCTAATCTACCAGACAACCTCAAGCGAAGATGCTTTCCTGCTACTTTAGAGGTGGTATCAACGCTTGGACATTAGCATAAACCCTACACTCAAGGCTTTGATGGAACCTATACTCGGATGCTGTGAACTATACTTAACAGCTCCTGGAGACAACATCCACCTAAATCACAGCACTATGGACCCATCACTGATATTTCTATAATCTTACGCGAACAGAATGCGCTTTGCAGGACACTGCTGTCGAGCAAACAAGCAAGTGATCTACTGTTCAAACCGCGTTGGTTGCCCATTAGCCACCCACATTGACCAGCTATGTTATGAGACAGAATGCCTCCTTAATGACTTTTCCGTACTTGATGTAGGACCGTGAGGGTTGGGGTCATAGATTCATGAATGTCCGAGCTAACTCGACCGAATAATAATAAAAAAATATTTTCTGCATGCGTAACCATAGAATTTTATCCAATGGCCTCTATTGTTATATGTACCGTATTTTCCGCATTATAGTTCGCACCTGTATATAACCCGCACTCCTATAAATTCAACTATCTGGACATAACTGGTTCGATGCTGGCGACCGGTTTTTGTGAAGCTATATTCCCCTAACCCTAAACCCGGCCACTCAAGGTTCGAAGACACAATTCATATATAACCCGCACTGTTATATAACCCGCACCCTACATATTTCGAGAAAAAAGTCGCGGGTTATAGTCCGGAAAATACGGTAAGCAAGTATTCTGCTTCTCAAATTTATCAAAATCAAAATTATTAAAAAAAAAACTAAGACGAAACAAAAGAAAAATAAATCAATGTATTATTAACTAGTTCTTCCTAATTAATAATGAGTTATTTCTTTCTTATTATAACACGAAGCATATTCACTTACTGGTGAATGCCTCCTATTGCCATTACAAGCAGATAGGGGAGAAGAGGATGCGTAACTGATAAATATAGTCATCTTGTCTTTTATAAAATAGTTAATGATAAAGCAACTATAGTTTATTTAATAGTAATGAATATAGCTTTTTTTAATCACTGAGAACTTGTCAGTAATCTAGTCACGGAAGCCATTACAATTCAATCCCCAGTGAGTACTCTACAGATACAGGATTGTTGTATACTAAGTTAATCTTGATAAATATTAATAAATAATTTTACGATACATTTATTATCAGTAAATTATTTTATATACTGTGTGTTTTGAAACATCAGCTTAGAAATTATATTTTCAAATTCAACTTTCGAATGCCAACCAGGTGCAAATTCAGCGCCAATATTCTTATTAGACCTTTTAATGTTGGAAAAATTGCCAGCTCGCTTATACCACCCCAGAAAGTACGTGACTCCAGCTACTTTGTTCTATATTTGCATAAGCCAGATCAGACCAAATATAGGAGTAGATGTCGTCCGGTTCACACCCCTCTCCGGTCTTTTGAACAGAAGTAGAGGTTTGTCTCTTGTTTCCTGTTTATCATCCGGTATCTTCTAAAGTCTACTTCAACTCTATACCCCTAACGCTTGTATGAATCTATACAGTAACCCTATAGACCGAGTGGCTCTTGGGTCTTGTATTGGGTGAATATTATTAAAAAAAACGGATTATTGCTGCCATATCTGGGCTGGAGCTGCCCATCCATCCTTGACAGAGGCCAAAAGAGTCAACCCGGCCTTAATACTTTGCCACTCTACAACTTCTTCTCTGCAGACGAAATGCCGCGAACTTATGTCTACTCAATCTCTAAATGTTCTGAGGAATGACATTTTTTAAGGTCAGCCAGTTCAGACCTTCACAACCAAGACTGATGTACACAGGATCAGATCATCCTCATTCCGTTCGTATTCCACTGGCAAAAAGGAAGCTTCCTTCCTGCAGCATCTTCTGAAGAGCTGTTGCTTTGTGGAATTGATTCCTGAGAGGATGTTTTCTCGATTACTACAGTCTTAATTTCTTCAAGTCTAGGGTCAACCGTTATCTGTCTTTCGTAGTTTTATAAACCGTACTTCTTATTGCTCATCGCGGTTTTTGCTGGTTCTGTCACGTCCTGAGACGACCAGATGACCAACCTCGACTCGTCATCTTTAAACTGGAGACGGCCTCGCAACAGACCGCACAGCGAATGGAAAAACGTCATCTGCCAAGACCTCCAGCAGATTAATGGCGTTAGAGGTTGTTCCTACACTATACCAAGGCTGCAAGAGCTGGAGGGACAAGGTGACTCTCGTGGGCTTGGCACAAGATTTAATGTCATTTGACGTCAGTAAACTCATAGCAATCACCATTTTTTCGTTTGCTGAAAGCACTGGCATCTGGCTCTAGAATAAAACGATGCAACAGCTAAAACAAAAATATTGTAATAAGCTTTAGCTTTGCAGAGGGCGCAGGTAGTATAATATTTAGCGGCTCGAAACAAGAAATCGTCGAATAGAGTTTGTTATACTCACTTTGCGAAAATACCCTTGGAAAGGTATAATTCCTTATCCCAGTCGTAGGGTAAATAGCTGCACAGAGTCGACTATTCAGCTCTGGTTGACAATCTGTATAGGGGAAGGAAAATTCCGAATTCAAAACCAGTTGCGCATGGTGCTATCACTCCACCCCGTAAAAACGAAATGGAAACCACAACTTCAACGTTTAGCGTGGACCCACACTCGTCAGTGGAGTTTATAGGACTTGAGTGAATGAGTTTAACTTTGTAACCAGCGATAGGTGTTCGAATCAAACTAAATACTCAGCATTCTGTTAGTGTCGTATTATTGCTCAAGTTAAATAAACTTTTTTATACTAAAGTTTATTTAATACAAGGCTGAAGAGCCACTCGTGCAAAAACCTGTTAAAATAGCCATGATGTATGAGGTGTGTGATGTGACTGAAAGAGAAGTAGGAAGTGAAGAATATGAGGATAAGGAAGATAGCGATTAGCCGATGACTTGCAGGGAAGCATCCACGTGGGAGATTTTTCCTCAAAGCAGCAGTTCTTGGGAAGAAGCCGTCTGAGCGAAACTTTCTTCTTACATTTGGAATACGGAGGAAATGAGGCTGATTCGAATACGTGGAAGTAACATGACGCGTATTAGCTGTAAATATCTGAACTACTGGAGATAAAGAATAAAACTCGTTTGGACATTTTCTTTAGGAATAACGACAGAATAACGATAGTCTTGCAATGCTGCGTCTGTGGGGAAAGAGGCTGCAGAGTGAAAAGTCTTCACCCACAAGAACTGGGTAAACCGTTTTGAACTCAGGGCTGGAAAGTGAGGATTGAGTAGCTCCAGCCCAGTGACACTTTCCATTTTCGGAGTAATCTAACTTAGCAGGACAGTAAGTTGTGGGAAGTGGATAAAATATTAGCTATATGGAATTATGTGGTGACCAATCACGGGAATATAGTATCTGGTTGAATAGAGGAAGCGTAATTGTTCGTCAGACAAGAGCGAAAAAAAAGTTGAATGTACTTGTGACACTATCAATCATCGTACCGAAGCCACTGCAGAAAGGAAGAAATGCAAAGACGATCCTATTTATGAGTGTAACAACAACGAAATATTTATTTTTACTTGTAGAGTGTGCTGAATTGAAGCCGAGTACGGTAGGGAATAAGATCAGATTCAGTCAGTTATGTGCCATGTGTGATACACGCTTAGGCGCTCAACTTCAGTGATCATTAACGCTCAACTTCATTGATTATTACAGCTCAACTATGATGATTATTAACGCTCAACTTTAGTAATCATTAACGCTCAACTTCAGTGATCATTAACGCTCAACGTAAGTGATCATTAATGCTACTGATTTTTCCCGCAGTAGGTTGCCAGTTCTTTAGGCGGTAGACCAGTTACCATCGAAGGCTATAGAACCCAGTTTGTCCTGCTAGGTGGAGAAGAAGAGGACTCATACCTTTCCTAAGGGTATTAGCACGTAAGTGAATGTAATCGATTCGATTGGAATTCGAACTCGGCTCTTCGATTTCTCAACCTGAGCCGCTATCTATTACTCCACCGTGTCTTTTAGTTTCGTTAGTTTATCACAAAATGTGACTCTGCAAAAATGTTAAGGGCTCTATTCCTGTTTATATCGTGTGGCGTGATAAGCTGGAAGTTCGCTAGATGAACGGGGATATTTGAATCGCCGCATTGATAGGTTTTGCGAGTTAACTTCAGTGATCATTAACGCTACTGATCGAACCAGAAGACTGTTGCTTTATTTAAGGGTTGAGCGATCCAGAAAGTCTTTAGAACAAAGTCCTGGAAAATTTTCCTTTATCAAAAAATATTTTTTTAAATTAGTTTTTGTTATAAGGCCGAAGATAGGTACTCAAATTTACATTTCAAGGAGAAAATATTCCAAAACAATTAGTTATGTGCCGTGCTTGGGCGATCAAGTATCTTTTGATACATGACTGACGACGGAGATTTTTCCCGCAGTAGATTGCTTTCTTTCTGTGGTAGACCAGTTGCCATCCGAGGCTACAGAACCCAGTCTCTCCTACTATTTACTCATAGCTGGGGGAGAAGAAGAAGATTCATACCTTTCCCAAGAGTATTAGCACGTAAGTGAATGTAATGGATTCGATTGGAATTCGAACTCGGCTCTCCGATTACCTCAAGCCGAGCAGCTATCCATTACTCAACCGTGCTTCCAATCAAGGCTAAAAAAATCCCCGGTCTCTCCTGCTATTTAACCCATAGTGTGATGGAGAGAAAAGATGGATTTATACCTTTCCCAAGGGTATTTGTACGTAAGTGAATCCAACAAACTCGACTGAAATTCGAACTAGGCTCTGGCAACAATAGCAATTAGGGGCTGGTCCCACGGTCCTCAAAACCTCTCTCAGGCTTGCTGTCGGCTGTAGTTTATCGTCATATCTAATTTAAGACTCATAGGGCATATCGAAGACAAGAGGCGTAGATAGAAACGTTGTATAATAGACCTAAGGAACTTGTATAAATATATAGCAAAGGAGCGACGATGGGGGATATCAAAGAGACAAACGTTGTTTCGAGTTGCAAAGGATAAGAATTTATGACATAGCATATAAAAGATTAAAGAAAACTTTTCAGCCTTCAGTTCAGTGTTATAACTATTGAACTATGCCTGCAAATACAACAAAATAAGTATTATTATTATCGAGTGAAATCAACAAATTTTATGGTATCTGAAACGGCCATGATTTAAGGAAAATTGTCATTAATATTTTCGTATGGTCATACTAATGTTATTATCGAATTCTTAAATCCCGAAGCCGAGAGAAATGTCCCATTAAAATTTCAGACCATTGCTCACGAGAAAAATAAAAATAAAAACAAAGAAACGGAATCTGTAGGAAAAAGTTAAAATTAAACGCAAACAAAAGATACATTTAGGAAATTTTAATGTTTCAAAACCGGTATTTGATTGGCCCGAAGGCTAGTTCATTCGTCTTCTCTTGGAAGACAAAAAAAAAAAAGGTTCTAAACGACGACACCTCAGGCAACACTCACGTTGGTAACACATAACCAGCACAATATTTCTTTTGCCCCTGGGTATGACAATGGCGTCAGTTATGTGATAGAAGAGTAACCGGCCCTGATGCGCAAGGAGAATATATATATATATATATATATATATATATATATATATATATATATATATATATATATATATATATATATATATGTATATATATATATATATATATATGTATATATATATATATATATATATATATATATATGGTAGAAGGAAACATATATGTTTCCTTCTACCAAAATATATGTTTATATATATATATATAAACATATTCTCTCTCTCTATCGCGAACACACACACACACATACATATATATATGTGTGTGTGTAAAAGTTGTGTTTCCTTTTACCGAAAGAAAGATACATACACATACGCGCACACACACGCGCACACACACACACACATATATATTATAAATTTACTAATTTAAAAATATTGTCCAATCGCTACACAGGAATTATCATGTTTCAAAAACAGAAACTAAAACTTTAAATTTTATTATAGAATTAAATTAAAATCCCTAGTACTGTTTACGCTCTACAGAATTGTATTGAGCACTGTTTTTTAAAAATAAAAAAATTAATAAGAACACCGGATTATAAATCTTACTGTTCTTTCTCATTATTTTAATATATATATATATATATATATATATATATATATATATATATATATATATATATATATATATATGATTCTTTCTCTTGTGTATATATATATATATATTAAAAAGAAGAGAGGTACCGCAAACTTTTTTGGTTGTAATGGGGATTTAAAAAAAAATGAAAAATAAAGAATAATATTTTTATTAAAAATCCACATTACAACCAAAAAAGTTTGCGGTACCTCTCTTCTTTTTAATATACACACTTTTCTCTCGTTGGAACCATTATAACCTCTTCATTTTATATATATATATATATATATATATATATATATATATATATATATATATATATATATTCTTTTTTATGTACCGTGTCCCGTCAGTGGCTCTCCACTTCCTCCTATCCCTTGTAGTTCTCAATAAGGTTTGTCTTTTTGCCACTACTATCTGACCCTGTTGTTCCATCCACTTACTTAAGCCCGCTAAGTATGTGACGCGTTGATTTTCTCTTGACCTTCTTTCCCTCTATCCGCCTTGGGAGTAGCAGATTTTTTCCAAGTCTTCCTTTTTCATTACGTGTCCCAGAAATTTTAGCTGCCTCTTCCTGATGATAAGTATAAGATTACTCTTTGTTTGCATCTTCTCCAAAACCTCATCGTTGCTCACTTGTTTGGTCCATGGTATCCTTAGCATCCTTCTGTAGAACCATATCTCTGTTGCCGTGAGTCTCTTTTTCATCTTTGAAGAGACCGTCCAACATTCACTGTCGTAAAGGCGGTCAGATATTACGTATCAGTTGAGTATATTTTGTGACCAACGAAATCCCCCTTTCTCGTAATACTTTGCTTAGCTTTTTGAATGTGTCTTTGGCTATCCCAATACGTCTTCGGATCTCAGCGTCGCACTTACCGTCCTCTGTCAAAACACTTCCCAGATATTTCAATTTCCGCACCTGCTTGATTTTAGTGTCCCCGACCTGTAAATCGCATTTCGAGCTCATCTTTTGTTGATGACCATGCATTCTGCCTTCTTGTAGTTTATGCTTAGTCCCTTCTTCTCCTTCACTACCTTTTGTAGGAGGATCTCTAATTTCCTTTCCATGTCTACTGGCAACACTGTGGCATCTGCATATCTTATGTTGTTAAGATTCTGACTGCCAATGATGAATGCTGGTAGAATTTCCAGTTCTCTCAGAATTGCCTTGCTGTATACGTTGAATAAGTCCGATGAGAAGACACATCTTTGCCTTACGCTCCTTTCTGTCGTATATCTGCTGAACTCATCTTCTATCCGCATGCCGACCGTTTGCTGCCAGTATAGGTTCTTGATTATTCTAATATCTTTCTCAAATATATCAAGATTGATGAGCAGTTCCAACAGATCTTTGTGGCGTACTTTGTCAAACGCTTTTGCATAGGCTATAAAACACAGGTGCACGTCCTTCTGCATTTGTATAATTCTTTTTGATAACATGCTGAGCATGAATATCGCGTTCCTTGTTCCGCTGTTTTTAACGAACCCGCATTGTTCTTTTTCTGCTGTGCAATCATCAGAATACGGAGGGTGAGTTTTGTCATGTGGCTCATTAGGCTGATTGTTCGGTGGAGTTTGCGCCTGGTTTCATTTGCAGTGCTATGAAAATAGATCTGCTGAGATCTTCCGGTATATTCCCAATGTTGTAGATTTCATTTATTATTTGTGTAATCTTGTCTGTGCCAAAATCATCTAAGGCTGTCAGCATCTCTGTTACAATTCCGTCTGGCATCTGCTGCCTTGTTTTTGTTCAAATTGACCAGTGCAGCTTCTACTTTGGTTTTTAGAATTTCAGGCCCGTAGGGTATTGCCGGTTGTTTCTTTCGTCTTGGAAGAGTTCTCCAAGATATTCGTTCTAGCGCTGAAGAATTTTTTCCTTCTCTAATATAGCGTTCTATCCTTTGATTTTATGCAACCTATTGACGAACATATTTTCTGTCCTGTTAGTTCCCATATTTCTTTAAGCATATGTCCTTTGGTGGTGGTACTCAGTTTCTCTATTCCTGTACATTTTTTGTTTAGCCACTCTTCTTTAGCCTGCCTGCATTTGGTCCTTATTTCGTTGTGTAGTTTTCTGTATTCTGTTTCGTATCTTGGCAGAATTTTTCTGTCTCCTTTGCATCATTTCGACTGACAAAATATCCGTTGTTTGGCCACCTCGTTTCACATACAACTGAGATGTTGATTTTTAGCCTACTTATCTCCTATTATACATTTTCTAACTGGCCACAGTTGTTCAACATCCGAACGTTCCATGTCCCGAGAGTTTGTTTTAGTTTGATAGGAGCAGTCGTTGGATAACTGTCCGGTAACACCTGTCGCTCCTTTCAGGGCGAAGGATAAGTTCCGAGGAATTTTATCCCCTTTACGCCGTTTGTGCTAGCAGTCGCTGGATGACGGTCAGGTAACACCTGTTACACATATCGGTCCTTACCGGACAAGGAGTTAATTCCCATAGATTTAAACCCTGTTAGGTTTTATAATGTGTGTGTTATTTGCCATGATATTTCTTGGGATTATTAATGGAGTATTCACCCGTTGTTTTCTCCTCGTGGTTTTATGGAGACGCCGCCACTAGTTAGCTGACCGTTGATCCATCGAGAGTTCTTCCACCCTTAGGTCTTATTTTTCGTTCCACTGGCTCGCTAACAAGCCGCCTTACTTGCAAGAACACGGAGTTGGGGTAGCCGGTTTAGACGCCGACATTCCGACTGTGGAATAACTGAATAATTACCCAATATATATATATATATATATATATATATATATATATATATATATGGGAGCACTTTATCCCATAAATATAGCACACTTTAACACTATATTTCTTCATATATATATATATATATATATATATATATATATATATATATTAAAAAAGTTGACTTTCCTTCTACTTCTAAATATGTACAGAAACACAAACACACACACACACATACACACACTATATGTATATATATATATATATATATATATATGAAATTGTGTATTTAGGCAGCAGTCCTTCATTTATATATTTTCATTAAAGACAACAGACAAGGTACTACGATTAAGCGTTTTATTTAATTTTTCTTCTGTTCAAACAAGTGTTTTCTTTTTTGGACACTGAGTGTGTAGAAACTGTCCAAATGTTCTATAATTCCGAGCGCTTTCGGTTATACTTTTAGCCATTACCAAGGATGATTTTCTTTTTTCAATTTAATTGGGTGTGTGTGTGTGCATTGTGTGTATGTTTTTAGTGTTATAGAGATGTTTTATTTTCAGAGTTATCATTGTGACCGTGTCTTAGTAGTTTATATTATTAAGTGTTGGCGTTTTTTTTCTTTTTCTTCTTCTTTTTCTTTCTTCTTTTTTCTTATTAATATTTGTATTATTAATATATAAAGTTGTAGACTCTGCCTGTCTGTTATCGAAATCCTCCCAGGGTTTTGGAAATAGACCCCCATAAGCATATATATTCTGAAACTACAATACCCAAGGTACTTGGATAAGTATATTTAATTTTGATCAAAGAGGGTCCGCGGGGGGCACAAAATCTCACTGATAATTTTTCCCTATGGTTTAAATTAAATTCAAATATGAACTAGGGAATGATTCCTATCAAAAATATAGAAGGGGAAAACCAAAAGATGGAAGCAACAAGAGCAATATCAAAATGAGACAATATGGACGTCAATCAGTGGGTAGTTCCTTACAGTAAAAATTTGTTGCGACAATTCAACTGTTATATCAATGTTGAAATCTGCTCATCAATTCATCGAACTCCCACTGAAAATATTTCCCTTTGATTTAAATTAAATTTAAATTTGGAGAAGGGAATGACTCCTATCCAAAATATAGAAGGAGAAAGCCAGAAGATGGATGTCACATCGATATATAAATATAAATAAATAAAACTTGACTTTCCATCTACGGAAAGATAACATATATATATATATATATATATATATATATATATATATATATATATATATATATATATATATATATTTGTAGAAGAAATATCATTTTTTTAAAGAAAATGTTTATTTTATGAAGAAAAACATAGACAACCTGATGCAATTGTAATATAACAAAAATCACTAAAGCACATGTGAAATATTAGGTTGGTGCAAAAATAATGTTTTTTGACGTTCTAACATATGTGAGAAAACGACATTATTTTTGCACCAACCTAATAATTATTTTGTTTAAAATAAAATAATAATAATAGAAAAATTTTTCTTTTTAGGATTTGCACGTGTCTCCATACCTATTTGCCTACATGCAGTTGTGACTCGGCAGTTGATAATTAGAATTTTGAAATGTATCGCAAGAATTAAAATATCTTTTTTGAAGTGTTTAATTCTGAGTTTCAATGAAATGAATAATGAAAACATCGAATAAATAAAAATAATATATATATATATATATATATGATTTTTCGTTTCACCGTTTGGAAGTGGAGTCTGATGAGCCAGTGTCCTTTAATAAAGGGCTTGTCGAAATTTATTACAGTTAAAATTAAACTACATTTGTTTTAGTAATTTAGAAACAATAAATAAACAAAACACCAGAAATCTCAAACCTAACGTGCAGAAAAATAACACTAGTAAATTTATGCAACTGCAGAAATAAGATTAGATTTACCTTAAATGGAGCTTGTAAAACAGAAGCTATAGTTTATAAAGCAGAAGTAACAGATATTAATGGCCAAAATAAAATGTACATAGGATGTACGAAAACGTAGATGGAACAATCATAGGTCGTCATTTAAGCTAGCAAATCTTAGGTACTCTACCAAACTAGTTAACTATGTGTGGAATTAAAAAAAAACAACAGGGATCCGTTTGTAAGGTGGAAAATTTAAAAAAAAAGGTAAAACTGTACAACAATCACAAAAATATTTGCAACCACTGTCAACAGGAAAAATTAACGATTATAACATTTCCGGATCCAAAGAACCTTTTAAACCAGAAATCCGATGTCTTAAGTCCTTGCTTACATATCAGAAAATTCTTCTTAAGTGCATATACGACTGGATAAAAAAGTATTTAACTCCTCGCCAATACATTTACTTGTCGTCGTCGTCGTAGTCTTCTTCTTCTCCTCCTCCTCCTTTCTATTACACCTAAAGTCGTGCGTTTGTTTAATTACTTTTGAAAAAAAACGATATAGCGTTATTTAGGTTTTTAACAAATAAAAAAAAGCGTTAGGTGGTCATTTGATAAAAATCGCCTGAGGATACCGTAAGGTTGAAACCAAGGTAGTGGATTCAACTACCCCCCTGGTTTTTAAAGTATATATATATTTTGGTTACTACTACACAAAGTAGAAAATGGTTAGACATCGAAAAACACAAGAAGTATTAATTTCTTTTTGTATTATGTGGAAATACTCTATCTTTGCCAGAAGAAAGTCGCGAGAGAGGAAACATGTGTAGCAAAACTATGGAAAATAAAGTATAAGATATATTTTATATATATATATATATATATATATATATATATATATATATATATATATATATATAAAACATCTTATACCTTACCGGTAGCACTACTTGGAATTTTCAGGTGATGGATACAGACTGATCGTTACATAATTTAAATTTTAATATAAATATCTGGTTGACACAATTTTCAGTCCACATATTATACATATATATATATATATATATATATCAAATCCGTAAGTGGTAAGGATAATCCAAGTAGGTCTTTTTAATATAAAATATTGAAATATAGCTACATGAAGTGATCTCAATGTATTTATATACAGAGCAATATTTTAATATATATGTATATATATATTTGAAACTACCAGCGTCTCTCGTTTTGTGCTTATGTGTATACTTCGTAACATCGGCAAAGACCCGTCGGATGAAATGCGTCACAATAACTTTTTCCAAATTTGTCATACTATTCTAAATACTTTTTGTCGATATATAAAATTATATATTTTCATATGATATATATATATATATATATATGGATATATATATATATATATATATATATATATATATATATATATATATATATATATATATATATATATAAATTTTCAATTCGTCAGATTTTTATAACTCTAAGCGTTAAACGTTATTTTTAGCGGATTCTCTTATTTAAGTAGACGTTCCATTTATTTATTAAACAATGGAGCCGCGACTCAAATATCAATATCGGCTAAAAATATTGTTTAGAGTGATAAAAATATACATATATATGATAGCGTAAGAAACAAACAGGAAACGTTTCTGAATTTAATAAGTTTCACTTTTATTTAAGCTTGATCATGAAATGAAATATTGACGAGAGAAGAAGGTTCTCGTATTTTTTCAATTTTGTGTTGTTTATATTTTCATTGGTTAAGTAGGTCTCACTAGTATTTGTCTTGTCAAGTAGCATTCTCTGTATAAATCTTGGGTGAGTATCATTACTTTAGTTGGACTATGCGGGATTTAGTTGATAATATGTGTGCGTGTGCTTGAATGTGAGCGTTTGTGCTCCTCGTGGGCATTTTTATTTACGTATGGTAGTGCCCGCATATAGATTGGTGGATGATTTGTGTGAGAATGAAAGAATTTAGGTTACACCGGTTGTATTTGTATGTAGACAGATCTTAAATTCTTTAAATATGTATTTTATAAGAGTTGGTGATATTATATATATATATATATATATATATATATATATATATATATATATATATATATATATATATATATCAATTATGGCTAGCTTAGAAAGAAAATTATTGATTATCTTAGAGAAAGATACAATTTTCACTTGCCTGAGGTAGATAGATATATTTCTCCATTAGTACAGCGTGATAGAGAGTAAAGTGTAAAGGGGAATATTTATGAATAGAGAGAGAGAGAGAGAGAGAGAGAGAGAAAGAGAGAGAGAGAGTTATTAAGTACGATAGATAAGACATTATCGATTATTGTAGACAAAAAGGTAAAATTATTGATTATCACCAATAGTTATCATTTACTTTAGATAGATCATGAGATAGTTATCAATTACTGTACACACATATACACACATGCACACTCACACGCACAGAATTGTCGATTACTGCAAACAGAGAGATTGTGTGATCGATTATCGCAGACGGACAAACAGACCAAACATAATTATCGATTTCCGTAGACAGAAAGGATTCAAAACTTTAGAAGTCTTAAATGATCATTTTTCCGTTGCAGTGACTAAGATGGTTTTTGCAGGCAATTAACTTCGGACTTGAATATCTTTATTCGCATTAAGATTGATTGTTCCTTAACAGACCTTTGCAGGTTATTTAAAGCCAGAAGATATTTTTAGATTGTAAGAATGTTTTTCGGGATCACAATGATTTAGCGATACAAGTTTTATTAATTAAACCATAGATGGGGGGGAGGAAAGATGAATTCATACCTTTCCCAAAGTGAATATAACGAACCCACCTGGAAATGGAACTCGGCTCCCAGATTAACACTTCCAAACCATTACTCCAGCATCACATCCAAGCTGCAGCCCTTGGTATACCCAAGCGGTCAGCCATCTACGTACTGACCAGTCTCGATGCTGCGTAACTTTGGTAATGGTATGGGATGGTACTGTAAGCTTTATTGATTGAAATATGTAGCTAAAGTGAAATTCTATTAGGGTTCTACTGTGATGGCCTGAGCAGTTTTCAAGGTGTTGAAATGATGCAATCCATTACAGCATTACGTAGTGATCAAGTTAAGCAACGTTGGACCTGGTTAGTAGCTACATGAGTGATCTTTTGGGTATATTAGGTGTTGTAAGCCTGGATTTGCGGTTGGTGTAATGGATAGTGATTCAGAATATGACTGATTTTCATTGGTTAATAATGTTT
Source organism: Acanthosepion esculentum (assembly GCA_964036315.1). NCBI lineage: Eukaryota > Metazoa > Mollusca > Cephalopoda > Sepiida > Sepiidae > Acanthosepion > Acanthosepion esculentum. The sequence goes on from OZ038484.1 coordinate 87,720,578, forward strand.
CACGTGCATTTGACTCTTTAAACCAAAGTTAGTATAATTTGTAAGAGACGAGATGTCTATCCGAAGTTTCAAGAAATTGACAGATTGAAAATTCGGATGGACGCATCGTTTCTTCTTGAATTCAGAATGACACAAATTATACTAACGTTAGTTTAAAAAGTCGAATGAGTGAGAAACATGATTGATTAATGGAAAACAAAAGTACAAAATACTAGAATTTCTTTCTTTATTTTCTGCATATATCATACGTTGATGAAGCTTTAATAAAAGAGAAACATGTTAGATTGATAAACGTTTCCTATTTGTTCTTTATTTTACCATTCTGCCGGTTTCCGATCCATATTGGATCTATATTTGTTTCCAACTCATATATATATATATATATATATATATATATATATATATATATATATATATATATCTTCCAACCATAATTCCACATGATGACTTACAAAGATTGAAAAAGTAAACCTAAACCAGCCCTTCAAAAATCACCTAAAGCCCTCAACATCTCGTTCTCCAACATCCGTGGCATTAGAACCAAATTCTACAGTGTGGAATCTTTCCTCACTGCAAACTGCCCGGACATACTGGCTCTGTGTGAGACCAATCTTGACTCATCTATCCCCTACTCTGAACTCTCGATCCCTGGCTACCTCCCTCTCCTCAGAAAATACTCTCTAACTCATATGCATGGCCTTGGTGTCTACGTCAATGACCATCTCCCTCTAGCTAGAGAGTTCTCCCTCGAATTGCCGGACCATTCATACATGTGTCTCCGGCTATCCCAATGCTGTAAGCTATCTCTTCTTCCTTTATCGATCTCCATCCTCTCAGGACTGTGGAATACTTGATGTCGTTCTGACAGCATAAACAAGGCTCTCTCTCTCCACCCGTACGCTCACATATTTGTGTTTGGTGCCCACCATAACATGTGGCTTCAGAATGCTACTACTAACCTCGCAGGCATACACACAATTAACTTTTCATTTTCTCAATCCCTCACGCGGATAGTTGACTTCCCCACGCGTTTTGCCTACAACCAGGACGGTAAGGCCTCTCTTCTCGATCTGTTTTACCTCCATCCCCGAGTCTTGTAGTGCCACGTAGCTCCACTCTCTTGGTAACTCTGATCATGTGGTAGTGTCTATTAACATTTCCTTCAACTCCACCCCATGCAAAGAGCCTGCTACCACCGGAACCTCGTTCTGCTACCAACGAGCTGACTGGGACTCGTTCCGTGATTTCCTCCGCGATGTCCCTTGGGATGTTGTATTTAAGCTCCCCGTTCAAGAATGTGCTTCAGAGGTCTCATCCTGGATTAAAGTTGGAATTGACGCTTTCATCCCCTCACGGAAATTCAAGGCCAAATTGCGCTCCTCCCCGTGGTTCTCCGCTGCTTGCTCAGCCGCCATTGCCCATAGGAACCACTTCTTACACGTATTTCGTAGCGATATGTCCGACCCTTCTAATTACCGTCCTATCAGTCTCCTACCCCTCTTTGGCAAAGTCTTCGAAGCCCTTATCAACACCG